>CM032446.1:197429535-197484535 GCA_019049505.1 Pachyrhynchus sulphureomaculatus
TATATAAAGTCTCATCAGCAAGCAAGTAGTCTCATTTCAGTAAGTAGTTATAAATAAAAACAAACCATATATATACGTATAACCAATGTAGTTGCTGACTACATATACTGTCATCCTAGAAAAAGATACCAATGACCTATACGTGTGCTAAGCTAGACGAAATATAGAGAGGCTTTAATCAATCCAAAAGGTATGGCCGCACTAAAAATGAATTGACTTAAGACTTAAGACTTGCATGTTTTTATTTCCATGTTTTCTAACCCTAATGTTTGTTATTGAGTGGTCCAATAATTTTACATCTGCTGGTGTCTTGTATATGGAGGGCAATAAAGGAAAAATATCAAATCGCAACGTGTCGTTTGCGATCTCAAATTTATATCTATAATTTGGTCTTAAAAATTACCTTTAGAGGCGCGTGTATTTTCTATAATAATTTTAATACAGAGTTTGTTATGAGCGTGAAAACTCTTTTTTTTTCAGTTGAATAAGTAAAATATATTCTATTCATATAAATTGAAATTCTAATTGAATTTAGGTTTTATAATTGCAATAGGTTTTAAAATTGATAAAGTAAGCCGTTGCTGTACAATATTTTGAAAAAGTAAAATTATATGAATTTGAGCAGTAGAGTTTAATTTTAACCTTTTCCTCCAACAACTCATTTTATGCTAGTACCTCTAGTATGGTGTTTGTGGTCCAGGAGCTTTAAAAACAATTTTTTTTTGGTTTAACGCAGTAAAGCAGAAAAAAAGTTTTGCTGTAGAAGATAAAAGTATGGGAGTAAATACCAGCGTCAAAAAAATATGAATACAATAATACCAAAGTAACTGCTAAATGTTTTGAATTTAATAAATACATATTTTTTCTTTATTTTACAATAATTTTATTTGTATATAAATTTTTTAGAGTACGTTATCAATAAACTAAAGAAAAAGTATTATAAACTAAATATACATATAGTTATAAAGTATAAAAATATGAAAAAAATAAATTTTTCAAAAGTTTTTTTTTTATAATAAAGAATGACTATTCTATTTATGATAGGAACAATAATGACGCTTAGGTTGTTCTCACTTTGTTCGCTATGGCCATTAAAATTCATGCTAAACTTTGGCAAAATGCAACTCTACTTTTATACTTAATACTAGTAGGAAAAGAGTTTTAATAAATAATCTCGTTTTTGTTTAAATTAGGAAACCTATCGTATGGAAGTTTTATATATTGACACCGTTTACTAATTCAATTCGAAGGTTGACGTTTTTTCTTCGGTATAATCTCGCGGCGAGAGTGTCATTCTTCTTAGGACAACAAATAGACAGTGACTAAACAGCGGGATTGAAGAGATTACTTTTAGTTTTTAGTAACTAGCAAGCAATGATTCGTTCTGAAATAAATAACATTTTTATCAAACGATTGTCATACATATGATACTAATATGCCATTCTAGAGTCATCTATCTCATTTTCTTCTATGGTAACGGTAACCTAAAAGCAAGATTCGTGGTTCAATTTCTCTTTAAGTTCTTGTTTTTAAAAACGGGACAAAAAGAGGCATTTAAAACACGGCTGCAGTCAAGAATAACATTTGAAAACACAAAAAATGCATTTCAGGAACAATGATAAATGAGAATATACTCATAAAATGTAAAAATCCGAAATTTTTTCAATTTTAATCTCCCGATGAGTTTAACGATAATTTCAACTATAATATAACCTTAAAAGCGTTGATTGATTTCCTTCCTTTATAGCTCTCGGTACTTGTAACTAACAACTGGTCAAAGACATACCATAAATTGTGCTAGCTGAAGCTATATCTTGTTTTAATTATATGTTTTTGGGTAATCATCGGTAAGTTAACATGGGTATTAATTTTAACCTTTAAATCGTGGAAATTAATAGATTCATGACACCTGCAGACGTACATAAAATTATTGGGCGTTGGATTGTCGTCCCATCTTGGCCGCTTATCAGTTATACGATGGTACTTACAGCTGGATTACAAAGATCTGAAGCTTCTGTCAGCTCCTGACCCAGAAAGGCGAGTTAACCCGAAGAAGAAACATAAAACCTCCTAGTGGACGAACAACGTATGGACGAATCTTAGAAGTCGTTGGAATAAAAGATTAGATAAGGTTGTTGAAAAGGCTGATTAGTTTTTATTACTTGTATTAGTTTAGAGCTTAATATAATAAATAGAGTTGGGAAAATAACAGTTAAATAAACCGTTCTAAACAACAGTATCATTAAACCAGTTTAATTTTAAAAAAAGACCAGGACTTAATTTTTGTCTTTTCTTTTCTGTTTTATGTAATCTATTAGAAATATTTTTTTATGAAAAAGGACTGCAAACTTTAATTTTTTATTCCCGTGATATATTATCATAAAATTTTAAATTTTTGTTTAATGGTTGTAAACACCAATATATATATATATATATATATATATATATATATATATATATATATATATATATATATATATATTATATGTTACCGGAACAGTATATAATCCGGCATTCTATAGAATGCCTAAAACGTTCAGGCAAAGTATAAAGTATCCTTAATTTTATACTTTGCCTAGGCATTCTATAGAATATCTAACTTACAGCCGGCAATATGTATAATAAATATTAAAAACATTATCTGTTAATCATGTTGCAGGTGGTGGTGAAGCACCGTGGGGGTGGAGTCGATGCGTTATGGTATTATCTAACCTGAAACCCTGAACTACCTGAACTAACCTGAACCAATCTTTTTTAAAGCTAAAAAAACAATAGTTATTTCTTTTACAAATAAAACCAACGCTTAATTTTTCAAGGCCTACCGAAATCTCTTTTTCATTTCCCTACGCATTATTTTTATAGACGATAATTTTAATATGGTTAAATCTGAATAAACAAAAGATATGATTATGGTAATTCGTCTTTCATTTTATGCTTAATCGTTCAGAATGAACTGTTGTGACACTTGTAAGTACACAGAACCTTCTTCTTAAGACATAAGCGCCTGTTAGTTCAGGTTAGTTTATGTTTGTTCAGGTTAGTTCATGTTATAACTTATTGACTTCATCCCCACCACGCTCCCTTGCCACCCTCAACACGAGTAACAGTTAATGCTTATTATTTTCAATATCTATTATACACTTTGCCGTCTGTACGTTTGGTATTATGGTGATTGGTCTTCCATTTTATACTTTACCTAATCTCTTATCGGAATATATATATAGAATTCCTAGGTATTCTATAGATTGTCTAGGCAAAGTATATAATAGTTAAAGAAAAAGAAAATATTTCATACATTGCCTAAACGGACCCGGCATTCTATAGAATGCCTGAATTATATACTTTGCTGTTAACATATATATATATATATATATATATATATATATATATATATATATATATATATATATATCCATATATATATATATATATATATATATATATATATATATATATATATATATATCCAAATAAATCACTAACGCCCTTTACAATTATTGTAGTAATCCGCCGAAATGAAAACATATACTGAGGACATGCTGTTGTCTCTTCATAGAATAAATAAAAACGTAACAAAATATACCCAGATAAATGACCTTATTAAGTTATAAAAATATTTCAAAGTTATTTTTTTCTTTTCTAAAGAGTTTTTTAATATTACTCTGCTTTTCGGTTTCCGGAAGACGAAAAATTGTTTCGAGATTCATGCATTTGTGATAATTAATTTAGTTTGTTGATTTTTAATGAGGGATTTTACTTAAGAAAATTTTATCAATTCAGTTATGGATTGTACTTGTAAATAAATAATAGTTCACAGAAATAAAACTGAGAGAGGGACGTAATTAAAGTAAATTTATTATCATCACAAAATACTATTAAATATACTTTTGAAATTATTTTAGACAGAGAAGAACAAATAATTTGCTGAGAAGAAAATAAATAATATATTACAAATAATAAATTCATTGGGTAATAGAAAAATTTTCAAAAAAAAAAAAAAAAATTCTAGAACAAAATTTTCAAACTACTAACTTTCCAGAACGGTAAATGTTCGACAGTAAAACTTTTAAATTGCTAAATTTCCGGATAAATAATTTTCAAGTGACCAGTTTTTATATGTAAGTTCTCATTTTGAATAAAAAAACGTATACAGAAGTTAGTTTCATTATTATCATCAATCAGCAATACGCGTCCACTGCTGGACATAAGCCTCTCGTTCTCTATACCATTCATTTCTATCCATTTGTTTCCGGTTATTACAAATTGTTCTGATGTCATCTGCCCATCTGATTGGGGGCGTGCTCTGTTCCCGAACGTCTCCTGTCTGGGTCGCTGTCTGATAATATTAATTATACATCAGATAGCTTACAATCAAATTTATCTGCACATGAACTGAAATTCGTGCGTGCGTACTTTGGTTGGGAACATCTTGGCAAGGCACAGACTGTAGTTATTTCAGTTTAGTTTAGAGAAACCACAATATAATTATCGAAATAATATTCGAATTAAATTAAGTTATCCTCCGTTCGCGACTAGCCATATAAAAAATGAGCTTAAAATTAAGGTTACTTCAGCTATATTCAAATTAAAATATGGGAAAAAAAAAACATTTATTGTGACGGAAAAGTTGCAGAGCTTATAGGTATAATTCGTCTTTATTACTTCTCTATTAATTGAAAAAGCGTTGCTGACGTTTTGCCAATCATCCTGCCTGCTTCTTCAGAGCTTATCCCGCGAACTGACTTCTTCGGAATCTTAACACGAAACTGACTTAATTCCGCTTGCATACGCCAGTCATATTGGTTAACCGGGGTAAGAGGGTGGCGGGGCTTTTTCTATTACTATCTATCACTTTATTTATCATCTGGAAAGAGACCAGCCATGAAGTTCCACCCTCCGTATCCCAGTCCACTGATCTAAAACCCGTGTGTAAGCGAAATTATGATAAAATTCGTGCTAGGCTCTAAAAAACTCAGCTCAGAAAAAGCCTACAGGATGATCGACATCACTTTTTGAATAGAGACACAGGAACTATCCAGAGGAATTATACCTATATTAAATAAACAACTAATTTATTACTTTATTTTTGGTTAATCAGAATTAACTTGAGCTGAGCACAAACAAATTAAAATAAATATGGTTGAAGATTACTCAAATCAGTGTAAATTAAAATAAGTAATTAAGTTAATTTAAATTTACTTAAATTACCTTGAACTACTTTCTTTACTAGTGACCAGTTTGGGTGCTGAGTTGATGAATTTTGACTAGTCGCTGAGTTTAGTTAAGTAATTATAAATTAAACACCACTTCAATTTAATGGCAGCTAAAAATTCTCTGTCAATAGTTTGGATTTTCAATAATTTTACATTGGAATATTTAGTTTTCGAAAACTTTTTTGAAAATTTGTCTATGTTTAGAAAATTTTTAATTTTGAAAACTCTGTTACCTGAGTTCACTATGATTTAACAACAAACAAATGAAAAATGAAGTGGGGGCCCCGGAGTTATAGTTCAGTCATGTAACAAAAAACAAGTAAAGAGAGAAAAATGCTGAACAGAATGAATTTAATTAAAAATTATCAAACTGATTTGTATTTTCTGAGCGATTGAATAAGAAGGGATTAATTGTTTCAGATAAGCTCATGTGACGTCATTATCTCCTTACGTTTAGTTAGTAATTGGTATGATATTTAAAAATTAACCGCAGCTCATATAAGTTAAACATAAGAAATGTACAATGTACGCTTGCCATAGTTTTATTATTATTACTATAAAGTAGCAAAAATATTCTGAAGAATTTAGCAAACTTAGTTAAACATTGAAACGATTTTATTGTTGTTATGTGTTGTCGTTTCTAAAATATTAATTTTAGAATTTTAATTTTGTATAAAAATGTAAGTATGTAAATTATGGTAGGTTTCATTAGTTATATTGAATATAGCTTGTATTTTAGTTAGCGATTATGGTGCTTTAAAAATATTATATGGTAAATTAAGTTTAAAGTTTTATATTTTTATAAAAAAAAATGTTTTTCTAATTTCTGTATGTACGGTACCTGTTTAGGTTAGATAAGTTAACATATTATTTATAAGACCTTAATTAGAAAGAAATATAAGAAGGGTTTATGTAGATTTCAGATATTAGCAAGATATAGAGATAACAGTTTACATATAGGTTGAAATTTCTATTAAATTCAAAATAAGGGGGTGGTCCAAAAGTGTTCCATTAACATCATACCTTCTATATCATTTTCTCATTAATACGATATCACTGCCCAATAATAGAATAAAACTTCAAAAATTTTATAAAATACGTCGAATATGTATTCCATAATATATTTTTGATATACTCATAGCAGATATTTTAGATAAATTAAAACAAGACATTGCGTAGTATATTTTTAAAATTAATCTAGACAAAGAAAGTAAGGAAAAAATTTAATTTAGAATGAATCTATTTTACATGTTTATATCTGACTTCCTATCATTATTATTTTAGTTTTTTTTTTTAGTATTCAATTATCATACCATAAAAAATACATAATAATTTTAGAAATGGTAAAATTCAATATCACATCTGGACCACTTCACGTAAAAAATGTTCCCCATTTGAAGGGTAAATGTGAGTTAATCAGATTTATACAATAATATATTATTATGAAACAATAAACATAAAAAAGTTATGCTCAGAATTTGTTACTAAATTTAAGATTTTACAAACTTAAATGCCACTATACCTTTATTAGATTTATTTAAAGGCTTGTTTACTTAAGTATTTAGAAATAAATAAAAGTGGCGTGGAACGTATAATCAATTTTTTAGTTGAAGCTAAATCCATAACAGGAAATAAAAAGGGCTTATCTACACTATTATCTTTTTACGTTCAAATTTACCTTATTTTAGATATTTCAAATTTCAGTGTTTTCACACTAAAATAAAAAATGCCAATATTCTAAATTTCGTAGATATTATTCTTGGTATGTTGAATATGAACTAATCTTTATTATAAGTTTTTCTCTTTAATTAAATTGAATAGATAACAAATAAATAATAATAGGTTTTCGTCCAGTTATGCTGTCTAAATTAGCTTGTGTAGATTTTTTAGTGTTCCGTATAAAAATTGAAAAACACTGTGGAATCACTTCGGTGTCTGTCTGGCGGTTTGTCACACCGATATGACATAGAAAGTTGAAATTTGACACAAATATGGGAATTGATTGCTAAATCACAGCCGTGTATTTCAAAAGTTAAATCTTGACTTAAAGGATTAGTTTTGGGGGGTAAAATCGGAAGTGAAAAAACAAATTTAAGGTCATCGAGTGGAATGTCAAATGAAAATGTAAAAACACGAGGTTCATGGCACGGGAGGAGACATATGAATATAAAAGGCGTTTTTTTGAGGTAAAGAAAAGGGTCACTAAATTGGAGGCGGGGGTGAGAGGGGCGCCAGTCAATAACCGGGATCGAAAACTATTGGAAAAAAACTTCTTTTCACTCTCACACCGGAGATCTTTTTATCAAAAACAACCCTTTTTATGAGTGTAACATTTAAGAGTTATGCCTATTTATTTTAAATATTAATAACTATAGGGTGGCCATCTTTCAGGAAAAAGAACGTTTTTACATAATAGAACTTTAAATGTCCTCTTTATAATAGAATGCTATTTTTTATATATGCTCCCTTGGTTCTCTTTTGACGATGCCACAGCTTACAAAGTGCTCAATAAAAAGTTTAATTTTGACATATTTTTAATTTAAAAAAACTATATTTGCATTTAGAGGATATCAGACTACAGTTCTTGGACAATTATTTCCTAACCGTTGCATTCTCTGCACTTTTTGAAGCAAGCTCTCAAATTACTAATTCATGTTCGGCATGTCGTTTCTTGATCGCTGCCGGTTCTTGCGGGATACTTTGATTTTGATACGTTTAGTTTTGAGTTTGCCAAGCTAGAATAATGGCAATACGCAACTAATTCTTGGGCATAACGATCAAGTGTTGCATACCACACTTGATCGTTTGAGTATTAAGAGGTCGGGTTTTCTTGCCAGCTGGTACCACAACACACCTTTGCATCGCTTTAGAATGTCCTTGGGCCTACTGCCTGAAATTTACGTAAGTTTTTTAAAACTTCTGCACACATTCTGCAATTAGTGAATACTTGTGATTTCACTTACATTTTGTAGATGATATTCAAAGTAAAATTTTCGACGAATAGTAGTGACAGAATTATTGTTTTTGGTAAATCTACGCACTCAGAAGACACTTTCCATTCTGATAAAAGGCCAATTAAACTATATTTTCAACGGCCGAAGTTACGCTCTGTGCCAATACGTTGTCTTCCTTCCCTGTTCGTTACATTTCCGCAGTAGGCCAAACAAATTTGAATTTATGTATGGGTCACCCTGTATAAAATGGAGAAACTCTACCCTCCTACTTGATTTCCTTAAAATACCGTGCTTGTTGTTTTATATATTTACACTAGTCTTCTATATTGTCTTCTTAATTAAAAATTAATATTGGTTTTTTCGATATATCTCAACAAATCATCTAGTATTTTCCATCGGAAAACCGCTAGGCGCTTATTGCATATTTTTTCCATTTAGGGCCATTTGCACAGGTTCGCTTTATGTGTTAAATTTGGTTTGCACCTTTTACTAGTTCTCTAAAGGGTAGATTGACATAAAGATTAAGTTAAATTGAGTATCTTCACGGTCCCACTTTAAACAGAATTTACTGGTTAATTAAATAATTTTAAAAGTAATCAACATACTGTTATCATTCTGACAGACTGGGTACAAAGAAACCAAATATGAGCCATCTTTGTATTTTTCGTACATTTTAGAGGAATATTTAAATATATTCACAGTGTTTACTATAGTAGTTTCAAAGTTATGGGGAACAAATCAATTAATTTCTTGGTCGTCAAGCAACAGTATCAAGAATATAACCCGAATTTAGATGTTGCTAAGTTTTCTTTTAACTTTTGCTAACAATTTTAATAAGTCAACATGACGCAAACAAAATTAATTCAAGGTGTACCTTAAATCTTAGTAGGACCTTGTTAAAATTCTCCTTAGAGTAGAACTGGTGCAAATAGGCTTTAGTGAATAAAAGATGCATATATTTAATTATAATTTTGCTTAACTATACTTATGGCGGATAAGTTTAGTTTTCTAAAAACAGTTTTTATGTTAAATCTGATTGTTACCAAAAACCAAAAAAATATTCCTCGTTAAAATTTTCATATTTATTATTATAGATATATTTAAAATATTTGCATGCTACCATAGCACCTATTTATTGCACAGTGTGATGTTCCGATTATTTGCCAATTATAAAAGTGATATTGATGTGTTATTATAAGATTTTTATTATTAAATAAATCTATATGATTTAAAAAAGTGTTTAATTTAATGCTATCATTATTATAGTCCTATTACTCTAGCAAGAGTTTAGTGGTGTTATGTTTCGATTGCTAGGGTTGTGCCCCATCATGAATCACGTCCTGAGCGGCTTCGTGCATGGAATGTCCTATGAGCGGCTTCTCCTGATCTGTCCATTGATTAAGAGATCTTCCTTTCCATTTATTTTTCCTCTAGCTCGTTTCTTCTAGAGATATGCCCAAAATATCGCAAGTACGATTGGTTTATTTTGGTGGGTATTCTTTATACTCAGTTTGTTTAGAATGGAAAAATTAGTTCGGTGATAGGATATATGGTCTCCTCTACATTCTTCTGTATACCCATGTTTCAAAAGTATCAAGTTTCCTATAAGCCACAACGTTTGTCGTCCAAGTTTTTGGGGAGTAAGTAGTTAGGGGAAATACTAGTGTATTAATAAATTTTAATTTGTTATATTGCTGAGTCCTTCCAAATCTTGGTCAGTCTGGTTACTGCATTTTAAGCTATGTTTAGTCTTCATTTTATTTCTTTATAGCAACCCCCTCTATTTGTAATTGATGATTCGAGGTGTACAAATTCAACTACTTCAAAATTCGCTATTTCCGTGATGTTTATTAGGGTTCGACCTATGACCATAATTTTAGTTTCATTCTTGTTAAGTGGTAGTCCATATTCCTCGCTTATTTTATTTAGTCTATTCATTATGTATTCTAATTCGATGTCGTTAGAGGCTATAATGAGTGTACAATCAGCATATTTCAGGTTGTTCACTTTTCGGCATCTTCCAGAAATACCCAGACATATATATATATATATATATATATATATATATATATATATATATATATATATATATATATATATATATATATATACATATACATATACATATACATATACATATACATATACATATACATATACATACATATATGTATATATATATATATATATATATATATATATATATATATATATATATATATATATATATATATATATATTACTATCCAACGTATGAAGGACACAATGGATATGATTGGTTGTAATTTTGGAGTCGTTCAACATTTACAACAAAGTCGGCTATAATTTAAATGATAAGAATTGCATTTGCTATTGTAGTTTAAAATCAATTTTTGTTGATAAAATAAAAGTAGTTTAATATTTTTTTAGTAATAGACTTGAAATAATTATTAAACAACGCGAAGCGCTCGGTCTATATCTATAAGTCTATTATGGAAATACCCCCATCCCATCTCATGATGTTTTTTTTTATGGGTCTAGCACACGCAGGGAAGTCCCTAAAGCGCTACAGGAGCGTCACGTGTGCGAAAAAAAAAGCGATTCACTTGTTCTTGAATCGCTGTAAATTGTACTCGGTCTGGCACACTCCTGGGCAAATTATTCCAAAGGGATGATGTTCTCCATATAAAAGACTGCTTGAAAAGTGTTGTAAGAGGAGTAACAAGCTGAACCTCACACGGATGCGAAGCATCAGCGCGACGTGTATTTCTAACATGCACTGCTCTGGGAGGAATTACCGAGCTACATCCTTCGAACACTTTCCATGAAAATACTTGTAGAATAGGCTCAAGTCGCAAACCGTTCTTCGATGTTCCAGCGAATCAAGGCCGCCGGTCAGTTCCGGGTCTACAATCAGAAGAACAGCTCTTCTCTGAATAGAATCTAACAAATGCAATGTATGTTTGTGAGCGGAGCCCAAAACATGGGAGTAGTATTCCATAGTTGGTCGAATTTGAGCTTTATAAATAATTAACAGTTGTTGTGGAGTGTAAAGCTTTCTGGTCCGAAATAATATTCCCAACTTTTGAGAAGTTCTCCTTGCTATGCCTGCGACATGTTCATGTCAGGGCATATTTGCTCCCAAATTAACGCCTAACAAATTGAGCGGCCATGTTAGAGGAATGGAGTGTCCTGCCATAACTATGTTGGGTTCAGCAACGTTAACTTTTTTAGAAAAAACTGCCGCCTGGGTTTTTGTAGCGTTAAATTCCACTTGGTCACTGTCACCCCAAGATAGAATTTCTTCCAGGTCTTTGTTAAGTTGAACGACTTCCCGCTGTCTGCGGATATTCGTCTGAGTAGCCGATGTCCGAGCGTTCAAAGTGAATAAAGAGATAAGCGTACTGTCATCTGTAAAGCTGTAGATTGGGTTTCCGGTCTTTTACAGCAGATCGTTAATGTAAATGAGAAAGATAGTATGGAGCCTTGGGGCAATCCGTCGACTGCCACTCGTAAAGAACGCTATGAGGAAACATGAGAGCCACAGACAGAACCTTTCAGACATACCATAAGAGCGTAGCTTAGCCAAAAGTCCATAGTGCCAAACACGGTCGAAAGCCTTGGATATGTCACGAGCAACAGCTCGAGATTCTCTAAAGTGTTCAATTGCGCTGTTCCAAACATGTATTACATAAGTCAGAAGATCTCCTGTTAATCTATGTTTACGAAAGCCATATTGGTGATTGCTAATAATGTTGAATCCTTCAAGATATTTTAGAAGATGCTGATTGATAGCCTTTTCCATGACTTTCGATATTATTAAAAGTAGTACGACTGGTGAGTAGTTATTAAGCAAGGTCTTCTTGCCTTTTTTAGGTACCGGCTGAACTGTGGCACATTTCCAGCAGGAAGGAAATATTCCTGCTGGAAAGCTGTAGGGTAGGTTGAAAACTTCAGTCATAGAAAACTGGTGTAAGTTCCCTTGCACAGTTTTTGAGAATTATGGTAGTATTCCATCAGCACCAGAAGCTTTTTTGGTGTTTAGCTTCATTAAAATACATTTAATGATACGCTGTCTGAAGACAATATCGGGCATCCTTAATTGCACTATGGGAATAGTAAGTATTTTTCCTTGGAAATCTTTGCATCTGTTCCGGGCACGAACAAAGGATTTATGGTGTTAGGATTTACACGCCATTGTCGGTAAGCAAGATGTTTAGAAGCAACCGCTTCTTTGCATTTTTCGGTTAAACCAAGGCTTGCCGTTGGAAGGGTATTTTTTCGAAAAAGAAACATAAGCTTCCATACCAGCGAAAATAACATCGGAAACTTCCCTGGCATAGTCAGATGGGTTGTCAGATCGAAAACAAACGTCCAACCAAGGGGAAGTTCGAAAATATTCCATGAGATCTTGCCATTTAACATATCTGTAGTGCCAAATTTTGCGTGGTTTAGGCGCGTCTCTGTCACTGATTGGTAGGATACTGGATGTCGAAAGCAATTTATAGTCGGAAGAACCTAAAGGCGGATTTACGGCAACCGTGTAAATCTCCGGATTGGTGGATAAAAACAGATCAAGAAGACTGGCGAACTCCCCGTCTCGATCAGGGATCCGTGTTGGTTCATCAATAAGCTGAGCTAAGCCACAATTGATTGAGAATGATTCAACTTCACGACCTTGTTCGTCGGTAGTATTTGAATATTTAAGCCAGTTGTGGACACTAAAGTATTGAGAGTATGCGTTAAAAAGCAACGGAGATAAGATGCATCCCTGTGTAACACCAGCTTCTATTTTGAATGAGTCTGATAGAGTTTGGACAAGGAGTAAGGAAACTCTTACTCTTAAGTACTGGCCATAACTTTGGCCATTTTACACAACTAAACGTTTTGGTGTAATCTACGAAGCATACGAGGCTGGTTTCAAAATTCCGTGCAAAAATAAAAACTACTTATGTGTTTGGGGTAAACCTTTTTTATTTTTCGACATAATCTCCTTTTAGGCTTATACACTTCTTCCAACGATGTTCTAGTTTGTCGATCCCTTCCGAATAATAGGATTTGTCCAAGTCTGCAAAATATCCATTAGTGTCTGCAATCACCTCCTCGTTTGAATAAAATCTTGATCCCGCCAGCCATTTCTTCAAATTGGGGAACAAATAGTAGTCCGAGGGAGCCAAGTCTGGCGAATAGGAGTTGCAATCCTATTTCCATTAATTTTGCGACCACAACTGCTGAGGTGTGTGCTGGTGCGTTGCCGTGATGGAAAAGGACTTTCTTGTGGGCCAATCGCGGGCGTTTTTCTTGCAGCTCGGTTTTCAAACGGTCCAATAACGATGAATAATATTCACCTGTAATAGTTTTACCCTTTTCCAGATAGTCGATGAGGATTATCACTTGCGAATCCCAAAAGACAGTCGCCACCGAAGGAACGGTCTTCGCCTTTTTTGGTGCAGATTCCCCCTTGGTAACCCATTGTTTAGTTTGTTGTTTGGTCTCAGGAGTATAGTAATGTATCCATGTTTCATCCACAGTGACGAAACGACGCTTAAAATCCTCCGGATTCTTCTGGAACAGCTGCAAACCATCCTTGCAACACTTCACACGATTCCTTTTTGGTCAAGCGTGAGCAATCGCGGCACCCATCTTGCGGATAGCTTTCTCATGTCCAAATGTTTATGCAAAATATTATGTACCCGTTCAGTCGAGATGCCCACAGCACTAGCAATCTCACGCACCTTAATTCTTCTGTCATCCATCACCATATCATGGATTTGATCAATGATTTCTGGAGTCGTAACCTCCACAGGCCGTCCAGAACGTTCAGCGTCACTTGTGCCCATATGGCCAGTCCGAAAATTTTGAAACCACTTATAAACTATTCTAATCGAAGGTGCAGAGTCACCATAATGTTTATCAAGCTTCTCTTTAGTCTCCTGAGGCGTTTTGCCTTTCATAAAGTAATGTTTAATCACCACACGAAATTCTTTTTCGTCCATTTCTTGAAAATCACTCGACTTCCTTGATTCACACGACTGCCAAACACAAAGAAATAGACCAATATGGCTGAAACTTGGTGTGCGTTCATTCAAGAGATGCTACTAACTAAACATGACCTCGATACGCGCCGGTGGTGCTATCTCTCGGACTTTGCACGGACTTTTCAAACCAGCCTCGTAAATAAGCCTTGATGTTAAACTCGTTACGTATCCTAACAGAATTAAAGAGGAAAAGTGTTTTAACTCGTAGAAAGAAAAATAAATAATTTGAGTCATTCTGTCTCTTTTACTCGGCGCACGCCCACAACACTCTCGCACGGGTACACACTCTAACTTAGTGTTGTGGGCGTGCGTACCCGTGCGAGAATATTGTGGGCGTACGGCGAGTAAGAGAGATAGAATGACTCATATTATGTCCTCTTTTTAACGACTATACGCTTTCACTTATAGCAAGCTATAGACATGCTCTCCTCTATTCTAATATCTCTACGGTTTTAATTATCCAGCCCAGGGCTGTCCAAAGTGCGGCCCACGGCTCCTATTTATACGGCCCGCAAAGAGATAAGTCACTTGTTCAAGCACTGCATGTAGCAACGAGTAATATTGAAGTTCACATTGACAGAATTGTAAAAGAGAAATTGATGAAAAACAATGTCCGCCAGTCCATCTAATAATTTGTGTTGCCCCGTAAACGTCCCCGGCCTGGACAGCCCTGATCTAGCCCTATAACGTTCCTGTACGACTAGGTACAGAAATAATCGACATATATAATAGAAAATAAAGTAGTTTTGCGTATATCAAAATACGTAACAAAAATAATATGTTAATTTTTGTTACAAAAGATTTTTTCAAAAATATGCAGAAATATGCCAGAAATTATATTGTTTACTAATATCCTACTGACGTCTAAATTACCTGGGTTTTTCTCAAGTTTGAAATACATAGCAAAGATCAAATTGTAGTTTCTGTTACAAGATCACTTAGGGTGTATCATATTACATTAAAACTATTTAATCTGTGTAGATATAGTGTCAGAAATGACATCATGTTCAGTTTAACTCAAACAATGTGGGTATTTTTAATAATTCATATACCAAATATATAAGTATAGTAATGTAAATTCGTTTTAAGTTTTACAAATTATAAAGCAACAAAAATAAAAACTATTAGTATCATCGGAATGCTGAAAGTTTCCTCTTCAAAAAGCTATCTTTTAGTTTTCTTTTACAGTCTGAAAATATCGATTCACTTTTTGAATCACCTATCCAAATTTTTCATAAATTCTCACGCTAATAAAAAAAAATCTAGGAAAAAAGATATTTAATATTTTTTTTGTAAAATTTCCCGCTATTTCATGTGGTGCTATTAGTTTTTCGATATCTTTTTTATTTTTCGAGATATTACCGAAAAACCGAATTTTTGCTTTTATTTTGGACTTTGTGGACACTAAACTTTAGTAAGCTTCTTTCTATCGTATTCTACGCCCAAAAAACTACCTGTGGGCCAAAACGCAGCCTGTTAACATTTAATGACAAACCCCTGACGACTGGGCTCTTAAACATTTCATTTTATATTGTTGATACCCTAATTAATGCTGTCATTATTTAGTATATAATTAAGCTTAAATTTATGAAAGTCTCAGACCAAAAATAAAAAACTAACTGACGTAAGTGTATTTTACCAGGGAGGTGAATACAAATAAACAAGGTCACGTCTAAAATCAGTATGATATTTATACCTACGAAAAGGGCAGTAATATCTATATGAACTAGGGCTGTAAACTGTAACTGGAGTTACTAGAATTGCAGAGACTAGTTTGTTTTCGTATACAGGAAATAATGAACGTCATTTTAATGGAAGTCAAAAAATCCTACAGTCTCCCATTTCTTGGTATTTTTCTCGAGGCAGGGCCGAAAATGTTAGTATATAGGTTGAAATGCTATGGAAACTAGTGCTCTTATTGTGCCCTAAGACTGTCAGAATGACATGTCATTATCATAGCTGCTAGTTAGAATAACCAGTAGTAATATAGAGTTGATTGAGTGGTCCGTTACTTTGTGACAGTACATTTTAACAATAAAACTACTTAATTACTTTGTTAACTGTCACTAAATATATTTGTAAAGATTTTACAATTGCGTTATCGCGATTTCGTAGTACAACTACATTGTCAAACGCTTAACTAAGACTAAAACAGATTTTCGGTATTTTATGTTTATATGATGAACAGATGTGGGTCTATTATATGCTAAAAAAGTTTGAACAAAGGAGAATTTGCTACGTCTAATTGACTATTCAGTAAATTTATATTATGGTCCTTTGAATGTCTGTAAATTTCTATAGATTCTAAGAAGTTGAGTTTTGACCCTTTAGGTGCCATATGGAGTATTTGTAAACAATCGATATTGGGAAAAGTATGGCCTGTTTCTAAGAAGTGTTTAGCAAAGTGTGATTTTTCATTTTTTAGCCTATAACACAATGCCTCTTATAGGCTAAAAAATGAAAAATCACACTTCTTAGAAACAGGCCATACTTTTCCCAATATCGATTGTTTACAAATACTCCATATGGCACCTAAAGGGTCAAAACTCAACTTCTTAGAATCTATAGAAATTTACAGACATTCAAAGGACCATAATATAAATTTACTGAATAGTCAATTAGACGTAGCAAATTCTCCTTTGTTCAAACTTTTTTAGCATATAATAGACCCACATCTGTTCATCATATAAACATAAAATACCGAAAATCTGTTTTAGTCTTAGTTAAGCGTTTGACAATGTAGTTGTACTACGAAATCGCGATAACGCATTTGTAAAATCTTTACAAATATATTTAGTGACAGTTAACAAAGTAATTAAGTAGTTTTATTGTCAGTAGTAATATGTTCAAAGAATATATACAACACGGTAGTAGTAGTGGATACTTCGGTTTCACTATCTGGTAGACTGGTAGAGCAAATCTTTGGATCCAAAACTATCAATGATGCAAGTGCAGAAATACATAATGCAACACCTTAAATCGTTCAGGCTGAAATTTATGCTGATCGAGGTCTTTTTGCGGGAGACCGTGAAAAAAATATAGGGCAGAGACCATAATCATTTCAGACAGCGCGGTAATAGCAGCTTCTTCAAGCTATCAAGATTATAAGCTAGTTACAAATTGTATCCAATGTCTTATAATTTTAGTCAATTACTTTGTCGAGACATAAACATGTACAGGAGATTAAAAAAGCAGTTTTTCGAACTAGGTCTAGATCCAGACTAAACTCGGGAACTAAGTTCACATTTAAAACACTAACGTTGAAATTTTTGGCTGCTTTAGCAAATACCAATTATATTAATACCAGATAATAGGACATGTGACCTAATAATCGGGTGCTGAATCTTAAAAACACGTATAAAAGTACTGAGAATGGTACTCTTAAACTACCTTAAGCCAATTTTACATACTATATATTACATCGTGTCCAGCCTCTGTGGTTACTACCCACTTAGAGATGCTTTGGCTACTCAAGGTTTTCACTATTTTGGTGGTCTAAAATTTATAACATATTGGGTTACATAGGCTTGTAAAAACTAATTATCTAGTTTATGCTCATACGTGTCTATGTTTCGGAACAGAGTCAAAGGTATCAAATTACAATCTGTAAAGTAGGAACGTGACCGCTCGTATTTTTGAAAAAAATGTGTTTGGAGAACATTTTTTGCCATCAATGTATTCTTTGGTGTGCTAACAAGGGCACAATTACCTTAGAAAGTTGTCCAATCGCCTCCTGCATCAATAAACGCCTGGCGTCTTCGAGGCATACTGGCGGCGAGATTTTCTGCAATAACCTCCAAATTTTTCGAATTTCACTAGACAAGTAAGTCAAAAAGTTCTCAGAGTCTTTCCTCTGAGGTTTTTCTTTACAAAGTGCCAAACGTTTTCAATAGGGTTGGCGTCCGGCGATTGTGACGGCCACTCCAGTATTTTATCGTAGGCACAAACAAGCCGCTTCGCAACGGGATTTTCGCCAAAGATTTCTCCAACATGCTTCGGAATTTGACAACATGAGCACGAAGATGTTGTCGCATAGTCTCATTGCACTCATTCAAACCCGATTTTCTTAATTTTAATCGACTGATATTTTTACTAAAATGTGTCGTAGACAAAGGTTCCGTCTACCGATTTTTTGTTGAATCGCTAGACTCGCATCCACCAAAAATGAATTATCGCAGACCCGTTCTTATTTAACAAACTTATTTAACAGACTTGTTTACGCCTGTTTCTTCCTCAGTAAATCTTGATTTAAATGAAACAATAACTGTATAACATCCAAATATACGCCATTTTATTGAATAGCACTAACAAAATCCAAAAACTATAATACAAAAATCTATTACCGCTACTTACATTTTCTTTATACACAACAAATACGTTATAAAACAAACCCAGTTTTGTAAATCAATAAAAAAATTAGTCTAAATCTAAAAGTTAATAATTACACTGTGATAGAAGAGAATTTTTAGATTAGGCAATGTGAGAATCCCTTTTGCTTACTATCTTTTACTAGAAATTTATTTACACAATTCTCCTTTAGCTTTTAGACATTTTTCGATAAAAACACTTCAAAAAATATTCAATGTTATAAATAACTTCTGTTTTACGTAAAAAAAAATGTCAGTCAATATTAAAGAGAGGTAAAGTAATTAAACATTTGTGGTTAAGTAGTTTTTTTTTACTAGTATTAAAATTATTCAATCAATAAATTATTATGTACTTCTTTAAAAACGAATTTTAACTTTTAGATTGTAAGGTATTATCTTAAGAAGAAAAAAATATTTTTGTTGGTCTAGTATATTAATAATAAGGTTGTGTGGCCGTTTTAAGAATATCAAAACCTGTTTTACAACTTTTGGCCCCATTGACTGACAATTACCCATGTAAAGGGTAAAAAAGAAAAACCTAATTTAACTGGAGAAGAAATTAAACATTAAGTATCAAGACACATTAAGATATTTTTCTGCATTACTTTGTAAAAATTTCTGTAAATATAGAATTCTATGCAGCGTCTGTCCCAGAGTGGGCGACTGCGAACAGCGTCTGCTTCCATGTTAGGAACGGCTGACCTTATTCGCAGAAAGAATCGGGAACCTACTGCAATAACTCCTTCCCAAGAAAACATCTATTATGATTGTAGATTAGATGATGCGACCCGACTAGCAATCGGTGCTTCGGTTCCAGGACCGCAAATGTGAAATGGGCTACTGGCCGTGGAAATATGGATATGCAATCCATCTACTACAACTAGGTAGTCCGCGGAAAATATGCTACCTCTAGTAAATCAAAAAGTAATATGAGGAACTTATACACATGGATCGTCAGAGCCTTAATAAATTTATTGATTTATGTTTCCACTACTCTTCGATACCTATGGTGAATGAATTATTCGCAAAGCGACGGAAGAGTGGAATGGAGGGGTATAAGTAGGCGGCAAAAAGTTCTCGAACTTAAGATACGCTGATACTACAATAATGGCTAGCTCCGAGAACAAAATGGTTGCACTGTTGCATCGCCACGAAAAAGTTAGCGCAAATGTCGGCCTTCCACTAAATCGAAAGAAATGTTCTCTTTTTATAGTAGATCGAGCTAAAATTTTGCCTCCTTTTAACGAAATCAACGATATACCACTGAAGATAAATATTATATTCTTAGGCGCCAGAATTTCTAACAAGGGGGGCTGCGAAGAAGAAATCAAAAGAAGGATAGCGATGGCCAAAGCTGCAATGACAAGTCTAAACAAAATATGGAAAGATCACAGAATAAATAAGATGACTAAAAAAAGGCTTGTTTATTCACTAATATTCGTTACAGCCACATAACATGGACTATTAATGCAGCATGCCGTAAAAGAATAGAGGAATTCGAAACTACGTGCTATTTTCGGATTCTCAGAATTTCCTAAACAACTCGTAGAACAAATGCGTTTATACCGAGCGATCTTAATATCCAAAATAGTGACCGGCTGTTACCATTGATTCAGAGAAAAATAGCATCATTTTTTGCTCACATAAAAAGAAGGGTTGGCATGGAAAAGTTAAAGATCCAACGGAAAGTCGAAGGCAGAAGAAAAAGAGGTAGATCACCCCACAGATACATCGATCAAATCATGTCCACAATGCACTTGGAGTTACCGGAGATGATGAGAAGTGTCAAAGGTAGGGAAGCTTCAAGAGCTGTTATAAATTCTGTGTAACAATGAAATAGAGGTCACGACGCTCGGAATCAAGCAACGATTCAAGAGCGAGAGATGCAGAAATTAAGAATTACAACTGCATCTTTGCTACTGCTTAATTGGAAAGAACTTTTAAATTTTTTCTTTGTATATATCTTTTGTAATCGTAATGCACTTTCGATTTACTTGACTGTATTTTTTTTGGCTGGATAAATTTAATCATAAAGGCAGTCCGTTAGTATGTCTTTCTGTACCATTTATATTTTCTCTTCTTTATAGAGGAACGGGAACTTCAACATAAATCGCATTCACATAACTAGATGGCTCCTGGCTTGTACTGAAAACACCTCTAATTAAATAATTCATGTTTTTAGAAAATAATATCCGTTCACCGCCTTATGCATCCTCTCGTGACGTTCTTCAGTTTCTCTAATTTTTCAAATTTTTTACTTATTTTGTGTATACTTTTATACATAACTCCAATTTAATTAATTTACATTGATCGAAAATTTTTGACTATACGAGTACAAAATGATAATTCTATAGACGAATTTTTGTAAATCTGTTCAAACTCCAATGTCCCTTTTCAATATGGATATAATACGGAAGTAACTAGATTTGTGATTATGGGGTAATATTATAGGTGTCATGTGACCATACTTAAAAATTAAAATGGAATATAAGTGGTTTCTTCCATTACTCTGACTCATGGAACATAAGTGGTTTTTTCAATTATTCTTACCGATGGAACATAAGTGGTTTCTTCCATTACTCTTACTCAATCACAAAACTAGTTGCCCTTGGATCAGACACTAAATGTGATCCACCAAATCAAGAATATGTTCTATTGAGAGTTGAACAAAGTTAAATAAGTATGAGATACCTTACTCGCATGACGTTAATGACTTTTGTTTTGCTACTATCAACTGTATTTAAATAGATTATTTTAATTTGAACACGAAACATTAGCATTTGTTACGATTATTTATCTGTTGCTTTGCTATTTGTTTAAAGGAAAACACGTAAAATTACTAGCCAAGAAACATGCAGTAGTGATAACACTGTTAATGAACCTCGACATTCATCATCCCATGAGTATTAAAATATATCGTTTTGATCGAAAAATGCCAAGTTATTTAGAATAAGAGTATTTTAGATTTATATTCAGTAATATCAAAAAATCTATAAAGCAGATAACGAAAAATTTAGTAAACTTTATATTAGTTGGGCTATCTTTTCAAAAAATTGTTTAGCCCAAATCTAAATTTATACATTTTGAGTATTATGTTTATTAAGGAACATTTTTGGGTTATTCTTTGGTTAGTTTGTAAGTTGTACTTATTGTCAGTTGCCAGAAAAACTTCCTTTCTTTTTAGTTCGATAACGTTACAAATAAAAAACACGTGTAGCCAGATTCACTAAAGAAATTTAAAATTTAAATCCTATCCAGTTGTTACGGAATCTAAAGCTTACAGTCAGCAAGGTGTGTTTTTTTACGTTGTTAATACATCGCTAAATAATCGCCCACCAGGTGGTTTAAACGATTACAGGAGTCGGGCCTGTTAGGACACCTTTGTAAACCTCCTTTATTTTAGGGTAGTGGAGGCCGATACCCCTTAAGAGAGGACAGTCGCCTTTCAAGTTGAATGATCTTAATACACTCTTAACCCACAATTATTGGAGATCCTAAATGAATTTCTTTTGCAAGAGTTAAATAGATAAAGTGCTGTTTCTTCCTTCTCTAAGCAGCATCTGCATCCTGGAGTATCTTTGAAGATAATGAAAGTTATGCGGATATTCAGGTGGTAGTATCCAGTAAAGATTTCTCTCACTATCTTCAGTATTTTCCTTTTTAATTTAAGTAGAGGCCTGGCATACCCAGGATTAGAAATTCTTATAAGGGATTCCCTAGTGCCTCATTTCACTCTCTTATGAACTTCTCGTTCAGCAAATTTGCGATCTGTGCACAGCTCACATTACACGAGATACCTAACAAGGGTTTAAGAATCGTAGGGATTTCTAGAGCATTTTCTTTAGATAGTGCATTTTCCTGGATCCGTATGGTCAGGTACCCGAACGAAAAGCAGATTATTTCTGTCGTCTAAGCAAATCTTTATATTCGCCTACGAATGATCAACCTGTCCTGACCTGCTTCAAAGACATCAGTGGTTATCCCTTCTCTTCTTCTGTTTAAACGTGTGTGTAGACCTAATGAGTCCTCTTTTTGAGAAAGCGGTCCACTTGGGTTCTCCCTTCCCTATCATTTACGCCTTCTAATCCGTAAGAAAATAAGTAATTTTCAGAATTTCCAAACAGTTTTTATCGGATCAATAATAAATCAAAACAGTTTTGGCGCGTCTTGCACTGCAAGCTTCAGTATTTTAGTTGATTCATTATTGCCTTTGTCAAAACAAAGCCCCAGTTGTTAAATTTAATCGATTCTAAAGTTAAATTTTTTAGTGGATAAAACTGGTAATTTCTATATTTCACTAAAGCTTTTAATTATATAACAGTTTATTTCATAAAAGAGATAAAAATACTTTTGTGCAACTGACAATTCAAGTAAGAATTTTACAGAGTTCCTTGTAATTTACAAAACAATTATTGTACGTATATGTGAAACTTATATTCTTAAATAAGCATAATTTTAAAATCAAATGCAAATATACATTTTGAGCTTTACAACACTTACATTCCTTCTTTCTATGTTTTTTTTTCTAAAATGTTTTAATTGCACTTTGGCAGCTACCTAAGTAAAACTAGCACAAAGGATATGATTTTTTTGATATAAGAGTTTTATTACAGTCTTACAAACATTCTTCTTCCTATTGAAGATTTTTCTAGCATAAGGGAAAAGCTAATTTATTAATATAATCCAAATGCCATTGACGTATATATATGAGTATTTAGTAATTTATCACTTATATAAATAGTTTATAAATGTAAATAAGGATAGTCATATTATTTATGGATGAAATTTAACGTGGATGGCGAATTTGCTCTTAGCTATCAAAAATAAGTATAAATCTCACTCTCCAATCTGGTATATGGGAAAAAGTCTTCTTAGTTAATTATTAATTGTAAGGGTTTAAATGTTATTAAAATTAAATTAGCCGGTAGAGACTTGTGAACTTAAATTTGGCAGTTAGTGACAACACGGACTTACTAACATAATACTAAATTAAAAATATATTTGCATTTGTTTCTAAAAACGTGCAACACATTTAAAAGGACCTCAGCTACGAAATTTACAATCGAATTATTCCCGACATTGTGTAGTTACTTTATTGTAGCTAAAAATAAAATCTAAAAACAAGGAAAATGTTATAGATATGGTAAAAATATAGTAATATTTAAAAGCATAAATAAACCAATCAAAATTTGCGATATTTTTGAAATAATTATTTTTAAATGTATATTTATAAATTTTGAAATAAGGAAAGTTAACTTAAGGAGCAAAAAACTTATTTGGAAAATTGAACCTGTCAAAAGCTATTTTACATGAAATAAAAGGATTTAAGTTCTGCCTTAAAAATGAATTAGGAAATACCACTTACATATATACATATACATGTACAGAATGTTATAAAATAGATTAATATGTTAAAAAGGGTAAGTTTGTGTTTTTTTTTTCTAAATTAATATATATTTAAAATTTTACTACTCTCGTTGCTCATCTTCTTCAGAACTCCACTAACAATGTTGTAAAAGTGCTATTTGTAATTATTTTTCTGCGATTGAGCTTAATGTATGGATTTACCGGTTTCAATAAATTAAACGTTTTCATAACACTCTCTCTCTCTCTCTCTCTCTCTCTCTCTCTATATATATATATATATATATATATATATATATATATATATAGAGTGTTTAATTTAATGAAACCGGTAAGTTAATATATATTTAAAATTTTACTACTCTCTTTGCTCATCTTCTTCAGAACCCCACATGGTGTAAAAGCGCTATTTGTAATTATTTTTCCGCAATTGAGCTTGACGTATGGATTTACCGGTTCCAATAAATTAAACGTTTTCATAACACTCTATATATAGATATATATATATATATATATATATATATATATATATATATATATATATAAATATAATATATATATATATATATATATATATATATATATATATATATATATATATATATATATATATATATATATATATATATATATATATATAGATATATCTAACCTAGCTTAGATTGCTCTTTCTTTATAATGTTTCATTTAAAGGCAAATTTGGAATATTAAGTTGTTACATCCAAAGATGACTTAAATGTCAAATTTTCAAATCAGTGACTTTACTACCAAAGCAAGGGAACTCGTGAGAGAATGAAAGTACAAAGAAAGTAAGTTGGTTTTCCAAAAATTCTACTTCTGACTTCTAATAATTTTGAATGAAAGTTATCCCGATGTTATCTGTTTTTTGAGATAATTGCAAATGAACTATTTTAATTGTTACAATATTCTTTACCATAAATATAGTTTACAATTCAGAGTGTAAGAGATAAGTCATTCATAATCATTCTTATGTTGTTTACAAAGATTTTGTTGTTTTATTTTATGATTTTCTTGACTTTTTATCGATATTATTTTAAAAATATGTGCGTTCTAATATATTACATCTTATGACTAACTTAACCATCTTATCAGTTTCTTTTTTTTTGCTAAAAAGGGATTGCTGTAATAGGTGAAATTCTATTTAAACAATAACTGTAATTTTTATTATAAAACTTTTGTTATATCCTAACTTTTCTACATTAGTATTATTTATTAGATTTTCTTAAAAATATTTTTTATATTATATGAAAATATTATTTAGACAGAAACGTGTCAATATATAAACGGTTTGGTTGTAATTAAATAAATGAGAATATAAAACACAGTTAAGTATAGGCGATTATTGTAAACAGAATATTTATTTGGAATTTCTAAAAGCAGATGTCAAGAAAGTTATTAAAGAATATAAAATTGCTACTAAAAATATAAAATAATAAGATACTCTTATAAAGGGTTTGTTCAAATAACTCGTTTCTGAATATATAATTTTCCAAAAAATTTTTGTGAGTTACACACAACAATTGGGGGTTAAAGTTCGTGTTAACTCCATCAATATTATCTCCATCACACTTATTCGTTTAAAAAAGAAAAAAGATAAACACTAAAATATCACTTTTCTATAAACAAGTTATTCGCGCAACATCGCACAAATGGCTCGGAGTCACAAAAATCCAAAAATTACACTCACTCTCTTCCTTACACATACCATTCTTTAATATCTTTGCTATCTCTCTTTTTCTGTTTCTGTTGTTGCATTTGAGTTTTGTCTCCATTTCTTAGAGCGCCGTTAAGCTGATACTGTGCTTGACTTGTCGTACTTGAAGCTGTGTTGCCTAGCAACGCAGCTCCCGGACCGTGAGGAAATTCTTTACTATCATCGATTTTAAACGACCTGTCGTTTCGACACCTAAATTTGAGAATGACTAAAATGACAAGTATAACAGCTATTAGTGCTGCTGCGATAATGCCGATGATTAGTGCCACAACTTCAGATGTTTCAGAATTGATTCTTTGAGTAGGGGGAATTTTTTTGTAGTTGTTGTTTAAACTATAGATGTTGTTGATTGTATTTGGAAAGTCCGTTTCTTTAGGAGAAGGTGGTGCTGGTCTACGATTGATTTCATTCGGCATATCGGTGTACTCTTCTGTCGTTGGCATTGTTGCAGTTGAAGTTCCATCTGGAATAATATACATTATTGGTGTGTGAGGCTTTGTTGCATGCTGTTGTGTGGTTGAACTGAAACCACCGTCAGGGGTTGTTAGGTTGCCGTACGTTCCTGTAGTATGTTGCCCTGCTGCAACCGTGGTGCCATCTTCCGTTGCTGCTTTAGTTCCTGAACTATCTGTTATGGTGGTGGAGTCTGTAATTTCCGTTACGATACCTGGAAAAAATTAGGTTATAAAAATGCAGGCCAAAAAGGATTACTAAAATACAAAATAAGTAAGTAGTGATTTTATATCAAACAAGAAACACAGTGGGACAAAAAGAAACAGAAATCAAGGAATTTAATTTAAAATATTAAATGATTATAGATGCCACCACTCATGTTAAAGCACAAACTAACCAATCCACCAGCAAATTTCAAATCGAAAGAGGAGTGCGACAGGGTGATGTGTTCTCTTCAAAGCTTTTTGTAAGACCTTTAGACAGTATGCTACAAATCAATAAACTGCGAATAAATGGGACTTAACATCGACGGTGAAAAGTTAAATCACCTTTGTTTTGCCGACAACATTGCCTTAATAACAGACAATGTGCAAGAAGCACAAACTATGCTGCACTTGCTTCAACAAGCTTTAGCAAAGATTGGTTTAAAGATCCATCTCTCCAAGACCCAGATTATGATAAATCGTGTGTTAAACGACGCTATAAAACTGAAAAACATGAGATCGAGGAAGTATACGGATATAAATACCTAGAACATTAGATCAGTATTGTACAAGACTACCGAACACGAAATTTAGCGGAGAATAGGTATCTTCTGGGTGGCATATGGTAAATAAATCTATGTGTTTAAAAAGAAAAGTTTTTGACAGATGCATATTCCCCATTCTTATGTACGGAGCTGAAACTTTCACAATGATGAAGGAGTAGATCAATAAAATACATGTCATGCAAAGAAAAATGCAGAGGTCAATGTTAGGCGTTACCCTTAGAGATCACATCCCAAATTACAATATTAGGAAGAGATCGAAGAACGGGGTACAAGACGCAGTCGAATTCATTCTTAATCTGAAATAGAATTGGGCTGGGCATGTTGCTAGGTTAAAGGATGGACGATGGACAAAAGGAGTTATAGAGTGGCAACCAAGATCCGAAGCCCATCGGAGTAGAGGTAGACCATCAAGTTGGTGGAAAGACGATTTGAAGAGAGTGGTTGGAAATTGGATAGAAGCGGCCCAGAACAGAAAAAGGTGGCGATACCTGAGGGAAGCTTTCGTCCAGCAGTGGACAGTATAAGCTGATGATGATGAATACAAGTTAAAATTTTAGGGAGTTAAGTATTTATTTTAATTGTTCTTACCGGTAGTTTTACTACTAGTGAACGGATCTTCCGTAATTTCACCAGAACCTGACCCATCAATACAATCTTCATCATCACAGTCTTTTCCACTGCCAACAATTTTCTTCTTAGGTTTTGCGGTTGGAGGTGGACGCGTCGGAGGTATAAACACTGGTGTTATGAGGTCATCATCACCCGAACCCATATCAGGAATTGGAGGACACTCGTCTTCATCGTCTCCATTACAACCGGAACCTGCACCACTGAAGATAAGATCATCTTCGATGTTTGGAAAGCCGGATGCAGGCGTCTAAAAAATAAATTATTTAACTCTGGAAATTATCAATTATCTTTTAATAAATTAGATAAAAGCGGTATTAACAGTAAGCTGTTATGTTTTTGTTAATTTAGATAACTCTCTCAGGGTTAGTGCTTTGTTCGTTATATGATTATTAATAATTATGTTTAATTATGTGTTTAATTGATGATGGACCTTCGAAGATTTTGAAAACAACGTTTACGACTGCAAAATTTTTAAAAAATTTAATTTTTAGAATAGTTTTTAATTTAAGTCTTATTTTAAAAAGTTTAAATTTTAAGTAACGTAGGCAGAGTTGTAGGTAAATTCAAATTGAACTAATTATTTATTTTATTCTTTGAATTATTGTGGCTGTTATTTAATGGAAATTCATAACAAATGTAATTAAAGACTATTTGGTCACTAGTTTCCACTTTTTCGCTTGATGCATGTCAAGTTTCGTTACACAGTAAGTTCGTCCGACGCGTTTGGAATCTGACTGAATACTGGTTTCTATTTAAGCCCTTATCTAAGATATATGTGTTATTCTTTAAATGGATGTAGACTAACTTCTCTTTAAGATTAGTCAAGATTCACGTAACTCTACTAAAATCGATTTAAAATTCCATTTTTTCTAAAAATTTAGCTTAATTATATGTACCCATACACTAACATCAGTGACCAGTGTGACCACTCACAAGAAATAAAAAGCCGTGTTGAAAAGGCTAGAGCACTATTCATCAAAATGAGCTCTATATTCAAAAGCCATAACTTGACACTGAACACGAAAGTGAGGTTTCTGCGATATTCACCATTTTGTTTTATGGCGTAGAGACATGGACTCTGACAGAGGCAACAAGTAAAAGATTTTAAGCCATTGAAATGTGGCTATAACGTAGGATGCTGAGAGTGTCATGGGTGGACCGAGTCACGAATGAAAGAATACTTCAAAGAATGAATAAGGAAAAAGAGGTTTTAGTTACCATCAAGCAACGTAAACTCCAATCTTCGGCCACATTATGAGGAATGAGAGCTGATTCCATCTCTTACAGAATATACTGCAAGGTAAGGTAAAAATCTTCGCACTTCGTTTTCAATGACCACCACGCAGTTGTTTAGAGCCGCAGTCAACAAGGTGATGACAGCTAATATGGTTGCCAACATCCGGAACAGATAGGAACCGAGCGAAGAAGATTTACCCATTCAAAAGTTTTGATGTTTGGAAAATTAACCATATTAAAAGTTTGTTTTCTGAATATTTTGCCTTCGGAAATTTTGTTTTCGATAATTCCTCACGGAATCATCTGTTACGACATCGAAGATGACGTGAATCTAATATCCAGTTTGCTGTTTTTCGTCTCCTTTTATTTATTTATTTATTATATTATTTAGTTATAGAGGGTATGCATCGAGTTTGTGTTATTTATTTTTACTTATCCTAACAGTCTTCTATACCTTGGTCATAGGGTAAATTCACGTTGATCGGAAATGACAGTATGTAATGAATGCGGAAAAAGCGATTCACGCGGTCTTGAAACACCGTAAATTGTCCTGGGGGGAAACACAATGTGGGGCAGGTCATTTCAAAGGGATGAAATTCTTCATATAAAAGAATTTTTTAAAAGGGTGGTACAAAAAATGAGAAGCTGAACTTTATGCAAATGTGACGTATCAGCGCGACGTATATTTCTAGCATGCACCATACTGGGGCGGCCTACATTCATTGAACATTTTCCATGAAAGTACTTGTAGAATAGTCCCAAATCGCCTACCGTTTTTCGATATTGAAACTAATCAAAGTTGCTGGTGACTCCTAGATCCCCAATCAGGCGAATATCTCTCTTCTGAATACAGTTCAGCAAATGCAAAAGCTGCTGTGTCAGCTTTCGATAGAGTATTAGGTATGCATACTTAGTATAATTCGTTGTATCCTACCATTATGTTCTGTAACTACTTGGATAAGTACCAGTTGTTTGTCAATCCTAGCCCGACTGACGAGCGAACGTGGCTTGGGATGAATTTGACGAATAAGAGAGCAGTGGGTAAACTGCTGAAATATGGGCGTTGTTCGTTTTTAGTTATTTTATATTAACTACAAATGCAGCGGTTGTTGGAGAGACTCAAACATGGGAGCAATATTCCATCGTTTGTCGAATTAAGAGTTTGTACAGGTTGTTGTGGTGTGTAAAGTTTTCTAGGACGAAATAATATTGCCAGTTTTTGAGATGCTCTCTTTGCTGTGCATGTAACATGTTCATACCAAGCTCCCAAATTGTCACCTAGCAAAGTGACGATTCTAGGGGAATGAAGTGTCCCGACATAGCTATGTCGGGCTCTGCAACGATAACTTTTATCGAAAAAACTTTCGCGTGGGTCTTTGGATTTCTTTCTTGAACCCTCTATGATGTAAAGAAGACTATTAAGAAAAGCATATGTAATTTTCGTCAAGTAAAAATAGGTAAAGTGTACCCAGTATCTTCCTTACAAATATGTAGATCTAAAATAAGTACTGAATTTGACTTTCTCAAGTAAAAAGGGAGTAAATTTCCAAAATATGAATAAAATCATACAACATATCGACACCCACCCCTTTTACCATCTTCCTTGCAACAATATCAAAAACTATAGTTTTCTTCCCTATTTCAAATATTGGAATATCATGTCATTCGAGTATTACGATGTTAATAGACCGACAGGCTGATAGTCGGACAGATAGACCGATGGAAATGGGAATATATATTTTTCGGGATTTAAGAACACTAAAATGTAAAGAAAAGCAAAAATTGCAGGGGGTAATTCTTTTCTTCCAGCAAGGGACGTAAAAACAATAATTTACCTGTTATGCCAAAGGTAAGTAAGTTTCGGCTTAACATTTTTTAGGTTACTCTGTAACCAGATCTCTACATACTATTTCTGTTAAAATCAGGAATAATGAAAAAGCAAGAACACTGAAATAGAAATATATCATGATATATGAGTCTGTTCCATCTACAAAAATTTTCTGTGACAATGTTTTTTCGGGCTCCGGTTGATATTTTTTTATTGATATTTTTAACAGATGTGTCTCTAGTGTCCTAAATCAGGCAAGCATCTTTTAAAAATTGATATTTAACTAAGAAATAGAAAACACAAATTTCGTTTGAAAATACCATAAGACGTGGTGTGTGAAAACCCGTTTACTGAAGTCTGTCGCCCTTTACGTGTTTCATGAACAAGTAATGTGCGGGATGAATATATATCCAAAATGTATAGTATTTACTCAATCAGATTATACAATTTAAGGAAGATCCGATTATTAATGGTGATTTTACAACTTAGTTTTTTTTGTGATAAAAAAATCCGTCAAGAACATGGTCTTCCACATTTCTGCCAATGAACATTGTATGAAATTGAAATAAATATACTGGCAACACTGATCGAACAAAAAAACGTTTCGGCAATTTGCATTGTGGTTTCACGCGAGGACAAGACCTCAAACAAGGTATGATTTTTTTTTGTTCCTAGCGTTAAAAATGTAAACCATAACACGTCAAAGCAGTGGCTGCAACTATTTGTTTATGAATAATGTTTTTACTGACAATTTTCATATATTTGTTGGGAAATGTAGTCCAAATGGCTTATACTTATCTGCATGTCAATTGTGAGGCTTTGAGGTTATGTTTTACAGGCACGTTAAAAAAATGTCAAAGACATTGTTCGGTCACACTGAAAATGAAAATGACCCATATGCGCAGCCACCATATATATATTTTACTATAAATTATTAGCTATTTTGTGTTAATAACACGAGGAGTAAGGCAGGGCTGCATACTTTTGCAGTGACTGTTTAACTTTTACTCCGACAAACTCCTCTTCAAGACTCCTGCATCCAATGGGCCAATTCCATCAAGTACCTGGGCATCCAGTTCCACCGACAACTCGTCTGGAAGAACCTGGTCTGCAATGCAACCAAAAAGGCGAAGCAACTACTGGGCAAACTCTATCCCATCCTGAATCGTTCCAGTAAGATGCTGCCACGGACCAAGCTCCTGGTATACAACACAATAGTAAAGGCAGGCATCACCTATACCTGCCCCACTTGGTGCAGCTTTCCAAAATAAGGAGAGCTCAACTTCAAGCAGTGCAGAACAAGGCCCTGAGGATGATCACGGAAGCCCCATGGTTCGTGAGGCACCGACAACTCCATAGGGACCTTGGTGTGCCTACCGTAAAGGCACACATGAGGTAAATCCAACAGAAGTTCCTGGAGAAGGCGTCCCAAAACCCCAATCCACGCATCAGGGACGCCTTCCGACTCCCACCTCACGCCAGCCGCCAGTTCCCGAGACCGTCCAACCCGCTGCTCTCGGGCGAAGACGATGAGCCCCTCGCCCGCCATGAGAAGAAGGTTGTCATTCTAGGTTATGTTATAATTAGTCCTAGTTTAAGTTAATGTTACGTCCTAATTTTAAGTTAGCGTAAGTCTTAGGCTAAGGTAGTTTTAGTGTTAGTTTTAAGTCTTAGCATTAAGAAATCGAAAACAACCAGCCCATGTATTATTCGATTCATCCAATCAACCTATTATACGGGATGAAGAAATCAAAGAAGCTTGGGAAACATATATCAACGAACTTTTTGATGACAACAGAGCTTCCAAAGGAGACAATGACAACTGTTTAAATGGGCCCGAAATCTTAAAGGAAGAAATCCTTCACGCAATCTCTATTACACAGAATAAGAAAGCCACAGGACCTGACGAAATTCCCATTGAAGTAATCAAACTTATAGCAGAGGAAAATATAGGACAAATTGCAAAACTGTTTAATCTAATATACAGCACAGGCACTATACCAGAAGAATGGTTAAAATCAACATTCATCACAATCCCCAAAAAATCACATCCCAAAAAGTGTAGTAATTACCGCTTAATCAGCTTAATGAGTCACCTCTTAAAGGTTTTTCTACGGATCATCATCAAGTGTGAGTTCGATCTAGATAATAGTCAGATGGGGTTCAGAAATGCATTCGGGACGCGCGAAGCCTTGTTCGGTGTCAATGTGCTCTTGCAGAAATGTCGGGATCAGCGTAAGGATGTGTTCGTCTGCTTTGTCGACTATGAGAAGGCTTTCGATAAGGTTAGACACGACAAACTAATATCAATACTACAACAACTACAGCTGGATGACAGGGACATTCGAATAATTGAAAACCTATACTGGGACAAACAGCCGAAGTCCGCATAGGAGAGTTGAAAACAAATAACATAAAAATTAAGCGCGGGGTCCGACAGGGCTGTGTCCTGTCTCCACTCTTGTTTAACCTATATTCGGACAGGATTTTTAGGGAAGCATTAGATGATGTGGAGCTGGGTGTTAAGGTTAATGGGGTTGTGCTGAGCACAATAAGATATGCTGATGACACCCTCATTATGTGCGATAGACTGGACGGTCTGCAAACTATGGTAAACAGAATTGATGAGGCTGGACGGGGTCTGGGCCTGAATGTCAACGTTGGCAAAACCAAGTTTATGGTGTTTAGTCGAAGCCAATATGATGATGCGAAGCTGACACTCAACAACTCATCGATAGAGCGGGTTCATAAATTTAAATATCTTGGAAGTATAATAACAGATGACTTGGATCCCGACATAGAGATAAGATGCATAATTGAAACAGCTCGTACAACTTTCAGAAAAATGAGCACTCTTCTATGCAATGACAATTTGAACCTCAAACTGAGGCAACGGATGGCCAAATGCTATATCTGGTCAGGGTTGTTGTATGGAGTGGAGTGCTGGACCATAAAAATAAGCACATTGAACCGACTGGAAGCTTTTGAAATGTGGATCCGCCGTAGAATGCTTCGAATACCGTGGACTGACTTGCTGACAAATGAGGAAGTCCTGCGTAGAGCAAACTCTGAAAGACTGTTGATCAATACTATAAAGTGTCGCAAAATTGCTTATCTCGGACATATACTACGTGAGAGAAAAGTACGGTCTTCTCCAGCTCATCATGAAAGGAAAATTTGAGGGAAGGCGCGGAGTTGGTAGAAAACAAATGTCCTGGCTAAAGAACATCAGAGAGTGGGCAGGAATCCAAAGCGCTGGAGATCTTTTTAAATTGGCCGAAGACAGACAAGCACTTTCCATAGTGATCGCCAACGTCCGGGCGACCGGATATGGCACATGAAGAAGAAGAAGATTAAGAAATTCATGTATATATAAACACATTTCCTCGGTTAAGTTAGTATAGGATCACTAGTATAAGAGCTTAGGTTAAGTTAGTATAAGCATACATTCATGATTAGAAATTTTTATACTCTCAAAATTGTAAGAAAGAGGCTTTGCCTATCTTAGTATTCAATAAAGACAATGAGACTCCGACAAAATATTCAAAGCAGTTTTATATGAACAACCATATGGAGTGAAGGTGAATGGAAAGTTCATTAATACAGTAAGTTATGTGGACGATGCTGTTATCTCGAGTGACAGGAATGAAGACCTTCAATGCATGTTAGATAGAGTTCAGCAGGCAGCAGTGGATACCATCAATATATCTAAAACCATGTTTATGGTCTTTAGCCGCCAACAATATGCAGATGTTGACCCCGATTTCAACGTTCAAGCGATAGAGAGAGCTCACCATTTTAAATACCTTGGAAGCTACATTACAGACCCTGACAAAGAAATTAAGTGCAGAATAGAAGCAGCCAGAATAACATTCATTAAAATGAAGTATCTCTTTTGCAATGATAGCATTAATCTGAAACTGCGACAGAGAATGCTAAAATGCTATATTTGGTCGATTCTGTTATACGGCACTGAGGTATGGATATTGAAGGTTGCGCCAGTTAACCACTTGGAGGCTTTCCAGATGTGGCTCCATAGAAAGATTCTCCGTATTCCGTGGACAGCTTAAGTTATCAACCAGGAAGTACTGCAGAGAGCTAATGCAGTCAGAGAGTTGTTGTCAACGGTAAAGTGCAGAAAACTAGAGTATTTGGGACATGTTCTTCATGGCGAACATTATAACTTATTACAGCTCATAATGAGAGGAAAGATTGAGGGCAGGCACGGCGTTGGTAGGAAACAGGCCTCTTGGCTGAGAAACATGGACGGGAATCCGTAGCATCGAAGAGTTATTCGGAGTTGCAGGGAACAGGAATCAATATGCCAGAGTGATGGCCAGCGTCGTATATGTAATGATTTCCACCCCTTTCATCTTCTACCCCTCTTAATATTGCGAACAGCAAAAATTTTGTTTCGTTCTCTTGCCTCAAAGAACTCTGAATAGTACTTATAACACAATACATACGAAGTTATCCTTCTAACTCCCTTTCTTAACTCCTATTGTTGCATAATTATATAGAGTAAATAAATAATTATGCGTAAAAATCTGTTCATTATCGCCACTAAAAACTTCGAAAAACTCCCACAATACTGTGAAAGCCATACAATATTTTACTACTCCTCCTTTTTCACCTCTACTCCATTAAAATTGAGAGTCATGAAGAAATAACTTAATTTTCAGATTTCTCGACTACACAAACCCTCAAAAAATAGTATAATAGCATATATAGGAAACAACTTTATTAACCCGCTACCCTATCCTTTAATCCCTTACATATTTTACTATAAATAATATATGTTTAAAATTTGTCCAGTATAATCCATGTCCAAATATATGAAAATGCTGCAATATTAACCTACCCCCCCTTCAGGCTCTTCGTGGGTTAAACTTGAAAGCCATTAAAATAATTTAATTTTTGGATTTCTAGATTTCAAAAACCCAGAAAAGGATATATAACACGATATATAGGAAGTAACCCCCTCTAATCTTCTTCCTCACCCCTTTCGGCCCTCACATGTTTTACTATAAATATATATGCATAAAATGTATCTATTACTCCACAAAAAAACAGCAAAAATTTCCATATAGTTATTAGAACCTTTTAAAATTTATCGATCTGCATCCCTTTCAACCCGTGGTTTGAAGCGATAGCGTTCAAAAACTATAAGCTATATGTTACCTATGTACCACGTTTGAAATTGATGTCTGATTTCGTTTGAGAGTTATCGTGCCAATAGGCCGACGGACAGACAGGCCGAAGGAAATTAGAGACTATGTTTTTCCCTAATCTAAGAACCCTAAAACGTGAGGAAAAGCAAGTCACGGAATGTGATTTTGTCACGAATACAACATTTTTCTGTAGCATGGAAAGTAAAAATACAATGCATTAGATACCGTAATCATTTTAAACACTTCCAATATTTTTCTGATATTTGAAGAAAAGGCCCTACTCATCCTTAATAATTAATGGTTAATAAATAAGATAATATACAGTTAATGATTACACAAGCAATTTAATCAACAATTAATATCCAACAAAAAATTATTTAACATACCCTCTTATACCTATACTGGATTAATTTTCCTGGCGGGCTAGGTTGGTAAATTAAATGATCTTCTATCTACATGTAAAAATTAAATATTAAGCAAATATACGAGTCTATTAGTCATATTTAACTGGCACAACAGCGGCCTAGAAAGCCGAGGGTCCCGGTTGAAATACCTGCCAAAGTGAGAATTGTTTCTAATTTTTTAAAGTTCTTCAGAATAAATAATAATTTGTCACTCTAGTTTATCAAATAATAAGCCCCCTTAGAATACCTTAGTTGCAATAATAGAGGCACAGTGTGATTTCTTTCGATTAATTATTAACGCTTACATAACTATATTTCATCTTCCATCTGTGTTTCAACATCCCATAAAACAATTTTGACAATGTGGCATGACAGAAATTTTTTTGTGTATATGTTATTATCACTTTCTAATCAACCACATCCAAATTATTCTTTAATATAATATTAAAAATAACTTTGTCGGTAGGATCTGAGTAGGCCCACAAGAGATTAGAAAAGCCGGAAAATTTAAAGTATGAATTAAAATAATAATCATTGTAGGACATTTTGTAGAAAATGCAAATTTTAACTGATAAGTAATTATTTAATTATCATTTTTAAATCAATTTATATCTTTTTTTGGGCGCACCATGCACGCTGCATTGAAATTCTTTAATCGCTTCAAAAGTGCATGTGAAGTAATATCTATTTACATGGGTACTGAATCGCTGTGGAAGAGTGGTGAGAAGTTATTTTCAAAGAGATGAGGATATAAAAGAGCTATTGATTGGAGGGCAGCATCATCTGGTGTGATTACACACAAATATGTCAAGTTATGTGATACCTGTGTGTAGCATTAAATTTTACTTGGTTGGTGTCACTCCAAGACAGAATTTCTTCCACGTCCCTGTTAATTCTTATAACTTCCTGTTATCTGTCAATATTTGCATGGGCTACTAGTATTAGCGAGTTCCAAGTAAAGGGAGAAGCTTGTTGTTTGGTTACCAGAACATCACCAAAGCCATTGATTGGATTTTTATTCTTTTTTTAAAATCTTTTAATGTAAAGAAAAAAATTAGTAGACAGTATAGACACAGTAAACATAGAACACAGTAGTGACAGTCCGACTCGGCTTCTTTGCATCATTTATTAAATCAAGATTTACCGTTAGAAGGACAATTCTTTGATAAAAGGATGTATGAGGAACCTTGTTGGCTTAATCAGATCAATCGAGAGCTAAAATAAAGTTTTTTGATTTAGCTCTAGCTAGCCCCTCCAAAGGCTTTCTTGTTACCAGTAATTTTGAATCGAATTTAACATAAAAAAATTTGCACCCATGATGTACACAAAGTGCTAGTATCAGGTCAGTCAATAAGTTTTGAAATCATTTGAGCCAAATTTTCAACAGTATTTTGAAGCTTCATCTGTCATATGAGCACACACTAAATTTCAAGTCAATGTGTCAAGTCATTCATTGTTTATCAGCTAGTTAAAGTAGACGTGTTTGAGTATTTTTTAAAAATGGAAAAAATCGAATATCGTGAAGTCATAAAATTCTTTGTTTTGGAAGGTTAATCGGCAACTGAAATCCACGTGAAGTTAGTGAAAGTGTTAAAGAAATCTGCTTCTTCATTTCCAACTGTTCATAGATGGGTCTAGAGTTTAAACGTGGCAGTACAAGCGTCAGTGATAATCCACGTTCAAGACTCCCAACAACTGCAACAACTGAAGAAACTGTTGTGCAAGTACAAGATATGGTAATGGAAAACCGTCGATTAATCGTAGGTGATTTAGTTGAGTCTATAGACATCTCACATGGACCAGTACTTGAGATCTTAACTCATGCTTTAGGCGTGAGAAAGCTATTCACATGATGGGTGCCGCATTTACTAATATTGGAACAAAATCGCACTCCAGAGAAACCTTCTAAACAATATTTGGCTCGTTTCACAAAGAATAAAACTGATTTAGCGCATCGATTTGCCATTATGGATGATACTTAGGTTTACTAGTGTGATCCTGAACTGCAACAACAAACCGCACAGTGGACTGAGCCGGGTTGTTCAGCTTCAAAGCAGCCAAAGTGGTCAAAGTTGTACAAAAATATTATGGCAACAGTTTTCTGGGATGCAAAAGGAATTTTGTTAATTGGTTACCTTCAATCACAGGAGAGTATTATTGCAAATTTTTGGACCAGCTGGATGAGAAAATTCGTGAAAAAAGACCCGGTTACGATACGAATTATTGGAATATTCACCCTATTCGCCAGATCTGGCCCCGTCCAACTTCCATCTGTTCACAAACCTCAAAAGATTTTGGAAAGCGTTTTTCAACAACTGATGATGCAATAGCATTCGTATATGGATATTTTGAAGGTGTTCCGGAAAACCACGTCAGACATGAGGTAAATAAATTGGAAAATCGCCGGAAAAAATGTATTAAGCTTAATTATACTGAAGAATAAATGTATTTCGCTTCATTAACTCATCTTGTTTCATTTTCGCTTTCAAAATTTATTGACTGACCTATATTATAGTATTACTAAATTTTGAAAGCCTCTGCAGCAATAACCGTATGCAAAAGTTCTTCTGTTTGAACCCCAGTTATATTTCAATAATAAAAAACAAATTATACATATTTCTAAGTCGATAAACCATCACATTACCTGCTGCATTTTTTGTAAATGATCCTGTCGATCTAAAATTCCAGAGATCAACGCCACATCGCCTCGAATTGACGCGTGCACATCCTTTTCAGCGGCCAAATCCAGCACTCTTAATCCGTTTACTACTACGCCAGAGATAATTCCGGAAAATGGCCGGTCTATTCTCTTTTTTCCGCGACTCCATTTACCACCTATTTGGATTTGGGATTGGGTGTTAAAGACTTGTAATTGAGGGCCTGGAATATAAAGTGTTCTATTACATTAGGTTAAAACAACTACATAAAAAATTCTTGTGTATTTTTAATTAAAGCGTTTTCGGAGAAATTATGAATATAATTTGGTAAAACTATATATACACATACAATTCTCTTCAGGAAAAAAATATAAGGTATAATAAAAGGGATAAATAAAATTACCTATATCATTTCGTTCTACTTTTAAGTCAGCTAAAATATATGTAAATATTTTAATATAATATTAAATACAACATTCATGTTAAACATGTATATTAAATTCTAATGTAAACTTATATATAACTGAAAGTTCGTCGAAGGAAAGGGTGAGATATACAGTCTGTCAAGTAAGAACGTGACTGCTGGTATTCTTCAAAAAATGTGTTTCGAGAACATTTTTTGCCATCAATGTATTCTTTGGTGTGCCGACAATGGGGCAATTATTTTGATAAGGTGTCCAATCGCTTCCTGGATCAATAATCGCCTGGCATCTTCGAGGCATGCTGTCGACGAGATTTTCTGCATACTCTGCAAATTTTTCGAATCTCGCGAGACAACTAAGTCAAAGACCTCAGAGTCTCTCCTCTGAGCTTTCTCTTTACAAGGGACCAAACGTTTTCAATAGGGTTGGACTCCGGTGATTGCGAGGGTCACTCTAGTATCTTATCGTGGGCCCAAGCGAGCCGCTTCGCAACATGATTTTCGCCTAGTAAAGGTTTCTTTAACGTACTTCGGCATTTAACATCATGAGCATTAGGATGTCATCAAATGATCTCATAGGACACATTCAAACCCGATTTTCTGAATTTTGCTGCTCCTTGACGCAGCGTCAATTGGGGGTCCCGTGAAAACAAAGATACGATTCAGTTTTCGACTTTTGGAGTGACTTTGTCTAACGAGCCACGTTTTGGCAAGTCATCGACATTTTTCGTCTCGTTAAAACAATTTATCTACTTCTTCACAAACGATACTAACTTTTTACTATATTTAGCAGCCGCGGAATGTATCATTTTAGGCACCTCTGGATGGGAACAAAGAAAGACTGCCTTGAACAGACGCGCAAACAAGTGACTCATTTTAGATTATACGTGATTTCGACGAAAGTTCGGAATCGGCTGATGCTTTGCGTCGTAGGCAATGGCTCCCTCTACCGATTTTTTGTTGAATCGCTAGAATAGCATGTAACCAAAAATAAATTATCGCGGACACGTTCTTATTTGACAGACTGTAGTACATATTTTAGGTGTACAACTTAATTCTCGCTGTTACTTACACTTACTAAACATAACCTAAAAAATGTTGACGCAATGTCATTCTAAAAGCTATATCCATGGCATTGCCGCCTTTTTATGTTTCAACTCAGGCAACAAAAGATTATTCGAAAGAGAAAAATTTAGCATTCGTGTTCATTACCTTGCTCTGGCCAACCAAAAAAAGCGTAAGACGAGGAGTTGGAGCAAATTTATAACAAGGTTCCTTATCCAATTCAATTATAACATTTAGAGTAATAAGACATGTAATTTTTTTTCATCTACAGCAACTGGGAAGAAATAGCAAGGAGTCCCGGTTGCTCATTCACCAGATTACTCCCAAGAATAAAAGCAGACATTAGAATACTGCTCTGTCCGTGCTCTCAAAATTAAAAAAAAAAAGATTTCTTGCTCAAAAGGGTTACTTGTGTGAAACTAGATATTGATGATTCTAATTGGTTGGTTCTAGGTGAGTTAGCAAAATTGAAAAAAAGGATGGTTGTGCATTTATTGGGATGAGAGAGGTGTGTCATGTCTGAGCTTCACCGACAACAGCAGTGTGAGAGATATATGGAGAGAAAAAAATCTGTTTAATGCTACTGGTATAAGGAACATGTTACTGCTGCAAGATAAGGCTGGGCCGCACAAAGCAAAAAATGCAATGAACGCTATTACCGAGTTGGGATGAAAAATTCTCCCTCCTACGGCGTATTCTCAATATCCTAAAACACCAATTTTCGATCAGTACAACAGATCGAAAAAAAGCCTAGCATCGAAACAACCATAATTTTTTGGATCTACAATCCCATAATTGTCTGAAAGATGGCAAATTCGTCTCCAAAGTGAAAAAATTGTGAGTGAGAATTGATTTATACATTAGAATATATAGAAACCAAACGATTTTAAAATAATGAGCATAAAAAGGAAAGACCGAGTGTACTTAAATAGATCTGAATTTGTTGAAAATCAATTTTTTTGATCACGTTTAAAAATGTAAAAGCAAATATTTGTATTGCGTTGTCATAAAATTACAAGAAAATTCTATATTGCTCAAAAGTTTTCTGGGCTGGGACTCTGTAACGAAGATAAGAAAAAACGGGAAAAGAAAAGAGCTCCTCTCCTTTTTGATGTTTCGTCTCCGTAACATTATAATTCGGCTAGGCGCACATCCTTATGAAAATTAGAAAGATTTTATATCGTTGATTTTAAAAACCCGGCTGGCTGTGTTATCCTTCCGAACATCACAGTATATAAGTCTCAACTGTCTGTAGTATTTTGGGTTGTGATTGTTTTCTTCAGTACTGGTTAATGTTTGCAATCATGTTTCCCGTACAAGACATTTCCTTTAAGCGATTGTTTTCTTCACTACTGTTATTTATTTTTCTTATTTGTTTTTTTTACTATAAAAATTAAAAGTAATATCAAAATAAATAAACCGGTTAGTTCGCAAAAGGCCAAAAATTCGAAAGAGCGGGGTTAAAAAGAGATTAGCTCATGTTTCATTCTTAGGAGACAAAGTAAAAACTATTTCAACATATGAGGGGCAAAGATAAATGGTAAAGTGACATGTAATATTCCTGCCATTTCTCTTTTAAGTTCGGAAATCGTTCGGCTAAGCCGATCATAATCGAACTCGGTTACCGAATGACAACCATTACGAAAAAAAGAACTCTTTCCTTTTATTTCTTCCAGAATCTCAGTCATGGCCCGGTTACCGAATGACAACCATTACGGAAAAAAGAACTCTTTCCTTTTGTTTCTTCCAGAAACTCAGTCAAGGTGCTAACTATTTGTCAAATACAATGAAACTATAATAACAATAATTTTAACTGAGTAAATTTTATTTTATCACCAAATAACCTTAAAATATGTAAGTAATACGGGATATATTTATTCTGTTTACCTCATATACATGGTGTCTCACAATAAGAAATATAAAATTAATTTTGTGTTATTGGCAAATAACCCGTATAAAATATTTTTAATTTCCAATACAAATAAGATAAAATTTAGCTTAGACTAGTCTGCCTGCAATATTTAATTTATATTCCTTAAGTTACCTTCATGAATTACATCAATAAACTGTAGTAAGTACATAAGTGGTTTAGCCACAGTAGGCATAAAACACAGTAGCGACGTTCAAGACAATTTTAGGTCCTGGTTTTTAACACACATCATACCAACAACAAGGCTGCCAGCGCAATCGCGGGTTGTGTTTACATCTGGATTTCAAGGAAAATCTTCTTATAACGTGCTCTGAAATTCATTATTTTATAATAAGTAAATGACTCGTTTAATGTTATAATTGAAAATAATTATAAAAATAACCGGTCAAATGCAAGTTAATTGCTTTTAAAATAAAAAATTGTGTTACGGTGGTATAAAATGATCAGTGACTTCACAAAACACATCCCAAATGAGTCTTCAACAAAGTTTGTTTCCAATCTTTACTGAAAACTGATGACCTTGAAAAATTTTTGTTTTTTTTTTTATATACCATATAAATTATTAAAGGTAATGCACTGGTGATAATTTTCCTTCAATCTACGTGGAGAATATTCCAGAATTTTTTAAAAATTTTTTTATCAGTTCTTTTCGAGATAAGGCGATTTTTTAAAAATAAAACAAAGAAAAGTGTGCGCAAGTATTACATCTTAACAGTTTCACAGTTTTCGTAATACTAAATTTAAAACGTTCACATATTTTATTTCACTATTTGTACAGGTAAAATGGGTAAATCCAAAATTTATTTATTGCTTTCATATTGTTGTTACTTTAATTGTTATTAGTTTAGTAATTAGGTTTTATTAGGTTATTAAATCATTGTATACAATACTCAGGCTTTCCGTGTCATTTCGATAATTTAAGGTGTTATTTGTTCTTCGTATATGTATCATTTTCTTTATGTTTCGTTTTTTATGATTATTTTCAAAGTCTAGGATTTGGATATTATTAAAATTGAAATTATGCAATTCATCTATGGCATGTTTTGATAGGGCAGTATGGTTTTGGTTTGTGTTTCTTATGCTATTTTTATGTTCTGTTATTCGTCTCCTTAAATATTGTTTTGAATGTCCAATGTATGTTTTTGGACAGTTCATGCAGTCTATTTTGTAGATTAAGTTTGTTCGTTCTGCTGTTGGTATTGTTGGTTTAAGTTTGATGAAGATATTTTTTGAATTATTAGCCGGTTTTTCTGCTAAGTTGATGTTATGTGGTTTAAGGAGTTTTTTGATCTGATTACTTAATTGAGGAATGTATGGTATGGAAATATAATTTTTCTTAATTTCATTGTTACTTTGTTTAGATTTTTTATGATTATTGTATACTTTATTTATTCGGTTTTTTATAATTGGTTCTGTAAATTTTTTTGGATAGTTATTGCTTAGTAGAACGTTTCTTGCTTTATCCAAGTTTTGGAGTCTGTTTTTCGGATCAGTTAGTAATAATGCCCTATCAACTAGCGAATTGGCAACACTTTTTTTATATTTTTTTGGTGTGAATGAATTATAATTTAAATATCTACCTGACAATACAAGTTTGGTATACCAATTTGTTTTTATGTTTCCTTTATCGTCATATCTAATATTTATGTCTAAAAAGTTTATTGATTTGTTTATTTCTTTTTTGTATGTAAACTGAAGTCTTTCGTGGAATGAGTTGAATTTGTTTAGCGTGTATTGAAGTTTCGTTTCCGGGATACAAAGAATACAATCATCTACAAACCTTTTGAAAAAATAAGGTTTGTAGTCGAGAGTTTTTATAATATTTTCCTCTACATGTTCCGTTACGAGATTTGCTATAGTAGCTGAAATTGATGATCCCATAGCTACACCATAAATTTGTGAGTAGAATTGGTTATTATATTGGAAAAATGTAGAGTTTAAGCAAAGTTTTGTTGCCTCGATAAATTCCTTTTCAGGGATGTTAGTGAAGTTTTTTATTATATTCTATTTACCTTTTATACTTTTTATGGCAAATTCTATTGGTATATTTGTATATAAAAATAAACCGAAACGTTAACCAAAAGTAAACTTGTTTCATTAAAAATTGACCGCAATACCAAGAACAAAAAACTATCCTAAATATATATATATATATATATATATATATATATATATATATATATATATATATATATATATATATATATTTTACTCGTGTTTTCACAAGCTTTCATTTGACACCACACTCGATGACCTAGTCAAAACATTTTTTTTTCACTTCCGATTTCACCCCCTAAAACTAACCCCTTAAGTCAAAATTTAACTTTCAAAACGACACGGCTCTGATGAGGCCATCAATTCCTATATTATTACCAAATTTCAACTTTCTATGGCAAATAGTTTCGGAGAAAATCGGGTGTGACAGACAGATAGACAGACGGACAGACAGACAGACACCGAAGTCATCTTATAAGTGTTCCGTACGGAATACTAAAAAGGTGTCAAGAGGAAGTTTTTGTGGGGAGGTTAATGCTTGTAAAATATACGTGGTATCTCCAAAGGAGTTAGTTTTTTTAGATTTTCCAAAGATCCTAAAAGGTAATTTATTCATAATTCTTTATTTCTATTATGTAATATATTATATAAAGGTTATGATAAAATTATATTTACATATTACAGATACATTTTATTTGTAAAACAGGATGTTTTGTTATTCTTAAGTATAGGTTTGTGTTATTCCACTTGTACTTTTTTCTGAATTCAGGACAGAATTATGGTTATAAGCATATGTCCGACTAGGTGTCAATTTGGATACTGAAAAACTATATAACATATATAAAGTATATAGCTTGCATTTCACAAATTTAACCTCAAAAATCGATTGCAAAATCATGCTTATCCAGTCAATTTTTTTTTTATTGTAAGTAGTATATAGGCACAAAAAGACTTTAGTAGTATTAAAATTATTATATTAGACTCAATTAAAAATAAAATGGAGCAAAAAGTGTGTTTACTTCATTTTTAAGTTCAGAAGAAAGACGATGTCATCTTAAAATGATAATTATAATTATTTTCAATCTCTCCAGACTACTGGGATTGGCTGAAATATAAGGAGCAGACTGTTGACATTATACGAGTGAAGCTGATGGTGTGGAGAGATTTATTCTCAAAATGAACATTCCCCCCCGGACAATATCTTTAATAGTTGAGAAATATAAATTCAACAATGAAATATTTAAATGAATAACGTGCAAAAAGCCTTAAAACCAAATGTATTTTTTACCTTTTTCCCTGTTTTTTTGTATATCTGTTTTAATAAGAAGTTGATAAAAAATGTTTCTAAAAAAATACTTTTCTCGTTTTTTTCTCCCTTTCAATCAGCAAAATTCATTTTTATTCTATAGAATAGGATTTTTGGTGAGAGAAGGAATTTGAATATTTCAAAAACTCGCGGGTGTCATACCAGCAATATGGCGACAGATCATGTGATCGTTACAAACCTGAACCCTTTGAGGTCAAAAGTGTCGAGTCGGACTGTCGCTACTGTGTTTTATGTTTACTGTGGTTTAGCCTTATGTAATGAATACCTATATTTCCTTGCTGCTTAGTAATTAGCTAAATTAAATAGACAGTATTGATCATTTTTATCGGAGTGATTTTTTAATCTTTATAAGAAAATCTATATTTTTACCTACCTGTAGGATAACTTGATTGAACATTATAATCATCCACTTGTAAAGTGGAATTATGTCCTTGCCTATGGAATTTCACGACATGATATTGATTATCATTCACTTTGACCGATATTTCTCCTAATGGATGATCATTTGTTCCTAGATTGTAAACTGCAAAAACGTTACCTTCAACCTAGAAAAACGTATAATGGAAGTTAAATAAAGTTGAATTAATAGAAAATTTAAACGATGATGGCGTTTTTTCTGCTGATGGTGCAAATAAAGTTCTTATGATTATTATTATCACCACCACCTAATCACCACTACACCAAATACTTTATTTTTTCACTCGATAAACGTTTCGTTAACCATGTTAGCTTCATTAGGAGGAGTGATCAAGTCAATCAAGTATTTGGTGTAGTGGTGATATATATTGAGTAGTGTCATTGTGCCAAAGATTTCCAACATAATTATTATTATTAGAAATAATTAAAGAGTTTACACATGTTAATCTATTGTCTACAAAAAGTACTCGGTACAGGCCTAAAAAAGATATTTTAACAACCTATATTCTCAAGTTTACTAGCAATTTAGGATTCAGTACACGAAAAAATATTTTTTGAACATGAACTGGATTTCAACATATATAATACTTACGATATGTATTTCAATATAATCGTTCGAAGTTCCACTGATAATTTTCAGCAAGACTGCATCTGATTTCGTCGTAATAAAGCCCAAAGCGACGGAATCTTCCTGCATTTCCGGTCGGTTATCCTCCGGGAATGTGTAGGTTATAATTCCTGGATTTGGTCCAAATTCGTATGAAACGGATTCTATAGCGAAGAGAAAAGCATTAATTGAAGGCTAACAAACAAAAGTAATTTAATAACAGAAGTAATGTTTATAGAAAAAGAAAAAAAATCAGAAATAGAGAATCTTAAAGAAATTTACAGATGTTTAAAACAATTATTTTACTTGGGATTTTTTAAGATATTGTTAGTCATAGATATATTATAGGAATAAACATGTTTATTAGTGTTCCGCACTTATAAGATCACTTCGTTGTCTGCCTGTCCGCTTGTTATACTCGATTTTCTCCGAAACTATTTGATATAGAAAATTGAAATTCGGCACTAATATAGGAATTGATGGCCTCATCAGAGCAAATTTTAATTTAAGGGGTTAGTTTTGGGGGGAAAATCGGAAGTGAAAAATTTTTTTTTACCAGGTCAAATGAAAGCTCGTAAAAACACGAGTTCAAAAATATGTGTAATGTAATACTTGCGCACACCTTTCTTCGTATTATTTTTAAAAAACTGTGAAAAATCGCTGTCCCCCCTCTCTTATCTTGAAAAGTACTGATCAAAATTTTGAAAAAATTTTGGAATATTCTCTACAGTTGGGATGTCAAAGATACGGCCCGCGGGCCGCATCCGGCCCCCGGGACGTATCAATAAGACCCGCGATCGCAAGAAGTCAGGTATCTGGATCCTCGAGCTCAAAATAATTACCCTCTTTTATAATAATTCAGTACATTTTTTTTATTTGAATCTGGCCCGCCTACACATTCTAAATTTAATATATGCAAAATTGAGTTTGACACCTCTGCTCTACAGGGTGTAGATAGAACAAAAATTATCACGAGTGCATTACCTTTAATAATTTATCTGGTATATAAAAAAACAAAAATTTCAAGGTCATCAGTTTTCAGTAAAGATCGGGAAAAAAACTTTGTTGAAAACTCATTTGAGGTGTGTTTTGTAAAGTCAATGATCATTCTATGCTTCCGTAACAAAAAGTTTTATTTTAAAAGCAATCAACGTACGGAACACTAATTGCGCAAGTCCGACTTGCGCTTGGCGGGTAATTTTTTCTTTGTCATCGGCTGTCTTGAAATAAACGAAACCAAAACAACCTCAGTGTCACTTGGTCAGTGATAACTCCGAAATAATAAGTGCTTTCATTAATGCAACTTTTCTACTGTATTTTGTATATTGATCATATCTATATATGCTAATGAGAAAATCTTAAATCATTTCTAGACAAGAAAACTGATTTTCTTTAGCGACAGCGATAAGAGAAAAAAATAATAACATTCTTATCATAACTGATTCCCTTAGTTCTCTGAAATCTATAAACTCATCGAAAACATCGATCCCACTAGTGTTAGATATAATGAATCCTATACACATAAGTTACATCCGGAAGATTAACTTAGTTTTATTGTGGATCCCCAGTCATATTAACATAAAAGGAAACGATTTAGCGGATGCTAACGCCAAATTGGCAATTTCCTCTGGAATATCCATAAACACAATGTTATCACCATCAGACCTGACAAATTTTTTCAATGGTACATTCAGAAATATGTTTCAACTTTTCTGGGACTTGCAAGATGACAACAAGCTCTGGGAATCTAAGTCCACAGTATATCCACCATTTCATCTACCAAGTTTAACAAGAAAAGAGAATATTATATGGAGAAGAATTTCTATAGGACACACGCAGCTAACTCATTCATATATATTAAAGGGCGAACCTCCCCCAATATGTAACCACTGCCATACAACCCTCACAATAAAACCCATCCTTTCCCATGATCATCTTCCCAAAGATCTAAACATAATTTATTGAAACCTTTACGTCAAATAGTAGCTCCAAATATAAATAGTATAAAAAGCCTAATAGAATTTTTAAAAGAAACAGTTCTTTACTGTAAAATATAATTACACACGAACTGGCGCTAAATGATCTTTGCTATCGATGCGCTACATTCAAACATACATACATATATATATGATTTTCTTTAGCCCAGAAAATACAGAAAAATGGACAAAATCCATCTTCTAGCAGTGACCCACTGTTCTGTTATCTGTTAATCCATCCAGAACGCGTTTCGTCTTATAATGACCCATCTGCCCAGCTGGGATAGATAAACAAGAGAACAAATTTCGCAGTACTTTCGTAACATCCCAGTAAGATACAACGAATGGTATTTGTGGCTGATAAAACCCTAAAATTTAAACGGATAACCGCCCTCTGTCAGCAGCATTTAAGGCCACAGACCGACAGAGTGTTGCTAAGCTGACAATAATTACCACCAGCCAGCGCGATCGTTAGGGTTCTACTATACATATAGGGTTCTACTATACGTATATACTAGTCAGTATTAACTACTAAAAGTGAACAAAGTCCATCGTTCAGCAGTACTTAAAACATTGTTTAATATATACTCTGAGCAACTCTTCAGAGAGGCTGATGAAGGAATACTGCTTAATGGGGAGCGAATAAATAACAGTCGTTATGCTGACGGTAGAGCGGTAATGACTGATAACTTAAAAGGTCTATAACATCTAATGCAAAAATAAACGAAGTCATTAATCGATACGGCGTCGCACTTAATATCAGCAAAGCAAAGTACATGGTAATCAGCAAGTGGCCGGTTCCTGCTACCTTGTTGATGGTTAACAATCAACAAATACAAAGATCTCCAAAATATTCATATCTAGGTATCATGATAAACGAACAATGGGATCATTCGCACGAAATTCTTTGCCGTACCGAAAAAATTTAGAGCAGTGTTCCTTAAAATGACATCATTTTTCAAAAGCTCAGCAATAAAATTAAGCACGAAAATGAGACTCCTAAGTCTTAAGTATCCTTCCTTATGGTGTGGAATCTTGGACGCTGACTGAACCCACTTCCAAGAAACTTGAGGCATTTGAATTATGGCCATATCGCCGAATTTTGAAAATTTCTTATACTAACCATATTACCAACGAGGATGTCTTACGTCGCACGAACAAGAAACTGGAAATTATGGAAACTGTTAAGGTAGAAAAATTGGAGTATTTAGGACACATAATGAGAAATCCCCACAGATATGGATTATTACAGAAAATATTCCAAGGAAAGGTATTTGAAAGAAGGGGACCAGGACGCAGACGTATTTCCTGGCTAAACAATCTGCGAAATTGGTTCTCAACAAATACCACCGGTCTTGTCAGAGCTGCAGGGATAAAGTAATACCAGGTGTACAAGTATGAAATGCGGATTTCAGACAACAGATGGTGCATCAATGCAGTTTGTGCTATAAAGATTTGACACTACGCCATTTTGTTGTGTCATCAACAAGTGTCAGACGCGCACGAGTGGTAAATTGGAAAAGTGTGTGCATAGGGTTGTGTTGTTGTGTTCAATATGTCGAAATTTATACCGAACAAAGAGCATTCGCGGACAGCATTAATTTTCTGTTTTGATTTGAAGAAAACTGCTGTTGAATCATACCGATTACTTCCAGAAGCTTATGGTGAACATGCTCCATCGCAAGATACGTGTGAACGATGGTTTCGGCGTTTCAAAAGTGGTGACTTCGATGTTGCAGACAAGGAACGTGGAAAACCGCCAAAAAAATACGAAGATGTGGAATTGCAAGCATTGTTGGACGAAGATGATTCGCAAACACAAAAACAACTCGCCGAGCAATTGGGCGTTAGTCAACAAGCTGTTTCCAATCGGCTACGAGAGATGGGAAAGATTCAGAAGCTGGTAGATGAGTACCACATGAGTTGAACGACAGGCAAATGGAAGTCGTTTTTGCATCGTATAGTTATATGAAAAGTGGCTTTATTTTGAGAATCCCAAGCGGAAAAATCATGGGTCCCATAGACCCAGGCGCACCATCCACATCGACCGCAAGACCGAATCGCTTTGGTAGAAAGACGATGCTCTGTGTTTGGTGGGACCAGAGGAGCTGTTAAAACCTGGCGAAACGGTTAATACTAAATGTTACCAACAACAATTGACTGATTTGAACCGTTCGCGGCTTGAAGAAAGGCGAGAATACCGAAAGAGGTAACAAAAAGTCATCTTTCTTCATGAGAATGCTCCATCACATACGGCAAAACCAGTTCGCGACACGTTGGAAGCACTCAGCTGGTAAGTTCTATCCCATGTGGCTTACTCACCAGACTTGGCTTTTTCCGATAACTGCTTGTTTGTATCGATGGGTCACGCACTTGCTGAGCAGCGCTTTGGTTCGTACAAAGATGTGAAAAAATGATTCGATGAATGGGAAGATTTTTACTCGCGTGGTATTCACAAATTGCCCGAAAGATGAGAAAAATGTATAAAAAGCGATGGAGCATACTTTGAATAAAGCACTTTTTATCATTCTTCCGAATTTAACATGTCCGCATTTCATACTTGTACACCTGGTAATAGTAATGATTGCCAATATTCAAACTGAACAAGCACTTTAAGAAGAAGAAGAAGAAGAATTAAAACATGTCACTCCTTACCATCTGAACATGTCGGTCCAGTAAATGAAGTAAGATCACAGTCACAAGTATATGAATTCCACTGTTGAACACATACTCCGGCATTAGCACAAACATTATGGCTACATTTCGCTGACTGACCTATAAATAAAAAAAATATTTATTACACCCAAAACAACGTAGGTTATGAACAAGAAATGTACATATTTTATTATTCTTCCAGAAAAATATGACGATTTAGGAGATAATCGAATAAGCAACTTATTTTACAATACCTTTATTATATTATATTTTATCTATCCTAAATATTAACGTAGAAAGAGTCACGGTAGTAGGTAGTAAGAAGTAAAGAAAACGTGGTTGTCTTTACCTGCACATGGTAATAATATTAACTACTGCTGTGGATACAGTAGAAGTTGTGTTTGTGTGATGCGTTACTAAAATGAATCGGCAAAATTGTAAACAACGTTATGCTATCAAATTATGTGTCCAGTATGGCAAATTCGCTACTACGAATTATGTCGGATGGCATAAGACCTTTTTAGAGGGCCGAAAATGAGTGGAAGACGAACTGTGTGCTGGAATACCATCAATATTAAAAATAGATGACAACGTAAGAACAGTGAGCACTGACACTTGTGGTGTCAGATCGTTGACTGAGGTTTGAAGAAATCAGTCGACTCGGAAACATGAGTGCCTTGATCTTCCACACCGTGTCGGAAGCAAATCAGAACTTTTGAGTTGGATGAGTATATGTTTATCATGGATGATCAATCGGGGATTTCTGACTACAATCCCAAGATACCAAAGTCGAAAGTGACAAACTGCAAACTCCTTTAGTCTGAAGACAGCGAGAATTAGTAAATTGAAAATTAAATCTATGAACACCAGATTCATCCATCAAGAAATTTGTGTCTTTAGGACGAACTGTTAATGAAACTTTTTATAATTCTTGAAAGAATCAGGACATGTACAATCAAACGTTATACAAATTCGGATGTTGCATCACGATAAAGACCCCAAACCATACAGCAGTGGTTTCGTTCATGAATTTTATCCAAACATTCCTGTGGATTCCCAGCCCTCTTATTTTATGTATTTTCAAGGCTCAAAGACTTCTGGAAAGTATTTTAGTACTTGGTACAAAATTCAGAAGAGCAAAACCGACAAGTCAAATAGCATTCCAGCAAAAGTCTTCCACCATTGGTACAAAAAATGCAAACAACAGCTCCGTTGCTATGTAGCTACTCAGAAAAAGTACTTTCAAGAGAGATAAGTTTGATTTGTGAAGCAAATATCCTAGACTGTTAAAAAAAGTTAATCTCGTTACTTTTCTATCACACCAGGTAAAAAAAATATATGACTACGGTCGATATTTGTGTTTGAATATAATTTATTTAATGAAACTGAAATATTTAATACATATATAAAATATATTTAACTATTGTTTAGAATCTGGTGTCATTTCCTTAACAATAGTAGTTAAACCAAAAGGGTTAATATTAAGTAATAAACCGATTATGACTTCAATCCGACTCCTAAACTTCTAATCACCAACACAAATTATCTCTATATTACCTTCGCATCCTGCCGTAACCAAGGAACTATGTACAACGGCATCCTCCATTATATTTGGGGATTCTCCATTGAGGTCAAGTCCTGCAATACACCCTTCAAATCCGTGCCTCGATTTAACATCTTCCTGGGGTAATTGGGCGTACAAGTCTTTGTAAACGCCACCCAAGTACAAAATACCGTCTAGCTCTAAATTGCCTGTACCGTAATTTGTCGCTATAACGATGTCGTCGTCGACCATCAAGGTGTGTTGCTTTGCAGATGGTCTACGTATGCCTACCGTGTGCCATCGATTATCATTAAGATGTGTTCTGAAATAAGAGAAAAATTGGAAAAATTAAAAATTAGAAAAGTCACATTTTTGCACAAGTATAATACTAAAAAGATTATTTTCTTATCAAATTTAAAAGCATAGGGTAGCTAGAAAAACTAACGGTTTCAAGTGTCTTTTGGAAGATAAAAATTTTATTAGTGCGCGAAAGTTATAAATTTTTATAGAATCTTCTTATAATGGTAGCACACACTGTCTGTCGCCTCCAGCAACTTTTTCTCTCTTTTCTTTGTATTAAAATGATGTTACCGCAATGAGATTGTGTATGAAAATTTTTCAGTTTCTGAATAAAATATAATGGAAACAACTCAAACTTGAACTGGCCTCGGAGGATTGAAAATAAATGGAATATGCTAGGAAAGTTCTATAAGCTACGAAATATATCGCGAAACTAGGTCAATAGAAGTCACAAAGTTGAAAAAAGTCAAAGCGACTATTTTATCCAAAATTTATAGAAATTTTACTTAAAAGTAACAGCTGCTAGGAAATTCCGATTATAGTGACGATAATGTATTTTTTGTCATCATTATACGTATGTATTTTAACACGCAGGCTGAAAAGTTTTTGGTCTTACACACAGATGTCTCCCTTTTCAAAAATCCATATGATTTTTAGGAAGTACTAACCTTTAAACTAAACGTGTCAAAATTTCATGATATTTCGACAATTAGTTTACGAGTTACTGTGGTTTTAGTGACGCTACTTTTGATATTTTTAAAGCAATGGAAAAAATCGAATTTCGTGTTTTGATGAAACACTGTTTTTTGATAGGAAAAAATACCGTTCAAGCAAAGCAGTGGCTTGATAAGTGTTACGGGGACTCTGCCCCTGAAAAATTACTCATAATTTACTGGTATGCTGAATTTAAACGCGGTCGTACAGATACAAATGATGCTGAACGCTCTGGATGCGCAAATAAGGTGGAAAACATAAAAAAATCCACCAAATTGTTTTGAATGACCGCAAAGTGCAATTCCGTGAGATAGCTGACACCCTAAAGATATCAAAAGAACGTGTTGAACGTATTTTGCATGAACATTTGGGCATGAGAAAGCTCTGTTCAAAATGGGTACCGCGCTTGCTCACAGTAGACCAAAAACAACGTGTTGATGATTCTGAGCGCTGTTTGGACCTGTTTAAACGCAATAAAAAGGATTTTTTCATGCGATATGTGACAATGGATGAAATATGGATCCACCACTAGGCACCGGAATCAAATCGGCAGTCAACTGAGGGGACAGCAATCGGTGAAAGCCGTCCGAAGCGACCAAGGACACAACAGTCGGCTGGGATGGGTTTGACATCTGTATTTTGGGATGCGCATGGAATAATTTTCATCGACTATGCTGAGAAGGGAAAAACCATCAATAGCGAATATTATATAAGCTTATTGGTGCGTTTGAAGGCAGAAATCGCAAAGACAAACGGCCCCAAATGAACAAGAAAAAAGTGCTTTTTCATCAAGACAATGCACCGTGTCGCAAGTTAATGGTTACGATGGCAAAATTGCATGAATTAAAGTTCGAGTTGCTTCCTCATCTACCGTATTCTCCAGATTTGGCCCCCAACGACTATTATCTATTCGCAGACCTCAAAAAAATGCTCGCGAGAAAGAGATTTGACTCTAATGAAGAAGTTATCGCCGAAACTGAGGCCTATTTTGAAGGTAAAGATAAATCCTCCTACAAGAAAGGTATAGAAATGTTAGAAAAGCTTTGGACTGATTGTTTCGCTATTGAAGGAGACTATACTGAAGAATAAAGTCGAATTTGGCAAAAAAAATGTGGTTTAAATAGCTAGACCAAAAACTTTTCAACCTACGTGTTAAGTCATTATTTAGGAAATTTTTTAACGATTTCCCAATCTTATCGTAAAAAAGTAATAAAATTTGGAAATATATCCAAGATTTAGTCATTTTACATAA
>CM032446.1:197487035-197506722 GCA_019049505.1 Pachyrhynchus sulphureomaculatus
AAAGTGTTGCTATGCAAAAATAAACTTGATTCGTTAATTATTAATTGCGTTGTAAATTGATTATATCTGTCGATCGACGCGTACTAGGGAAACAGGGGTCACGCGTTGAGGCAGTTCTGCAATCCGGTGCCTTAATTACTAACACTGTGCCAAGTACTTTGAAAAGATTTGTACTATTAATTACGTTTTACAGTTTTTACGACTATTTTCTTCCAGAAAATGAATGTAAGAAATGATGCAATCGGTTCATAAGGGTTTTCCGCCAGTAAAGAAGGCGAAAACTTAGTCGGTTTCTTAGTGGTTGAGAGAGACCGTTTTTTGTTTCGGGTTCCGAAAATTAATTGATAAGATATTGTAGAATCTGCGATTATCGCTTAAACAAAATACTGAATGGTTTCTGGAGATCGTTCCCTATCCAGGACATAATTGCCAAATGCCATAAGGCTTTTTTAGAGGGCTGAAAGTAAGTGGAAGACGAACCTTGTGCTGAAACACCATCAACATGAAAAATAAATAACAATGTAAAAGTAGTGAGGATTCTGTGGTGTCGGATCGTCGACACCGTTACGAAAGAACAGTCAGCTCGAAAACATGTGTGTCTTTAAAAAAATGAGTGCAAGAGTAGATGCAATGGGTTATTAAGGATTCACTACTTCTGAAGAAAGCGTTATCTTAGTTGTTTCCTTGAAAGTTAATTCTGACCGTTCGTTGGGAGCGCGATGGGAATTTGCTCGTTGAATATATTGAGAAAGGGTCCAAAATTAATAGGGAGGTTTACAAAAGGAAGATCCGCAACCTAAAGCAGATCATTAGAGGAAAACATCCGAATTAATTGATAATCAAAACTTTGCTGTTACACGGTAAATTCAGTCTACAAGGCTCGCACAGTTCAAGCCATTACTGAAACTTATGAATTCACCAAGTTACAACATCCCCCCTATAGCTCTGATTTAGTGCCCTGCGACTCCTTTTTGTTTAAACATCTTAAGTATATCACATTTATTTATCTGATTAAAATTGTTTTTCCGCATTTTCATCTCATTAATGATATTTAATTTTTGTTTTTATTTTAGAAAGTATAGTTTTCAAATGTAAAATAAGACTTGGTTGGGCATCATGTATTATTGAAATAGGTAAGTTCTCCATAAGTTCCTGTGCATATTTTGATTTTAGCTGACGAATTAGCTAAATTCAGAGGTATAAAATCATACAGGGGTCCAGAATCATCGTTTAGTATACCAGAACAGATGGTAAAAATGATAATCAACAGATGATCTTATCAGCAACATATATCGTTGTCTCGCAACATCTGACATGCGATAGATAGCTCTTCAAAAAACTAAGAACTGACGTCCTTTGTTTAATATTGGTCCAGACCAAACTAATGGTGAAATTGATCAACGACCACTGTCGCCTTAGGAAACATCTACAGAAAATGGGTATCCACAATGGATATGCAGACTATGTGGTGAAGAGCAACAAACCTCTGTGCAGCAACAGGCACAATCAGCTACCTCGTCCACATCCAACCAACCAGCCATGTTTTGATTGTGTGTATAATTTTATATTTTTAAAAACTTCGCCGTTATTTAAGGTTTATTTTAATTTTCTCCTTATTTTGTTAGGTCACGTGATGTAATGTAATTTATATGTTTTAAATGTAAAATATGAAAATGGAATTTTACATAAATATATAGATTACAATAGACATGAGGGTTGTATAAGTACCTGGCCTTGACAAGAAAAAAAAACATTTTTATTTCAACATGTATTTTATTAATATACTCGATACACTTAGTCTAAAGTGTTTCTATCTTTTGTATCCTATCTAAAAATATGATTTCTCCAACCCTCCAAAAAAAAGGTGTTTGTTTCAGCCATCATCTCATCCTTTGAGCCGATTTTATTTCTGCTGAGCGATTTTTTCATATTCGGAAATAATCGCTAGGGGCTAAATCTGACAAATATGGTGGATGCGGAAGCAATTCGTATCCTAACTCATGGGATTTTGCGATGGCGATGTGTACGCGTGTCTTGTCTTTTACAGCATAGTTGAAACGATTCAATAAGTTGACATAATACTCTCCATTAATCGTTTTGTCCCTTTGAAGGTAATCGACATGGATTATGCACCTTCATTTCAAAATACTGTGGCCATAACTTTGTTGGCCGATAAAGTCGCCTTGGCCTTCGTTGGTCCCGGTTCGCTGCGGAAAACCCAATCTTTGAACTGTTCTTTGGTTTCTGGTGTGATGTGATGAATTCTAATTTCATTAACAGGTATGAATCGACGCCAAAAATCATTTCGATTGCGTTTTAACATCGCTAGCATTTCTTTGAAGTTGACACACGTGCCTGTTTATTGTGAACAATCGCGGCACCCATCTTTCGAAAAACTTTCTCATATCGAAATAAGTTGTTAAAATGTCCTGCACACGTTCAACTGAGAAGCCCACAGTCTCCGAAATCTTACGCACTTTTACTCTCCGATCATTTATCATTATATCGTGGACTTTTTCAGTCATTTCTGATGTGGCGACCTCATCTGGACCACCTGGACGTTCTTCGTCAAACATGCTTGTACGGCTGCGCTTAAATTCAGCTGTCCAATATTTTATTGTGGATAACGAAGGTACAGAGTCCCTATAAACTTCACTGAGTTCCACTTTTATTTCATCATTCGTCTTCTTTTTCAAAAACAAATATTTTATCACTGCTCGATATTCAATTTATTCCGTTGTTTTAAAATCACAAAAGTTGTTCTATTTAAATGGCTGTCACTCACAAACTAAATCACGCAGAGACTTGAAAATTTGTCAGGATTCTTGTGCAAAGTTAGCTAGTAGCGCCATCTCTAGCCAAGGCCAGGTACTTATCATACAACCTCCTATTTTTGTGTAGTATGTTCTACTCTACGTGTCTAAATAATCTTGTCTACATAATTTTATGATCATATGCGAAAAGCTTGGGGGTTACAGAATTTTGTGTTTAATAAGTTTAATAATCAATGGTTATAAATGGTTCCAGAATTATCCATGAAATGATGTTTTACATTTCAGAGAGAAGACTTACTTACGCAAAATATGTTTTCTGCGAATATATGTATATACGCTTCTTTAAAAAATCAGGTCAATAGAATCCATAAAGTTAAAAAAAGAAATGTCACAGAAAACCCACTATAATATCCACAAATCTTACCTAACAGTATCTCTTAGAGTAACGGTTCCATCTCCAACATTCACGACGTAGTTTATGTGACCGTCGACCAATTCAACCGCGACGAAATCCTCTTTTTTGCCGCCGTTGAACATGATAAGACCGTTGGCCTCTCGAGTCTTAAACATAAAGTCGATATGTATGCTGGAGTACGCCCGCAGCATAGGCAAACCTATAAATGTGTGCTTCGAGCGGAAGGTTACTGGTCGGTGGAGATTGTCTGTGGCGTGCTTTACGAATTTGCCTGCCACTTTTATCGTCGGGAAGCCTGAAACAAAATGTTATGTTATTAGGAGAGTTACCTTGAGGAAAGTTATAATGTCTTTTACTTCTAATCCCTTTCGTTCCATGGCGTGGGTTAAATTATTGAAGTTTTTTTTTCTGAAAACTAATTAACAGTCGGTTACAATAATTTCAAGTATAATGCGAAGGCAAATCTAGGAGGGAGGACGAAGGGAGTATGCCCCACTGACCAAAATTTTATAGGCCAAGAATAGCATATTCATTTATTTACTTCATTATTCAATATTTTTAAATTTCCACGTGTTTGTAGCTGGTAATTTTCACACATTGTAGGCTCTAGAAGCGGGCCCATTTTTATAGCCTCACCTTGGAGCGCTATTTTGTAACGTCTCGTTGCGACGTTATTTTGTATAGCCCCAACTTTCTTTATTTTTAATAAATATTTTATTTATTAAATAAAAGCGGTTATTTGCCTCTTATGTATATCTTAATTTTTGAGAATGGATTGAGTGGATATTAATACTGATAGAGCAAAAACTAGATATAAGCTAACTCGTTTTGTTTGGAGAGATTATGGATAAGAGATAATTTTTTGTACGTCTTTTGTTAAGTATATTACAACCTGTGCGTCCTGAAAGAAAGAGCAGGAGTTTAGTGAAACGCTACACATTTAATTAAAAAAGAGTATATTAGCAAAATAAAAAATTCTTACAGTTATTACACTCTTAAAATTACATTAACTAAATAAAAACCCCTTAGGCTATGAGAGTGTACACATTTAAACTAGAGTTCTATGAATTACTGATCCTAAGTGTAAAAAAAAAACCAAAAAAGGCTTTTAAAAAAACACGATCTAAAAGTTTGTAAAATTAACTTCGCGGATTTCACGTGTTGACTAGCCGTTGGAAACACACTTCATAGACAGGAAGTGAGGTATTTAACTGGTGTGCTTATGACTTACTGGTTGGCTTCTCCTCGTGGGTTTTCCATAAGCTGCTTGGCCTCTCCTGGTGAGATTCTCATCGAAAATATTGTCTCAGCCGCCACTCTCCTAATCTCATTCAGATAGCTAATCACTTTTTGACTCGAAATGTCTTAGGATGAGCAGAATATTTTAAGATGGGATCTATAAACAACACCCATTTGGTGATAAAAAAAGCCGTTACTGCACTACGGCATGACGGAAGAAAAAAGCCACTACTGGCGGAAAAAGCCGTTACTGCATCTCGGAGGAAAAAGCCACTAATGCATGGCCGAGGATAAAGCCCTTAAAAATTGGATATGGCTCCTTAAATATCTTTGTCCCTTCTCCTTGGGTCACTTTCGAGCGCAAATTTCGACGCATTCAATGCGAACTAAATAAGTCAAGTCCGCAACACGCGTTACATACTGCCAGTTTAAATTAAACTGCTCAAAAATTTAAACTCACTGCTTAATCAAATTATACTGCTCAAAAATTGAAATCATTGCAATAAATATCAACATGTAATAAAATATAAATTACAGGAAGAAAAACAGTGATCTTAAAATCTAAGAAAAAATGAAGGTTACAATATTGTGGCCTATTTAAGTTTCACACTCAGGTTGGATTTACTTTTTGATTTACTAATTATACGGTGTCTCAAAGTAAACAGGACTTTTTCTAAATAGCTAATATTAGTGGCGCGGCCTATTGGATTTAATATTCGTTTGAAAGGTACATCTTTCATTGACATTATGTCTAATTTGAATGACAAATATAAGCTGAGATATTGCGCCTAAAGTGAGTTTTAGCTATCGGTTGAAAAATGAACATCGAAGACTACGTTTTCGGTAAAACTTGGTAAAACATTTACCGAAACATTTCCGTTAATGAAACATGTTTATGGTGATGATTGTATCTCTTGTAGCAGAGTGCATAATAAAGAAAGTCGTGAGGGCCTAAATAACGATGAACATGTGGGCCAATCAAAATTCGTGATGAAAGAAAAAAACATCGAAACTGTCCGTGAATGAGAGAGAGATTTGTCCACGGTTTGTACCACAAAAATTGACCGATGACCAAAAATGCTGCGAATTCCTTATTGTAAAGACTGATTAAAACGTCAAAAATAGGACAAAAATTTCAAGTTTGCCATTATAACTGGCGATGATTAATTGATGGATTATATTAGTTGGGCGCGTCGATATCGAGGATCATTTAGCGCCATATGCAGGATATTTAAATCTTTGAATATAATTGTGTTTCTTTGCCGGATTTGATCAAATTGCAGATATTTGTAACATTTAGAATCAATATTTGTTCGAGAGGTTTTATTAGATCTAACCTTGTCTTGATGTCTAAGTATTCATTTAAAGTTAATATATGGTTGATTGTTAGAATATTGTCGCAATTTGGACATCTGGGTGGTGGATCACCTTTCGACACATAAGAGTGAGTAAGGTAAGAATGCCCGATGGCAACCCTTCTCCATATCGCATTTTTTCTGCGAGACAGGGCATCGAGCTGAAGGGGTGGAAAACTAGAGGTTTAACCCCCCATAATCCTCCCGCAGATCCCACTCCAGCTGAAATAGGTTATCAAAAGTCTGTTTGAAAAAGTTTTTTAGATCTTTTGGAGCGAGGATTGTGTTAATTGGTGTGCCTAGCTTGTATGTCGGCTCTTTTATTGCCTTTTATGTCAATGTGACTAGGTACCCATAAGAACGATATAGTGATACCCTATTGGACGCCATATGTATAAAATCAACAGTATAACGGCCAAATAATTCCATTGCAACGACACCTGTTGCGAAAGCGAACTTGTTCGCTGAACTCTTTACATTCTACTGTCGATTACCAAGAAAAAACACCACCTACTATTCCTACATTGCAGTCAAGGATGCCCGTTTCATAAAGCGTATTTTAATGAAGCTAGACACCAAAAAGGCCAAATAACTACCGATCAGTGGCACTGTTTTCAATAATATCGAAAGTCATGGAAAAGGTATCAATCAGCTTCTTCTAAAATATCTTGAACGATTCAACGTTATTAGCGATCAGGAATATGGCTTTCGTAAACATAGATCAACAGGAGATCTTCTGACTTATGTAACACATGTTTGGAACAGCGCGGTTGAACACTTTGGAGAATCTCGAGAGGTTGCGCTTGACATATCCAAGGCATTCGACCGTGTTTGGCACGATGGACTGTTCGCTAAGCTACGCTCTTGTGGTCTGCCTGAAAAGTTCTGTTTGTGGCTCTCATGTTTTCTCAGAGAGCGTTCTTTACGAGCAGCGGTGACGGATTTCTTTCTACACCTTCACTATTAATGCCCGTGTGCCCCATGGCTCCATACTGTCTCCTACTCTCTTTCTCATTTACATTAACGATCTGCTGGAAAAGACCGGGAATCCAATCTAGAGCTTTGCAGATGACAGTATGCTTATCTCTTTATTCACTTTGAACCCTCGGACATCGGCTACTCAGGCGAATATCCGCAAACAGCAGGAGGTTGTTCAACTTAACAAAGACCTGGAAGAAATTCTATCTTGGGGTGACAGTAACTAAGTGGGATTTAACGCTACAAAAACCCAGGCGGCAGTTTTTTCGAAAAAAAGTTAACGTTGCTGAACCCTAGATAGTTATGTCCGGGCACTCTATTCCCCTAGCATCGTCACTCAATTTGTTGGGCATTAACTTGGGAGTAAATATGTCCCGGCATGAACATGTTGCAGGCATAGCAAGGAAAGCTTCTCAAAAGCTAGGAATATTATTTCGAACCAGAAAGCTTTACACTCCACAACAACTGTTAATTGTTTACAAAGCTGAAATTCGACCAACTATGGAATATTGCTTCCATGATTGGGGCTCCGCTCTCAAACATACACTGCATTTGTTGGATTCTTTTCAGAGAAGGGCTGTTCGTCTGATTGGAGACCCGGAACTGACCGGCGGCCTTGATTCGCTGGAACATCGAAGAGCGGTTGGCGACTTGAGTCTGTTCTACAAGTATTTTCATATTCGAAGGATGTAGCCTGCTTAATTCCTCCCAGAGCGGTGCATGTTAGAAATATACGTCGCGCTAATACTTCACATCTGTATGAGGTTTAGCTTGTTACTCCGCGTACAACGCTTTTCGAGCAGTCTTTTATATGGAGAACATCATCCCTTTGGAATGACTTGCTCAGGGCTGTATTTCCCACCGAGTACAATTTACAGCGATTTAAGAACAACGTGAATCGCTTTTTCCGCACACATGTTGTTCCTGGAGCTCTAAATCGAAGCACCCAAGCGAAGAAAATCCGAGAAAAACTTATTTGGAGAAGGGAAAAGTGAAACATTTCGACGATTCAGAGGGTATATAATGTACAAGGAATTGTTACATGATAATGCACCATCTTATCGTTCGACGCCTTATTACTGATTTTTTTTACGAGAAATGGCATTTTAACTATAAATGAACTGTATTCGCTTGATTTAGCTCCATGTAACTTCTGCCTATTCTCAAAATTAAATTTGTCGATAAAACGAAACTTGGATAATCAAGAACATCTCATTATATGAGGTAAAAACTCATTTTACATACTCATTGACCGTACAAAATGCGGTATCGAGTCCAAAGACGACTACGTTGAACATTATAAATGAATTTTGGCAAAATATAATTAATTAAATTTCAGAATGAAAATAAAAAGTTTTTATTTTCATTCTGAAACAGTCTTGTTTGCTTTGAAACACACTCTGTATATTGATATATCTTCTTAGTACAACAGCTTCATTTGATTTTTAAATATAATAACTCATTTATTGCTATTCACAGATAACAGAAGATAATGAAAAGAATATTGAAGTCAGAAATCGAGATAATAATGTGAAATGTTAAAACGGACCCATGTTGAGGAAATTATGTCCACGTCAAAATGCACATGAATACTGCTTAAATAATGTGCAATTCCTAACTGTAGATAATGAAGACTTTTTTGAAAATGACAATATTAAGTAGACCATATGATGAACATGAAGGGAATTGTTAAGTAAATTGATTAAAAACAAAATGGTTGCATCGATATGAGTAATAAAATCCGCCCTTCTTATCAGTTCAAAAGAACAGTAGTCAAAATGATAATCAATGTTTAAAGAATGCTAAAAGCTGTTCTAGAATAATAAATTTAAAAAATCTACCGGCAATATAAAAGCAGGGAAAAGTGGAGGAGATCCCCTATCTCCTCTAGAGTAGCGCAGCTGCAGAACCAGAAAATGATGTTGAATTATTGAAGAGCTTTAATACTGTCCACTCTAAAGTGTAGTTTACAACTAAAATTGAAACCAAAAATAAAATACATTTTCTTGACTTAACATTAATTGGAGATATAGCACAAAAAATTGTACACTTGAAAACTTGGTTGGATCGTAATCTAAACTACAATTCATATCATCAAAAAAACACTATCAACAGTAGGGCTCACTGAGCTATGAGCTATTACATTAATATTTAAAAAATAACCTCTAACAAAATTTTTTAAAAAAAAAACAGTTATTAATAATCTTTTTTCTGAAAATACCAAGGACCATCAGACAAAGAACCTTTTTATTTTCCAACCAAAACAAACAGATAGAACATCAAAGAAAATAACGAAAAATACATTGCCTTTGGCACAAACATTTTACCGAAACATAACATTACAGTTTGACATAAATTGTAATAAAACTTCATAAATTCTTTATTTACACTTTAAAAAATGAACTTTCCAATAAAAAGAAGCCAAATTTCTTGTTCTATTCCATATGTAAAGATGACAACACAATACTTATATAATAGGTTAACTGGCCATAAGCACTAAAAACGCTTCCCACTGCATTACACAAATCCGATAGAAAAACAAAATATGAATTAAACATCACACCCACAAAAGTACCGGCACAAGAGAGTAAGAGTAGTCGTTAAGAGGGACTGAAACAAAGAGAAAAAACTCAACCCTGTATAAGTAGTACATCAGAACAGACACTATATTCTGCGTAAATCTAAACACACACCAATAAAAGCAAAAATAAAGTACACACCCTTATCTGTTTGATATAAAAAACAAAAAAACTGCCAAAAAACAATTACACTTAAATTGAAAGACTATTTCGTACCACCAGACACTCTAAGATATGTGTCCCAAGATAATTTTATTTTAAATATTTTATTAGACAATTTGCTGTATATTAGTGGACTGTCTGAAAAGTTCTCGGCCTAACAATGAAAGATTTCTTTTTTGACCTGAAATATGTTTTATTTTTCAATATAATCTCCTGAAACTTTAATACATGTATTCCAACGTGTTTTCAATAATTCAATAGCATCATAAAAGTGTGATTCCAGAAGGTCTGGAAAATATCCGTCTACGTTTGCAATAGTTTCGTCATTTGATGTAAAACGTTTTTTTTTTTTCTGGTTTGGAAAGAGATAATAGTCAGAGGAAGCCAAATCTGGTGAATACGCTGGATGTTCAAGCAATTCATACTTTAATTCGTTGAATTTTGCCAAACACTTGTGTGAACATGTGCATTGTTTTGATAAAAAAAAATGATTTCTGTCTTCTTTAAAGCAGGTCTTTTCTTACAAATTTTTGCATCCAATTAATCTAAAGGGTTACAATAATATTCAGAGTTAATTGTTTTACCTTTTTCAAAATAATCGATCAACAAAACATCTTCGTTATGCCAAAAAACTGTTGCCATAACGTTCCCTGCTGATGGAACCGTCTTTGCCCGCTTTGGTGCACTTCTATAGGCTTCAGTCCATTGTTTCGACTATTATTTTTAACTCTGGTGTATAGTGGTGGATTCTAATTTCATCAATAGTTATGAAACAATGCTTGAAATCAATTCTATTTTACTTAAAACGATCCCAACACACTTAAGAAATACGTATTCAAATGTGTTTTTGGTCAATTGTCAGCAAATGCGGTACCTATTTTGCAAAAAGCCTTTTCATGAGTAATTCTTCATGCAAAATATTTCCAATTCGTTTTTTTGAGATGCCTATGGTACCAGCTATTTCAGACACTTTCACCAGTCGATCATCTAACACCATATCATGGACGTGTTGAATGATTTGTGATGTAGCAGTTTTTGGACGGCCTTCGCGTGGATCATCTTCGAGGCTTGTACGACCAGATTTAAAAAGAGCAGCCCATTTTTTCACAGTGGAAAGTGAATCCTTATACACTTTTAACCATTTCAGATGACTGTTTGTTGGTGTTAAAGCATCCAAAATAAAAAATTTAATCACTGCACGATATTCAATTTTTTCCATTTTCAAAAAATCAATGACACCTCAATTGACAGATCGAAATAAAATTTTGCATGTGTTTATATAAAGGATGGAACTTTTTAATACAATTATAGTTTCACAGTTTTTAACGCCATCTATGTGTCAGGCCAAGAATTTTTCAGACAGCCTAGGGATGACATACAACACATAGGCTGAAAATTTATTGGTCTAGCTACCTAAGACACATTTTCTATGCAAAATTCGACTATATTCATCAACATAGTCTCCTTCAAGAGCGATACAATCAGTCCAACGCTTTTCTAACATTTTTATCCTTTCTTGTAAGAGGGTTTGTTTAACTTCCTTCAAAATAGGCCTCAGTTTTGGCGATAACTTCTTGATTGGAGCCAAATCTCTTTCCAGCGAGCATTTTTTTGAGGCCTCCGAATAGATAATAGTTGCTGGAGGGGCAAATTTGGAGAATACGCTGGATGAGGAAGCAATTCGAACTTCAATATATGCAATTTTGCCATCGTAGCCATTGACTTGTGACACGATGTATTGTCTTGATGAAAGAGCACTTTTTCTTGTTCATTTGGGGCCGTTTTTTTGCGATTTCTGCCTTCAAACGCACCAATAATTTTATATAATATTCGTTATTGATTCAGCATAGTCGATGACAATAATTCCATGCGCATCCCAAAATACAGCCCCGCCGACTGTTGTGTCTTCAGTCGCTTCGGGCGGCTTTCACCGGGTGCTGTCCACTCAGCTGACAGCCGATTTGATTCCGGTGTGTAGTAGTAGATCTACTGTCGCATATCGCATGAAAAAATCCTTTTTATTGCGCTTAAATAGGTCCAAGCAGCGCTCAGAATCATCAACACGTTGTTTTTGGTCCACTGTGAGCAAACGCGGTACCCATTTCGAATAGAGCTTTCTCATGCCCAGATGTTAATGTAAAATAAGACCAACATGTTATTTTGATATCTTTAGGGTGTCAGCTATCTGATGCAATTTCACTTTACGGTCATCCAAAACAATTTTGTTGATTTTTTACTATTTTTCGGTGTAACCACCTCATTTGGGCGTCCAGAGCTTTCAACATCATTGGTATCTGGATGACCGCGTTTAAATTCGGCATATCAGTAAATGATGATTGCTTTTCCAGGGGCAGAGTCCCTGTAACATGATTTTTTTCTTGATTTTGAAAATATCAAAAGTAGCGTCACTAAAACCACTGTAACTTGTAAAATGTCGAAATATCATGCAATGACACGTATCGTTTGAAGGTTGGTACTTCCTAAAAATCATATGGATTTTTTGAAAAGGGCGACACCTATGTGTCAGACCAGACATATATGTTGAGCTCTCGTGGGTCTCTGGATATCAGTCGGTATAAGACAACGAGGTAGCAGATGAAATCGTCAGACTCGGGACTATGCCTCCTTTCAGGGGATCTGAACTCGCTTTAAAACTATCCAAGAGACAAAGTGGAGGAATGGGTCCATTAGTAAGTATAGGAGTTCAGGGTGCAGACAGGCCAAGAATTTTGTATCGTGGCATGAAAGAGTACGCCTCGAGTGGTGGTGTAATAGAAGTAGACGCATCCTGAACCCCCACCTAGCGATTTTCATAGAACATTGTCGGCTAAGCACTGCCCGGGCTGTCAGATAGATGAGGAGATGCCGCTTCTCTTTGTCTGCGCATGGGATGAATTGGAAAGATTCATATAAAATTGGAACGGCAATGCTCACAAGGGAAGATGCTGACACTTTGGCTTGGAGTGACATCCTGACGTTTATGGTCAGGTCCGGGAGGTTTCGCGATGATCATGGTGGTTAGGTAGTATTTGGAGAAAGTTTTTTCGGGGTTGGCAAAAATGATCCCTCCGGCTTTTTCGATAGGTGCTGCCCCCCTACTACTAAATATATATATATATATATATATATATATATATATATATATATATATATATATATATATACACACATATATATATACATACATATATATATAGTATACATATATATATATATATATATATATATATATATATATATATATATATACATATACATACTTAGTCATATAGGTACAAATTATTAGTGTTTTATTTCAAAAATGACGTAAGCGTTCGCATTTATTGTATCAAAAGATATAAATTACAATGCTAACCATGTTTGTTCATTGTTTTATTTATTTGTTGATTGTTTAGTAGATTAAAGAACTCTTATTCCTTTTGACTTCGATTAGTACAATGTAAATACCAACAAAATTATACAAAACATTTAATGGCGTTTATAACCAGTTAACACAATGTATTTCAATTGCCTTAAAAAGCATACCAATAAAAAAAATTAATGGTTTAACCATAATTTGTTGTATTAATAAAAATATACATTAGTTAATGACGTATTGGCGTTTGAATATTGAAGTCTATTTTTACTTTCTTACTATATAAATTTATTTCCTTTTTCATAGGTATTTTTAAAGGGTTTTTCTTTATATTATAGAAATAAATATTGATCCTTATTGGGTTCTTTTTCGCTTTCGATTTTTATTATACTATGTATATATTTTTACTTTTATGACATAAATATAGAATCGTCTTTTTATTAAAGGATTGTTTAGAATTGCTATAAATTAGGAATACACATTTTCTGTGAGTTTGGACACAAAACGAATTTATCGAGGAATATTTGAGCCATTTTGTTAATGGTTGGTTTATAGGTTCAAACACATACAGTGCGATATAAATTTTTTATTAGGTATATATTGGAAATATACTGGCGGTCCAGACAGAATAATTTAGTTGCACGTTAAATATGTACAATAAAAAAATAAGAAATATTTCAGCAGCAGTTATCTCTGAATTAAACTTAAAAAAAATTAACGTAATGCTTCAAAATTAAAACGTACACAAGAGATTTCAAAGTCTTTAGATATATTAAACAGATATTCTCAACCTATACATGTATACAGGGTAATTTAAAGTTGATGCCTTATTTTTATTTATGTGATGTCTTATTTCTATTTAGGTGATTCCTTATTTATTTATTTATTTATTTACGGGCAGACCCATTTTGTACATAGTATTTACAGAAAAATTTCAATAATATAGTAAAGTTATAACGATACAATAACAACACCAGTAATTATCATTTCAAAAACTCTGTGGACTGTCAACAGTTTTTCTTTTAAACGTTTTAAAGAGAGATTAAAAAAAATCAAGATCCGCTTCACTGGCACCATTAGTGATTCTAGTGATCGGCGAGAATAGGCCATAGTTACATCTGTGGTACCTCGGGGCAAAGAGTTCGTGGTCTCTTGTTGATCTTGTGGTGGAACATGAAAATTTATCAGACTCAAGAGATCAGAGCAGTCTATATGACCATTTACAAGTCGAAATAAGAAACATATATCAGCAACTATATTTCTTTTCGGTTGTTCCGAGAAAACAACAAAAAAATTGGGATACTACTAGCTTATAAACTTGATGAAAAGCCCTCCGAAAGCATTTCTGCCAATCTCTCTGTATACACTGCAAATAATGTCAGTAGCAAAACACAATTTAGCTTGTTTTGCAGATGATCCCTTCTAATGAAATTAGTAGTACAGGGGTGATCATTTTTAGACGTCCTGCCCTGATTTGTGGAAAATTGTTGGATATTTATTTATTTTTTTTAATGTAGAATGATATAGTGCATGTCAAGGAGTATACTGACGTATTTGATATTTTGTAGTGGAAACAACGCTGGGCGCCGCGACGCCAAAGAACTTTTTTTTCCATTGATATACTTTTTGTAAAACGGCATTGAAAAGTCCTAGTTTTTTTTTCAACATTTTTTCCTTAAACTGTTTTTTTCTAATTTGTGTTGCAAAAAAGTTATGCAGCAAAAAACCCACTAAAATATTATTTTTTCGTCATCGCGGTTGCCATAGATCGTACGCCACATTTGGCGGTTTTCAAACAATTTATCTAGTAGGCGGCTGTCATACTTTAAACTATCAGTAATTATAATAATATTAGTTACTATGCTGTTGAGGTTTTTCCTTAAATAAAATATCTTTGAGCAATAGAAAACAAGAATACATTATTTTTATTAAAAACACAAAAAAAATTATATAACTTTTAACATTATAAAATATATTACATATTTATAAAATTAAATGTTTGAAACTTAAAAAAAATATATCAAAAGAAATTTTCTGTGTCTGTGTCTCTATCATACATTTTCCATTCTTTTCATTAACGCTTGATAAGTGGCTTTGTAAATAATTTCTCCAGGTATACTGTTGCACGCATCTGATAATTTTGCCTTTAAGTGCTCAATATCATTTGTCGCAGTTTTGCATACAATATCTTTAAAAGTCCCCCAAAAGAAAAAATCTAACTGCGTGAAGTCTGATGCCCCTCATCAAGCATTAATGAAAGAAATGGAAAAATGAATGATAGAAGAAGGAAGACATATAGAAAATTTCTTTTAATGTTTTTTTTTTTTTATTTTTTTTTAAGCTTAAAACATTTAATCTTATACATATGTAATAAGTTATGTAATGTTGAAAGCTATATAGTTTTTTCTGTGATTTTACTAAAAGTAATGTATTCTTGTTTTTCATTATTTAAAGATATTTTATTAAATACAATACCTCAACATCATAGTAACTAATATTATTATAATTATTGTCAGATTAAAGTATAACAGCCGTCTACTAAATAAATTGTTTAAAAACCGCCAAACCTGGCATACGATTCATGACAACTGCCATGACCAAAAAGAATAGCTGTATAACTTTCTTGTAAAACAAATTTCAAAAAACAGTTTAAGGAAAAAATGTTGAAAAAAAAATTGGGGCTTCCCAACGCCGTTTTACAAAAGATATGTCTATGGAAAAAAAAGTTGTTTGGCGTCGCGGCGTCTAGCGTAGTTTTCATTATCAAATGTTAAATACGTCAGTATACTTATTGATATGCACTATATCACTCTACATTTAAAAAAAAAAACTAAATATCTAACAATTTTCTATAAATCGGGGCGTCTAAAAATGATCGCCCTGTACTGTTAGGTGGATATAATAAACTATATAAACTACTTTTCCATATGGCCAAATCAGAAATATTAATAATTGGTAAAAACGTGTCAATACTACTCTTAATATCAATGGCGCGAAATTATGGAACAAGTCGCAAAACTTAAATATTTCTGAAAAACATCTGGCATACAAAAATGATCTTTTCAAACTCACTTATAGAAATCTACTAACGTTATTAAACGATATATATGCCAAATTCTACTATATGGTATCGAAATCTGATGTCACAAAGCTAAAATACTAAACTAAATCTAAATTTTTGAACTGTGGAAGCTTTGGAGTCTACTACGTATTTCCTACACCGTTTACGAAGAGACTCTTAGGACATTATTGAGACCAGCTCGATACTAGGTACTACAACTTATTCTTCAAGGAAAGATTGGAAAGTTACGCGATGTCAGATCGAGAACAACATTCGGCGCTTCGCAACAGCAGAAACTAGTGCGGTGCAACAGACATTGCGTTGCATTTAGAGAAGCTGAGCTAAGCACTTTAGCTATAAATGATGAAAATTGGAATGAATACGTGGCTGCGAAAGTACGGCATAGTACATGGTCCTTACAGACGAATCAGTCATCTGGTTAGGTAATACAAATGGACCGGTAATAATACTAACCTATAAATTTATTAAACAATCATTGCTAAAAATTTGGCAGGCTAAATACATGTAGACTTTTTATTGCCCATTCATGAGTGTTTCAAAAACAGTTTACTAAATTTCATTCCATATTACTTTGAATGATCTAGATAAAGCTTTTGACATCGTTCCTGTTAAGAACTTATTAATGTTAGCCACACCCTCTTAAAAACTTATATAAACATATATGGTCGAGAGTTCAATCCCGCAGGTCGGTGTACTTATTTATTAATTTATTTAAGTATATTTGGCCTGGCCACGTACATAGGTAGTAGTTGTTTCCAGAAATGCAAATAACGTCCGTGGCAGCACGACCACGTTGTTTAAAAGGTGCCGTGAAATACAAAAATGTATGTTTCGGCACTTGGATTACGTTGACGGGTATTATGACATCCTCGCCGATATCCTTGAGATATGCTAAAAGGCTAAATCCCTGCTGAGGCGAGGAGGTGAGCGATAAAAAAAAAAAAAAAACGGTTAACACTGAAAATAAAAATGTACATGGAATCTCACGCGGGTTCCTAGTAAATCAGGGATTTAAGACCAGGATGTTCACCTCTACCTTTTAAAACATATGTTGCAAAAAGATTAAGTCTATGGAAAAGAATAAATAAGGCATGACCAGTAACTCAGAAGAAACATGTTTATATGCCTTCTAGTTTGCAGATGACCAAGTTATTGTAGCAAATATATACGATCTGACACTTATGTGCGAAGAAGGAATATAAAAAATAGATGAAATAACAACTGGTACTAATTATAACTACTTATGAGTAGACATAGATCAGAAACAGATAATAGAGAAATTAACAAAATAATAAAATTGCAAGAAATAATTAGCTGTCCAAATGGAATACCCTGAAGGCGCGTGATTCGAAAGAAACAAAAAAATAATATCTATAAAAAGTTTATTAGGAGTAGCCCAATTTGATATGGAAGATAAAGAAAACGAAATGAAGGAATTTGGAGCCGGCGCGAAAATGGATGTTATATGCTCACTGAGAATATCTAGGGAGAGGGAGGAATTCGCAGTTAAGTTCCACGGCAACGAATGGGAGTGGATGGTTCCGTGACGACGGATATTGAGTCAAACAAACTAAGATAGGACGGCCAGGAACCGAAAGTGGAGGAAATAAGATTACCTAAAACAGTTATGAAGTAGATATCACTAAATCACACGAAACCAGGAAGCCAAAAAACCTGGACAGCGGGAATCTCTGGCACAATGAGCTGAAGGAAACTGAGAGAGAGTCAACGAAACGACACAAAGATATGAAAATTAGGCATCTAAGACGTTTTGAACCCGATATATTAATAGATGTTGTAAAATATGCCTGAGGAGGACTGTGTCAACCACTCTGTCGGCTCGAAAGCTGCTGTGTCAGCTTTCGATAGAGTAATTGGTATGTCTACTTAGTAAAATTCATTGTATCCTACCATCGTATTCCGGAACTTTTGGGGTAAGTATAAGCAAATTCGGATCTCTTGTTTGTCAATCCTAGCCTGACTGACGAGCCGTGATACGGCGAAACGCGTCTCAGGATGGATTTGACGAATAAGAGAACAGCAGGTGGTGGGGTTGGTGTTGGGGGGGGTAAACTGCTGAAATATAGACTTTGTCCATTTTCAGTGGTTCTACATTAACTAAAAGTTTTGTAAGGGAGACTATGGCCTGAAAAAATGTTTCCAATGTAAAAAATACCCTGTATTTTTAGATCTTAATTTATGAATTGAAATCTCGCAACAACAAATTATTATCCTGTGGAATAAAAAATATAAACAGGAATTTTTCTGCAAGTTACTATATTATTTTGGGAACTGTCTTGCAGCTAACAGCAAATAGGAAGAATTCTGTAAACATGAAATCATCTATCTTTATCTGGTTACATAAATTATAAGTTTTTCAAAATATTGAGAAAGTAAAAACTAAAAAAAAACATGAATGATTATACCGTCTTAGATTATAACACACACACACACATATATATTTGGTTGTACGTTTCCTCCGACATCTACTATCTATTTATTAGCCATGATTTACAAGCTATTCGTGTGTTACAAACAGAACAATATCCTGGAATTCCCAAGAATTTCAGGGTAACTTAGCTCCACTTAACAAATGAGAATTCAGATTAGGGGATATATTTTCTTGCTGTTTCGATTATCACCAACTTGCGCTTTGTATTTAAGTTCTATATTAATAATTCTAAGTTACCATAAGAAAATACTTTAATGAATATGAAGATTCATAATTTAAATAAAATGTGAAATTTAAATTTTAATTAGAGCATATTTTCTTAAATTTTAAAAGGACAATTTTTATTTTTGATTTTGTTGAAATGTAATTTTAAACTGAAAAAGATTTTTTTAGGAAAAAGGAGAAAGAGAATGTGGAAATATTTTTAAGTATTTTGTATAGTGCAAGAAATTATTGAAAAATGTATAAAGTTTGATAATTTTAATTAAGCAGAATTCTGAGAAGAATTATTTGTATTTTTATATAATGTATATATATATATATATATATATATATATATATCTATCTATCTATCTATATCTATCTATCTATCTATCTATATATATATATATATATATATATATATAGAATTCTACACAATTCTCTTATACATACAGTAGAATCTCGATTATCCGAAATAATATGGACCAAAGTGATTTCGGATAATCGAAATATCGGTTAATCCGAATTTTTTTTTTTATAAAATAGAAGTTTAGAATGAATACATTGCAGATTGACTTAAAAACATTTATACGATATGCTATTACGTACATAGGTATTTATTAAAACAAAAAATAGAACAATTAGTTTACTTATTTTATATATATGTACGGAAAATCGAAAATAAAACAGTTTCATTCTTAACTTTAATGTCTTAAAAATGAGGTAATTTTTAACTGCACTCGTTTTGCGTTAGTTCTGTTTTGGCTGCAATGTCTCTCCAACGTTTGTTCTACATAAGTTAACGCTTTTTCTAGGGCCTCTAGTCCTTCTGAATGTGAAATTTTTACTGGAACATTGTCAGTGGTTTCTACTTCGTTATCATCATCGGCATCACTGTCTATTTTATTAGCATTTTTGCATACACCTTTAATTAATTCTTGGTCAGTCATTTCATCTTCCACACTATCACTGTTTAATCATTCACAAACATCGGTTTCCGTAACACTTTCACATCCTGATCTTCTGTTTCTGCCTCTGAGTAATGTCTCTCCTCTTGTGGAATTAATTTTGACCAAGATTTTTCCAGAGTACTAC
>CM032446.1:197506822-197516822 GCA_019049505.1 Pachyrhynchus sulphureomaculatus
AGTGCTCAATATTATTTGTTGCACTTTTGCATACAATATCTTTGAAAGTCCCCCAAAAGAAAAAATTTAACTGCGTGAAATCTGGTGCCCCTCATCAAGCATTAATGAAAGAAATGGAAAAATGAATGATAGAAGAAGGAAGACATATAGAAAATTTCTTTTAATGTTTTTTTTTTTTTTTTTTTTTTTTTAAGTTTAAAAGATTTAATCTTATACATATGTAATAAGTTATGTAATGTTGAAAGCTATATAGTTTTTTCTGTGATTTTAATAAAAGTAAATTATTCTTGTTTTTTATTATTTAAAGATATTTATTAAATACAAAACCTCAACAGCATAGTAACTAATATTATTATAATTACTGTCAGATTAAAGTATAACAGCAGTCTACTAGATAAATTATTTGAAAAACCGCCAAACCTGGCATACGGTTCATGACAACTGCGATGACCAAAAAGAATAGCTGTATAACTTTTTTGTAAAACAAATTTCAAAAAACAATTTAAGGAAAAAATGTTGAAAAAAATTGGGGCTTCCCAACGCCGTTTTACAAAAGGTATGTCTATGGAAAAAAAAGTTGTTTGACGTCGCGGCGTCTATCCTCTACATTTTAAAAAAAAAATTAAATATCTAACAATTTTCTATAAATTGGGGCGTCTAAAAATGATCGCCCTAAACTGTTAGGTGGATATAATAAACTATATAAACTATTTTTCGATATGGCCAAATCAGAAATATTAATAATTGGTAAAAACGTGTCAATACCACTCTTAATATCAATAGCGCGAAATTATGGAACAAATCGCAAAACTTAAATATTTCTGAAAAACATCTAGCATACAAAAATGATCTTTTTAAACTCACTTATAGAAATCTACTAACGTTATTAAACGATATATTCTACTATATGGTATCGAAATCTGATGTCACAAAGGTAAAACACTAAACTAAATCTAAATTTTTGAACTGTGGAAGCTTTGGAGTCTACTACGTATTTCCTACACCGTTTACGAAGAGACCCTTAGGACATTATTGAGACGAGCTCGATAGGTACTACAACTTAATCTTCAAGAAAAGATTGGAAAGTTACGCGATGTCAGATCGAGAACAACATTCGGCGCTTCGCAACAGCAGAAACTAGTGCGGTGCAACAGACATTGCGTTGCATTTAGAGAAGCTGAACTAGGCACTTTAGCTATAAATGATGAAAATTGGAATGAATACGTGGCTGCGAAAGTACGGCATAGTACATGGTCCTTACAGACGAATCAGTCATCTGGTTAGGTAATACAAATGGACCGGTAATAATACTAACCTATAAATTTATTAAACAATTATTGTTAAAAATTTGGCAGGCTAAATACATGGAGACTTTTTATTGCCCATTCATGAGTGTTTCAAAAAACAGTTTACTAAATTTCATTCCATATTATTTTGAATGATCTAGATAAAGCTTTTGACATCGTTCCTGTTAAGAACTTGTGGAAAATTCTACAGAACGTTAATGTTAGCCACACCCTCTTAAAAACTTATATAAATATATATGGTCGAGGGTTCAATCCCGCAGGTCGGTGTACTTATTTATTAATTTATTTAAGTATATTTGGCCTGGCCACGTACATAGGTAGTAGTTGTTTGCAGAAATGCAATTAAACGTCCGTGGCAGCACGACCGCGTTGTTTAAAAGGTGCCGTGAAATACAAAAATGTATGTTTCGGCACTTGGATTACGTTGACGGGTATTATGACATCCTCGCCGATATCCTTGAGATATGCTAAAAGGCTAAATCCCTGCTGAGGCGAGGAGGTGAGCGATAAAAAAAAAAAAAAAACGGTTAACACTGAAAATAAAAATGTACATGGAATCTCACGCGGGTTCCTAGTAAATAAGGGATTTAAGACCAGGATGTTCACCTCTACCTTTTAAATATATATTGCAAAAAGATTAAGTCTATGGAAAAGAATAAATAAGGCATGACCAGTAACTCAGAAGAAACATGTTTATATGCCTTCTAGTTTGCAGATGACCAAGTTATTGTAGCAAATATATACGATCTGACACTTATGTGCGAAGAAGGAATATAAAAAATAGATGAAATAACAACTGGTACTAATTATAACTACTTAGGAGTAGACATAGATCAGAAACAGATAATAGAGAAATTAACAAAATAATAAAATTGCAAGAAATAATTAGCTGTCCAAATGGAATACCCTGAAGGCGCGTGATTCGAAAGAAACAAAAAAATAATATCTATAAAAAGTTTATTAGGAATAGACCAATTTGATATGGAAGATAAAGAAAAACGAAATGAAGGAAACTGGAGCCGGCGAAATTGGATGTTATATGCTCACTGAGAATATCTAGGAGGGAGAGGGAGGAATTCGCAATTAAGTTCCACGGCAACGAATGGGAGTGGATGGTTCCGTGACGACGGATATTGAGTCAAACAAACTAATATAGGACGGCCAGGAACCGAAAGTGGAGGAAATAAGATTACCTAAAACACTTATGAAGTAGATATCACTAAATCACACGAAATCAGGAAGCCAAAAAACCTGGACAGCGGGAATCTCTGGAACAATGAGCTGAAGGAAACTGAGAGAGAGTCGACGAAACGACACAAAAGATATGAAAATTAGGCATCTAAGATGTTTTGAAACCCGATATATTAATAGATGTTGTAAAATATGCCTGAGGAGGACTGTGTCAACCACTCTGTCGGCTCGAAAGCTGCTGTGTCAGCTTTCGATAGAGTAATTGGTATGTCTACTTAGTAAAATTCATTGTATCCTACCATCGTATTCCGGAACTTTTGGGGTAAGTACAAGTAAATTCTGATCTCTTGTTTGTCAATCCTAGCCTGACTGACGAGCCGTGATACGGCGAAACGCGTCTCAGGATGGATTTGAAGAATAAGAGAACAGCGGGTAAACTGCTGAAATATAGACTTCGTCCGTGTTCAGTGGTTCTACATTAACTAAAAGTTTTGTAAGGGAGACTATGGCCTGCAAAAATGTTTCCAATGTAAAAAATACCCTGTGTTTTTAGATCTTAATTTATGAATTGAAATCTCGCAACAACAAATTATTATCCTGTGGAATAAAAAATATAAACAGGAATTTCCTGCAAGTTACTATATTATTTTGGGAACTGTCTTGCAGCTAACAGCAAATAGGAAGAATTCTGTAAACATGAAATCATCTATCTTTACCTAGTTACATAAATTATAAGTTTTTCAAAATATTGAGAAAGTAAAAACTAAAAAAAAAACATGAATGATTATACCGTCTTAGATTATAACACACACACTCATATATATTTGGTTGTACGTTTCCTCCGACATCTACTATCTATTTATTAGCCATGATTTACAAGCTATTCGTGTGTTACAAACAGAACAATATCCTGGAATTCCCAAGAATTTCAGGGTAACTTAGCTCCACTTAACAAATGAGAATTCAGATTAGGGGATATATTTTCTTGCTGTTTCGATTATCACCAACTTGCGCTTTGTATTTAAGTTCTATATTAATAATTCTAAGTTACCATAACAAAATACTTTAATGAATATGAAGATTCATAATTTAAATAAAATGTGAAATTTAAATTTTAATTAGAGCATATTTTCTTAAATTTTAAAACGACAATTTTTATTTTTGATTTTGTTGAAATGTAATTTTAAACTGAAAAAGATTTTTCTAGGAAAAAGGAGAAAGAGAATGTGGAAGTATTTTTAAGTGTTTCGTATAGTGTAAGAAATTATTGAAAAATGTATAAAGTTCGATAATTTTAATTAAACAGAATTCTGAGAAAGAATTATTTGTTTTTTTAATAATGTATTATATATATATATATATATATATATATATATATATCTATCTATCTATCTATCTATCTATCTATCTATCTATCTATCTATCTATCTATCTATCTATCTATCTATCTATCTATCTATCTATCTATCTATCTATCTATCTATCTATCTATCTATATCTATATATATATATATATATATATATATATATATATATATATATATATATATACACAATTCTTCTTATACATACAGTAGAATCTCGATTATCCGAAATAATATGGACCAAAGTGATTTCAGATAATCGAAATTTCGGTTAATCCGAATTTTTTTTTTATAAAATAGAAGTTTAGAATGAATACAACATTGCAGATTGACTTAAAAGCATTTATACGATATGCTATTACGTACATAGGTATTTATTAAAACAAAGAATAGAACAATTAGTTTACTTATTTTATGTATATGTACGGAAAATCGAAAATAAAATAGTTTCATTCTTAACTTTAATGTCTTAAAAATGAGATAATTTTTTTAACTGCACTCGTTTTACGTTAGTTCTGTTTTTGGCTGCAATGTCTCTCCAACGTTTGATAAGCAAAACTTCCGCGGCGGTTGCATTTTATTGTTGTTCTACATAAGTTAACGCTTTTTCTAGGGCCTCTAGTCCTTCTGAATGTGACATTTTTACTGGAAATTTGTCAGTGGTTACTACTTCGTTATCATCATCGGCATCACTGTCTATTTTATTAGCATTTTTGCATACGCCTTCAATTAATTCTTGGTCAGTCATTTCATCTTCCACACTATCACTGTTTAAAACCATTCACAAACATCGGCTTCCGTAACACTTTCACATCCTGATATTCTTGTAATAATTTGATGTAAACTGTCATTAACTTCTGTTTCTGCCTCTGAGTAATGTCTCTCCTCTTGTGGAATCAATTTTGACCAAGATTTTTCCAGAGTACTACTCTTTACTTGATTCCAGGCTGAAGCTATCCAATATATAACATTTTTCAAATTTATCTTTTTTAGATAATCAGTAAGATTGCCTCCTTTATCTACTTATTCTAAAATATGCTCCAATAACAAATGCCTGTAACAGCGTTTTAAATTTTCCAGTGCACCTTGATCCATAGGTTGAATGAGAGAAGTTACAGCAGGAGGCAAAAACATTGCCTTTATTTCCGCTCCGCGCTTGGGTGAGTGGGGGGGGGAGGGGGGCGTTATCTAGTAACAGAATACATTTTCTAGGATATCCACGTTCTTTTAAAAAAAGTTCCACTTTGGGAACAAAATCTCCAAAAAACCAGTCTTTAAATAGAGTCGCGTTTATCCAGGCATTGTTTTGATTTTTTTACAAAACAGGAAAAGCATTGCTCCGAATATTCTTAAAGGTTCGTGGATTTGCTGATTTACCAATACAGAGTAATGGGAGTTTGTGTCTTCCAGAAGCATTACTGCATGCAAGAACAGTAATACGTTTTTTGCTGCGTTTGTAATCAGGTGCTTCAGCTTCCGTTTTTGAAGCTAAGATATTTGACTGCAACATTTTGTAGTTCAAGCCGGTTTCATCACAATTATAGATTTGGTCTGGTTGTAAACCATGTTCTTTCATAAGCTGCTCAAAATTCTCTGCAAATTTTTTTGCAGCAGATACATCAGCCGACAATCTTTCTCCACAAATTTTCAGTTGACGTACACCATGTCTTTTTTTCTACCTGTCTAGCCATCCATCACTTGCAGAAAAATTTACAGGCGCTCCAATAACCGGGAACTCTTCGCTTAAACTCACTGCCTTATGTTTTAAAATTGTTCCTGAAATTGGTATTCCACGTTTTCGATTCTGTGTAAACCATAAAAATAAAGAATCATCTACTTTTTGGTATTCACCACTTTTCATCCTTTTTTGTGCCTGTCTGGACGGCAAAACACTACACCTTATTTCAAGTTTTTCGCGATTTTTTTCTCCACTCTGAAACAGTACTCACGGCTACACCTAAATCCTTCGCTATATTTTTAAGAAGTTCACCATTATCTAAACGTTGAATTGCTTCAAGTTTCTCTTTTAAGGTAATGATAACACGTTTATGCTTATTATTATGACGCTCCATTTTGTAAAATATCTATTAGAACGAAACTATTACCTCTGTCGACTAACCAAAACAGCGGTGAAATTCTAGACGTCGGGGAGTCCCCGACGCGTTAAGGAAACCACTCATCGTCTGTTGCGAATAATGGGGATTTGTTCGTTTAATGGGAATACAATTTGCTTTTTAACAGTTTGTTTCGGATAAGCCGGATTCGGATAACCGTGATTGTACTGTATATAAAAATGCTACTTCACAAATAATGCTTGAAGAAAAAACAAATAAAATTAAAATGAGGAATTAGACAAGGCGACTCGATATTGCTAAAGCTATTCACATTGATTCTAAAAGACATGTTCAAATCGTTAAAGCGGGAAAGGAATACTAGTGGACGGTGAACGATTAAATCACTTAAGGTTTGCAGATGATGTCACTCTGATCGCCAACACAAAAGAAGAATTTCAAGAAATGCTAGTTGAATTAAAAACAAGTCTCGAGAAATAGGTCTAAAAATAAACTTCAGTAAACGAATAATTTGAACAGCGAAAGTGAAGATAACAGCCAAGAACTAATAATAGAAGGTGAAAGAATGGGAAAGGTACAAATATTCATATTTTTTTGGGACCAAAAATCGGAATATCAAAAAATAATTTAAAGGCTAACAATCTACATTTAAATTGGACATCTTCAATACAATAAAAGCCAGAGTATTCGATCAGTATGTACTGCCGGTATTAACATATGGCTCTGAAACCTGGGCTTTAAGTAAAAGTATAATAAATAAACTCCAGATAATCCAAAGAGCAATGGAGAGGAGAATGCTAAATATTAGACTCCAAGATCGTATTCCTAACATCGAGATTCGATGAAGATCAAAAGTGACAGATGTAATACAACGAATATGTAAATTAGGGTGGAATTGGTCGGAGTATATCGCAAGGATAAATGATAACAGATGGATACGCCGAATAGTTGCATGGAGTACTAGAGAACACAAAAGATGCAGAGGTGGACCACAGATAAGATGGATGGACGACATAAAAAGATTAGCGGGACACGATTGGATGCAAAAAGCAAACAATAAAGCTCATCGGAGACAACTTGAGGAGGCTTACATTCGGCTATGGATGGAATAAGCTAATGATGATGATGATTATTATATATCATTGAGAGCTTTGTTCTAAAAAATACTACATAGTAATAACAGTTTAAAAATAAAAAATAACATTAACTAAAATTTACTACTCAGTATATACTCTAAACACTTTATTTTTACATTCGACCCGCATTTTGCTAACCATGTTAGCTTCATCAGGAACGATGATTGACAATCACAGCGAAATGAGCGTCGAGTGCAAAAATAAAGTGTTTGATGTAGTGGTGATATATACTGAGTAGTGTAATTCTGCTAAAGATTCCACATTTTCAACATAGTAACTAAAATTTGTCAATAATTTTGATATTATATGTATTTAAAGAGCATGTCACTTCTTGTCACAATTTTATTAACATCAGTGGTTAAAACTAGGTAAATGGAAACAAAAAATTAAGATTTACGTGAAAGTTTTGAAGACATCATAGTCCGAGTCTTGAAAATTTACGAGTTTTGCTACAATAATATCACTTTTTATATTCAGGGAAATTAATAAACGAAATAATATTTAAGCCAAAATTTGCACGAGAGATACGAAATATGGACAAAGCACTTCGTTATTTTGATAATACTATGTGAAGAGTGATATTTTAAAACATTTGTATGCTGACAAATAAAAAATTCAAAATAAAAACCTCTAATCTTAAAAAGTTAGTACCTGCCGATTTATATAAGGAAAAGTAATAAGCAAAATATAATTAATACATAATGATACATAAAATATAATAAAAAAAAACTCAAATTAAGAAAAATTTTGGTGCTTATTAATGCAGCAACCCTTACGGACGGAGGTCGAGATGCGAAAAACCGGTAGTAATACGCTCCTCATCAACAGCGTGTGTCTGTGGGCAATTTAGTTGATATTTAATAATAATAATAATAACAATAATAATAATAATCAGGCCCTCAGGAGCTAGGGGAATCCCAGGATTTTCCTAGTATGGGCATTGACGATCTCGATGTATGATTCATGTTGTGCTGTATGTGCTGATATCTTCTTAAAACAAGGAAAAAGAACAATAATAATAAGCACAAAAACACACCAACTATTCACCTTCTACTAAGAGGCAACCCAATGTCGGGACACTTTGAGGTTCTGACACCACCGAACACTAACAAATACTGCAAACAATAGTAAACCAATAAAAGAAGCATCGAGTGAGCGACGTAACGGTCGAGGACATCGCGGGAAATGGCAGCTCGACGAGAACTATGAAGATCGGGTAAAAGAAAATGGACGTGCCAAAAGTGTTGTGCAGGCGAGTAAGCCGACACCCACCAGGCGGGAAAATCAAAGCAACGCATGAGTTGCACCAAACCACAGAAATCAACGAACATGTCATGTGTTGCTACAACAAAATCACAAAACCTGACAAAGAAATCACTAAGAAAAAAAATACTCGCCTGAACCCACCGAAATCAATCCCAAACACAACCGATACAGATGCGGGACAAACACAACCACCAGAGCCAAACCAACCCACGTAAAAAAGGCTATGGAAACAAGAAAAAGTCATCATTGTTCGCCCTCGTCATATCAGCCACGGGCCTTACACCAACAACATCCACACCACACTTAGTACAATTAGGACTCAACACAAACATACACAAAAACATTCAGAAGTCAGTGATTTTGAAACCATGTAACACTGTCAGATCATTCCTTAATACACAATGTTAATAGCTTTTGTGCTGACTTGGCTTGAGCCCGTCAGATAAACATGGAACCATATTGGCCAAATGTGAGAAAGAAGAACAAAAGTATTATAATAAGAATCATAAATTGCATTTCTTAAGCGTTTAAAATGAGATATAAAACAGAAGTATTAACGGGGGGAAGTATCTAACAATGTTGCTCTTCTACAACTCCCACTTTAAGCAAACGATAAACCTATTGTTTTAACAGTACTTAACAATAAGCTAATTTACGAAATTAGAAACTACAATTCAGTTTTCAGACTAAGATTTTCAAATAATAAGTACATTTTAAGCGGGTAATTTAATCTGTTCAAAATAAATTATCAGTTTTATTTCATTCTTGATTTATCGAATTTAAAGAGAAAGTTGGCGATTTACGAGCTTTTTGTGATATTGCTCGAGTAAAACCACTATATATAAATATATATATATATATATATATATATATATATATATATATATATATATATATATATATATATATATATATATATATATATATATATATATATATATATATATATATATATATATATATATATATATATATATATATATATATATATATATATATATATATATATATATATATATGTATATATATCAACTGATAATTTATTCTGAACAGATTAAATTATCCGATTAAAATGTATTTATTATCATCCATCAGCCGCCCTCATCCACTGCTTGATATAGGCCTCCTTCAAGAACTTCCACTAATTTCTGTCCTGAGCGGTGTTAACCCAATTTCCTGCCACTCTTTTGATGTTATGGCTCCATCTTGTTGGTGATCCACCTCTGTTCCTTTTATCTTGTCTGAGTCTCCGTTCTATTAGTCTTCTACACCATCGGTTATCATCTCTTCGGGTGATATGGCCTGTCCATCTCCATTTAGATTGCGTAATTTTTTGGATAATATCTATTACTTTTGTTCGTTGTCTGATAGTTGTGTTTGTTATTCTATCCTTCCTTGTGATATCCGGTACAGCTCTCTCCATTGCCCACTGCGATACTCTCAGTTTGTTTGCTGACTGTTTTGTTAATGTGAGTGTCTCGGCGCCATACGTGATTATCGGCAGAAAGCATTGTTCATAAACTTTCTTTTTTAAGCACATTGGTAAATTACTTTGCAGCTTATCTCTGAGCCTCCCAAGAGCCGTCCATCCCAAACCCACACGACAGTGTATCTCACGGGTTTTGTTATCTGTGCCAATTTGTAATTTTTGACCCAAATACTGT
>CM032446.1:197521822-197539322 GCA_019049505.1 Pachyrhynchus sulphureomaculatus
ATAAGTAGGCATACTGCCTACTTTATCCCCATTAGGCCTCTTCCGTTGTGGACGTCCATTATTCCTTCCACCTTTTAGAGGGTCTGCCCCTAGTTCTTCTACCGAAGCGTTTATTGGGTTTGGCCCTTTTTACCAGTCTATTGTTGTCCATCCGATCTACGTGTTTATTCCATCATTTTCTTCTAGTTCTGATCCATTTGGATATTTCTTGAAACTTACTTAATGCTTGTACATCTTTGTTGCGGAATCTGTCGTGGATAGTTTTTCCACGTATGTCTCTAATCACCTTTATTTCTGTTGTCCTAATTATTTGTGCTGTTTTACATGTGTCAGCTCTTGTTTCTACAGCATATGTGAGGATCGGTCTCAATGTTGTATATTCTAATTTTACTTTCCACCCTGAGGTATTTATTTTTCCATACTATATCCGTCAAACAACCTGCTATTAGTGATGCCTTCATAGACTGTTGTTTTTTTTCCCTATTTAAGTCTCCGTAGCTTGTTATCATTGTTCCCAAGTATTTAAAATTATTAACCTGTTCAATAATATTTCCTTGGATCTCCGGCTTTCATCTTAATGATTCTGTTGAAGCTACCATACATTTTGTCTTAGTTGTGTTGATAATCATGTTTAGTTTTCTCGCTTCTAAATTGAAGGCTTCAAATATCTTCTAAAGGTTGTCTTCAGAATCGAAGACGAGGACTGCATCATCGGCGTAGCAGATTGTGTGGAAGTGTGTGTTGCCCATTTTGTATCCTCTAGCTTTTGGAAGATTCTCCACTATTTTGCCCATGACGAGGTTGAAGATAAAGTGCATCGCCTTGCCTTATTCCGGCGTTTATTTTTACTTCCTTGCCCAGTAGATGTCCCTCTTTTATATTTTTTCTACATTCTCTGTTAATGTCATATATGATTTTTATTAGCTTCTGGTTTGTCTGCTTTTCCTCTAATAATTTTATATTTTGTTTTTTCCACTCTATCGAAGGCTTGAGTTATCTCGACGAAACACATATATGCAGGTTTGCTAAATTCTTTAGCTTTTTCCATTATCTGCCTCACTGTAAATATCGATTTTTGCGGACTCCCTGTTTTTTCTCTCTTATTTGAATATCCTTGCTCATTTCTTCCAGTATAATTTTTTTATTAATACTTCTAGAGAAGTGTTTAGGAGCGTTATTCCGTGGTAGTTTTCAGGTGATGTCTTTTGCCTTTTTTTTGAATATCGGGATTGTTATGCTAGTTTTCAAATCTGTAGGTATTTGTCCATTTTTTACTATGTTTGTAAAGAGCTGTGCTGGTTGTTGATGTAGGTTTTCTTGTCCATTTTAACATCTAATTTGTAATGACGTCTGGTCCTGGGGCTTTTCTATTTTTAAGACTTCTTATAATTCTTTCTGTCTGTTCTAAAGTTACTTCTAGATTTACTTCTTTGACTTCTTCAAGTACGATTATATTATTCTCTTCTTCTTTATATAATTTCGTAAAATATATTTGCCATTCTTGAATTGTAATTTTATTACAGTACAGTGTCTTTTATATCAAGTTTGTTCCGTCTAAATATTTTTCAAACTTTCCTTTGAGCGCTATACAGATCACTTTCCATCCCTTTAGTAAATGTTGTTGTTGTTATTACTACCTGTATATTTAAATACGTATACATAGTACTTCCATAAATACTATTACAAATTTTGACGTACGCCCTCTATAAACACTTTTTTGGGGAAATTGTTTATAGGTTATCTTACTCAGTTGTTATACAGTTATTGTGTTTAAACATATTTAAAATTTGAATTCTCTAAACAATGCAGTGGGGGTGATCGAGTAAATGGGATTGCTGTTATAGCTTTATTTAAGTGGGGTGCGAGATTTTTAAGTCTTTAAAACCGCTTAAAATAAGTCGTATATTTGTTTACCGGACGATAAAATTATTTACTGGGACGGGAGACATATATAGGCAGCGTTCAGGAAGACCATGAAAGCCACATGCTCTTAAAGCTCTCCTCTCCGCAAGCAAAAAATTTTATCTCGTTAAAAATTCAAAAAACTCTATGTTTCGTATTACTAAAGAAGACCTAAGACTTGGCGCTTGTAAGAGGCACACTGGTCATTTGCTAACGGAAGATTTAAAGCGAAAACGGTAGCAAAAATCTAAAATGGCCTAAGCGTTTGAGGGCTTGTGTAAAAGCCAGAAGGGAACATTTTGAGTAAAGGTTAATTAATTTTGTCATTATGAATTAATTCCATAATAATTTGTTTTAATTTTCATAGAAATTAAATATTACAGTAATTATGGGAGTATTAGGTATTATATGATCCTCTATTAGTGTGGAGTGAAAATTTTTAATGTTTTCATACTTGATAGTTCTATTTTACTTGAAATTACTTTGAGAATAACTACTGTAATAAAAATCCTAATTAATAGAAAACAACTCGTTTCTACCGTTTTGATTATTCCACTACGATCAACATAACACTTCAAACTAAATTTTGCGTTTTATTAATTTGATCATAATTCATTAAACTGTGAACTCTGGGGCTTGTTATCCAATACTCCTTATATTATGACCACATTTCTGATAAAGCTAACATGGTCAGCGAAGCGCGGGTTAAGTGCAAAAATATAGTGTTTGGTATAATGGTGATATTACTCGGTAGTGCCATCGTACCAAAGAGTCCAAATTCCTAACATGGTTGTGGAAAGTATATTCATGAGACCGTAGCTAATCAATAGCTCTCATTTATATTAATGAAATACTGGAAGTTTGCAAATGGATATTAAATAATAATGGATGTATTATAATGTTAGTGTGTGTGAAGTTCGATCACTGGCCTAGAGAGTATTGAAAACATTACATTGCGCATTTAGATGACCTTATTTTAAGAAATTATTTTTCAATGATTGTAGTATGATTTACAATAATACATTTAATAATGCGTACAAAATTTTCTTCATTTATCCGTTTGGGAACATTTTACTGAAATCAATGTATACCGGGTGTCAAAGGAAATAGTTAATTATGTTCCTTCCAAGAACTTTTTAAAGTTGTTTTAAGTTGTTTAAGGAAATAAAGTGTTTTCTACCTTTTTGAGATCCCAACCTTTGGTTTAAAAACCCCGTATTTCATAAATTATGTGGCATCACAGCACAATATCTTAAGATTTACAAGAACTCGAGAGACGTTCAAATCTGTATGATAAATGAGCACTTAATTAAGAAATATATGAAGGACGTCTTTTGTTAATTGCCCACCTGCTTTGCCTATTTACGTTATGTACGTTTGACAATAATAGATTGCAATAATATATAATCAAGACCATTATTAGTGCTGCGTAATCATTTTGAACGGACTATATTTATAATTAATGATATTTTTGTGATTTTGTACTTCATCAGTTTTGTTCGCTTATCTCATCCGATTTTTTTCAGAAAGAACTTTCGTTCTTAAACTAAAATAAATATGGTACTCGTTTTAAAATACTCTAATAAAATTTATTCTCAAGTCTTCCCTAAGAGTAATTTTGATCGCCTTATAATTTTTTTGTATTGAATCAGGGATAAATCAATCTTCCAAGTTAGGATTTCTGGGCAACGGAATTTAATATTACTGACAGTATAGCGTGAAAATAAAATTACCGATATTCATATTGAAAAAAGATTGAGTAATGTTCAGTAAGTGTCTTTAATATCAAAAAAGAAAGATAAAGACAAGTCAAGAAAGTATAATTTATTACCCAAATTTTAGATGTAGGAACTTTCTTCTAATATAGCATTTAAGTGCTCCTTGTTGTATTTTTACAGAAAATTCATATTATTGGAAATCAGTTCATGATATAAATAAGATTACAAGATATTATATCACGATAAAGTGTTAAAAGGACTTAATGTAACATTAAATAAAAAAAAAATAAAAAATAAAAAATTATTAGATCATCTTGTCAAGGATAAAATAATTCAATGGCTGAGAGAAAGTATATATATATATATATATATATATATATATATATATATATATATATATATATATATATATATATATCAATCGGTTTTATAACGTCTTCCGTCTTCCGATGCCTAATTTCCACTCCTCCCGGTTTCTCCATCCCTCCTCCTCCAGATCTCTCTCTAGTACTTCCTTGTTGATTCCTGCTCTCCAGCTTTGGTGTGGTCTTCCTCGCTTTCTTTTTCCATGAGGGTTCCAATTTAAAATCTTTTTAGGCAGTCGATCTTGTGACATTCTCTGTACATGTCCGTACCATACCAACTGTTGGGTTCTGATTTCGTCCACTATATCGTGCTTTATTTTCAAAAGATCGCCTTATCGTGTCATTTGGTATGCGGTCTTTTCTGGATTTTCTGGCTGCTCGTCTCCAGAAATCCATTTCTGTAGCTTTTAGTATTTTTTTCTGTTCTTTCCTTTAATGACCACACCTGGGAGCTGTAAGTTATTATACTTTTCACTATTGAGTTGCAAATTCTCTTCTTATTTTCAATGGTTATGTTTTTGTCCCATAGTATACTATTAAGCATTGCAATCGCTTTTCTTCCTTGGATATTCCTCTCGAATATTGCTTCTTCCAGTGTTCCGTCCCTAGATATTCTCGTTCCCAAATACTTATAACTGGCACAGTGTTTGATGGTGTGTCCTGTGGCCAGTTTCAAGTCCTGCTGTTGTCCTCCGACGCACATGTACTCGGTCTTTTTAATATTGACTTCTAGGCCCCATTTTTCATATTCATCCATAAGTTTTCGTGTCATGTATTCCATATCATCGATGTCCTGAGCGACTACTACCTGGTCATCTGCGAATGATAGCTTGTACAATGTAGTATCGTCATCCAGTGGTAATCCCATACTGCTGCATTTCCTTTTCCAGTTCTTCAGTGCACTCTCCAAATAGATTTTAAATAGCGTTGGGGATATACAGCAGCCCTGTTTGAGACCCTTTGTGACCGGGAACCCTGTTGTTATACCATATTTGGTTTTCACACTACTTCTTGCGTCTTGGTATAAGGATTTTACGGCTTTAATTATTTCGGTGCTTACATTACTCTGTTGTAATGTTTCCCACAATCTCATTAGGGCACGCTGTCGTAGGCGATTTTTAGATCAACAAACAAGACATGGACTTCCTGATCAAATGCGGTTTTCTTTTCTAGGATTTGTGTCCGTGAGAAGAGATGGTCTATTGTGGATCTTCCTGCTCTAAAGCCTGCCTGTTCTTCAGCTTCTACGTCCGCGTATTCCATTTCTATTCTATTTTTAAGTATTTTTCCGTATATGCTGCTAATAGATCCTGTAACCGTTATTCCCCTATAGTTATCGCAATTATTTTTGTCTCCTTTCTTATGAATTGTTGATATGTATGATATTTTCCATTCCTCGGGTACTTCTGATGTGTTAATGCATCTTTGGAATAAGTTCCTCAAAGCGCTAAATAGCTTTTCAGTTCCGTATTTTACTATCTCTCCTGGGATGTTTCCTGGTCCTGGAGCTCTACCATTTTTTAGCGTTTTACATACTTCTTTAACTTCTGATGTTGTTATCCTTATTGGGGATCCTCGTATAACTATATTTGGGTTTCCATGTTGGGTACTTTTGAACTCTGGTCTATCTTCTGTTAGCATATTTGTAAAATATTGGTTCCATTTTTCTGGTGTTATTGGTGAGAAGATTTCTTTTTTACGTTCTGCTCTCATATTTTTAAGAAGTCTCCAGCTTTCTGTGCTTTTTCTTCCTCCTATGTAAGTGTTGAGTCTTGAGCATGTCTTTTCCCATTGGTTGTTCTTTTTGTCCCTAATCATTTTGCGTATTCTAGCTTGGGATTCTTTGTATTTTACTTTGTCGTTTGTGCTCTTTGAACTTAAGTATTTGTGATAGCTTTTCCGTTTTTCTTCAATTTTGTATTTAATTTCTTCATCCCACCAATATGGTTTTTGCTGTTTTTCCCTTTTCTCTTGGTACCCTAATGCTTCCAGTGCGGCTGCGTGTAGGCATTCCTTTATATACTTATATTCTTCTTCTATATTAACAAATCCCGTCCGTTGTATCTTTTGGTCCAGTCTACTCTTGTATAGATTTCTGATACTTTCATTTTGTAAGCTGTCTGTATTATATCTTATTGTTGTTTCACTTGTTGTGTGCTGTGTACTTGTATCTTCCAGTTTGCTTTCCCGTGTTGTTCGTGAGATTATCTTTCCTTTCACGAGGTAGTGGTCGCTGCCACATGAAGCCCCTCTTTGGACTCTTACATCTAGGAAGTTTAATCTAGATTTCTGACGTATTATCATATAGTCGATAATACTTTTTAAATCTCTTGTTGTTTGTCTTCACGTATATTTATGAATATCCCTATACTGGTAGTGTCCGTGAGAGAAAGTATACAAGCATAAAAATAAATGAACAAATAAAAATTAATGACATCCAGATACATATCAGAAAGCGCCTGAAGTACTTGGGTGTCATTGTATATTCAATATTGAAATTTCATCTGTAGCTCAACCATATATTGCAAAAAACCTTCATTGCTATGTAAAACTTATACGCCTTAATAGCACTTAATTCTCAGCTCAGCTTTCAAAATAAATTGAGAATATACAAGCAAATAATAAGACCTGTGTTGATATTTGTTGCACCTGTATGGTGCAGTATATCAGATATATAGATAGCTCTAATACGACGAATGCATAATAGGATACTCAGATGTGTAGCCTCCGCAGGACGATACACCAGAATAGATGACTAACATACGAAAAATAAGATAATACATAACCAACATATCAGAAAAATTCTACAGACACCAAACACAAACATCATCACTGACACACGACCTCACAGCAACGCGCGAGGTGCATAATCCGATACACAAACCGTTAAACAATAATATATCATCCTCAAAATAAATTGCTAATTTATTTTGAGGACCTGGCTCAACAAAATTAAAACCAGTCCAGTCTACACGCGAAAAAAAAAACTGGACTGATAAGGCACATAGAGTTGCAACGAACTGATATAGATATGTCTAAAAGTGAACAATAAATACGATTTCTCGATTTTCTACAAGCCTTCACATACTGACACATACTGATACATACACAATAGTTCACCCCACCCTTATACTCACAAAATGGCAGCTTTTAACTCTTTCATACATAGACTGTTACATATTTCTTTGACTAAAACTAAATTTTAACAAAGAATTAAACATAATCAAACAAATAGCAATTAATAATGGATATGACCCTAGCATTATAGGTAATATCTTGTATAAAAAATCGTTTAAACAGGTAATCTTCCCTATTTTTCCCCACCACTAATGACAAAAAAGGAAAATTTGGCACACTCACGTAAGCAGGGAAAATAACTAGAACAATTTCAAAACATTTAACAAAAAAGAACAATAAAATAGCTTTCAAAACCAATCATACCTTAGGGAATATAGTTTTGAATAACAAAACCAAATCTAATAAATCCTTAAAATCAGGAGTTTATTTATTAAATTGTAGATTGTGTATTAAAACCTACGAAGGACAAACTGGTAGATCATTTCAAACTCGCATTAAAGAACATAAACATAGTTATTTAAAAAACAAGAACAATTCATATTACGCAACCCATATAATAAACGAATCTCATAATTTTAATAATACATTGAAAATTCTACATGTAGAAAATAAATCTAGAAAATTAAATATGCTTGAATGTCTTGAAATTAAGAAACGGAAAAACTCCAATCTATTATTAAACAAACAGGTAGACTTAAACCATTCACCCTTACTTAATAATAGTTAGTTCTCTGAAATAGTACCGCAGATTTGCATCTTTAAAATAACTTTGTCAGTAAATAATAAAATAAAATGATTAACATAATCTTATGTAATTAGGATAGTTTTAAGCACTATATAACCAGTATTATTATCAAACCTCTTTCTTTCTAATTCACTTCTGAAGAAACCATTGTATGATGAAATAATTGTCAAGTCATTTTAAATATACTGAAAATTTAAAAAACATAGTGTTGTTTTTATATAATTTTATTATGAATTTCCAAGAAGTATCGACTAACACACTCAAAGAAAATAAGTCATTCGCGCTGTCGCACGGTAGCAATGGATAAATGTCCATTAATTTGGAACCTACAGTATAAAAAAATACAGACAATCTTCATCCGCTGAGTCACTAATTTTCACCCTTTTATGTTACCTTATGGGAGCTAGAGTTTTTTTTTTTTAATTTTGGTACAAATACTTATTCCATATTTCCAAAATTAGCAAGCTCTTATGCTTATGTTAGGAAAATCTCAATAAACTTAGCTGTTAATAGAGAGTTTAGGACAACACATAACTCACTGTTTTATAAAATCTCCATAACTTGGACTCGAATTTTAGTTTTGGTGAAGGAAATTTATAATGCAAGTTTTTGTACAGTTCTAACTAAAAAGATCAATAAAAAACAACATGAAGCACTGATGTCGAATGTCGAAAAAAGGCGATTTCTGGTCTAAAGATGTAACTTAAAAATCGAATAGTTTTGAGTTATATGTACTTAAACTTATTTGGAAATAGCAGCGTTGGTCCAGGAAGCCGCGGGAACATGACGAGATCATTGCATTTTCAAAGAAATCGTTTGATAAATAGTCTTGTCTTATACCTGGAATTTTAATAGGGTATCTCTATGCTATTTGACATACTGAAACTGATTTCGGTACACACACCGACCTATAACGTTACATTCTTATCCTAACCTCAAAAAACACCTCAAAAATGGTAAAAAAACTTGAAATAGATAAAAAAGGTCTTCTAACTGTAACACTAATATCATATTCCTTTTATATTTTGACCTGGTCATAGTCATACTTACACATCACCTTAAAATATACCTCACAAATGGAAAAATAGGTAAAAAAGCAGGTCAAAATATAAAAGGAATATTATATTAGTGTTACAGTTACAAGACTCAAAACTATTTGATTTTTAGGTTACATCTTTAGACCAAAAATCGCCTTTTTTCGACATTCTCCTTTATATACAATAAAATGTATATTAACTGCTCGCATAAGGGAAACAGTAGTTGCACAAAAAATATTCTTGAGACTTAAACGAAACGTTGGCGATTTTGCAAAGTAAGAAATTTATTTCATACTGGATCCAATATTGACATCTCCGTACTTATTATCAGGACACAAGTTTATGTAATAAAATCTAAAACAATAACAACACTTACCGGAAATTGATTGTTCAGTGCTGAGTGCCCGAGCCAATTCGATATACGGAATATTATTGAAGTACAATTGTTGGATTTCTCCAATAAAGTTGGGCACAGTTGTTGACATGCTTATTTCTTCTTCAACGTGATAGAGACCGCCTATGTGAATAGTACGCCATTGTAGAGTGGTGAATTTTCCTTGAATCTCGGCTGAGGAGGAAAAATAACTACTTTTAACAAATATTGGGTAAACAAAACTATCGTCATGACTAACATATGTCGTTACTACTACTAAGTTTAATACATTTTCGTGAAATGTCAGTTCTATAATATGTACAAATAATCGATTCTTAGACTTCCCATCCACACACCCATTATTTAAGGATTCTATTGCTTATTCCACGATTTTAATTAAGACGAATTTTGTGTTTTAGAAGTAGGAGAAATGCTGTATAGTTTATGTAATAATTGTAGAAAAATTAGATTTATCTTATTTTATTAAAGTTACATTATGATAAATATGTAATAAAATTTTAACATAACAAGTACTAACCGTTGGCGTAACCAGATTCAAGGAGCGGGGGAGATATGTGGATTCAAAGCGAGTTTTTTTTACAGAAAAATAAGAGAACACTAAAGGTGGAGCTACGAGGCATATTCGAAAAGTAGGGGATGTTTAGTCATAAAAAAATATATTCTTTAGAAAAAGTTTTTATTGACGGTTTTAATTTCCTACAAACCTACTTCACCTTTCCACATAATCACGTTTACTTCTAAGCATTTTTCATAACGCTGCACTAGCTTTTTTAGTCTCTCTGCATAGCAGTTCTCCTCCTGGGAAATGAACCAGTTGACAACGGCGGTCTTGAGTTCCTTGGCGTCATCCTGAAAAGGTCCATAAACTAGGCATAGCTCCCGATAAATTTGAGCAACTGACGCTTTATACACAAAAATCGAATCACAGTACGCACTTCGCAACTGGCGGGAGCAACGATTTTCACGGACATTGTTGTCTGCATTTACCGACAGGCCAACGACTACCGAATCAAAATAATAACTTCAGTGGCTTCGGAAGCAATTAATAGATGGCGCTGCAAGTGTACAACCTTTTTCAGTCCCACCAGTATTTAAATATAAGCAAACGGCCTTTACTTTTCGAATATGCCTTGTACTTATAACAGAGAAGCGCCAATAGACAAACTGTGGGCCACCAAATGACAACTAGGGAGCTAAAGTCCATGATGGTTTTTTTTTTTTTTTTTTATGGGTCTAGCACACGTGCTGCAGGGAAGTCCCTAAAGCGCTCCAGGAGCGGCACGAGTGCGGAAAAAGCGATTCACGTTGTTCTTGAATCGCTGTAAATTGTACTCGGTGGGAAACATAGCGCTGAGCAAATTATTCCAAAGGGATGACGTTCTCCATATAAAAGATTGCTTGAAAAGCGTTGTACGTGGAGTAACAAGCTGAACCTCATACGGATGCGAAGCACCAGCGCGACGTGTATTTCTAACATGCACCGCTTTGGGAGGAATTAAGCGGGCTACAGCCTTCGAACACTTGCCATGAAAATATTTGTAGAACAGACTCAAGTCGCCAACCGTTCTTCGATGTTCCAGCGAATCAAGGCCGCCGGTCAATTCCGGGTCCCCAATCAGACCGACCGCTCTTTTCTGAACAGAATCCAACAAATGCAGTGAATGTTTGGGAGCGGAGCCACAAACATGGGAGCAGTATTCCATAGTTGGTCGAATTTGGGCTTTGTAAAGAATTAACAGTTGTTGTGGGGTGTAAAGCTTTCTGGTTCTAAATAATATTCCCAACTTTTGAGAAGCTCTCCTTGCTATGCCTGCAACATGTTCATGCCAAGACATATTTGCTCCTAAACTAACGCCCAACAAATTGAGCGACGATGCTAGGGAATGGAGTGCCCCGACATAACTATGTCGGGTTCAGCAACGTTAACCTTTTTAGAAAAAACCGCCGCTTGGGTTTTTGTAGCGTTAAATTCCACTTGGTTACTGTCACCCCAAGATAGAATTTCTGCCAGGTCCCTGTTAAGTTGAACGACCTCCTGCTGTCTGCGGACACTCGCCCGAGCAGCCGATGTCCGAGCGTTCAAGGTGAATGAAGAGACAAGCGTACTGTCATCTGCAAAGCTATAGATTGGATTCCCGGTCTTTTTCAGCAGATCGTTAATGTAAATGAGAAAGAGAGTAGGAGACAGTATGGGGCCCTGGGGCACACCGGCGTTGATAGTGAGGGTGTTAGAAAGAAATCCGTCGACCGCCACTCGTAAAGAACGCTCTCTGAGGAAACATGAGAGCCATAAACAGAACCTAAAAATACCCTCTTGTATTGGAACTCTAAAATCTTAGATCCTTCCTCAAATAGTAAACTAATTGTCAGGGAAGGGGAGGTTTTTAACAAAAAAGAACCACTTCCTACAATGAAGCTCTAAAAACTTCAACTATCCTTAAAAGCTGACGACAGGGAATTACAGATTTTTAACAAAAAAGAACAATAAAAACCAATACTTAATTTAAAAATTCAATAAAAACCGTCATTAAAAAAACATTTCCAAGGGGTTATTTCTACATTCATGGTGCGAGAGGCATATATTTTTCCTGCACTCCCCTCGCTACACCACAGCTGTTAGCTGGTACAATACAAAATAATACAGGGAAAACTTATGCGATAAAATTTCGACTATAACTAGAGTTTTTAATTTCTGTTTATTTTTTTTTTAATTTTTGAGAGTATTATCATTGAAATAATAATGAAAATACTTATTTAACATTTAATGTCTACTTGGATGAGTTGATTTTCGATAAATTCACAATGAAAAGAAATTGTTTTATTTTTTTCACACGTATAAATCTTATTTATCTGCTTTTTCTTTTTATTAACTCAGAATATGAAAGCGACCTTTTTTTTCATTAAAATGTACCCTTAATTATATTTTCCACATCAATTCATCAATTAAAGTTTAAATTTAAACATGTCGAAAAGTTTTTGTCGAAATCCTGCAAATTATTTAAAATATTTCTATTGAATTTGGGGATTTCAGGTTTAGTAAATAAAAACAAAGCGTTTTCCAAAAAGTTGTAAAATGCTGTGAACTTTACAATTGGGAAAATTTGCTTATTTCTGTAATTTTAACAATTCTCAGTAAAGTTGATTGACGAGAAATGAACAGCATTGTTACGCCTCCGTATTTGTGGTTTTGTTGCTTGAGTCAGTTTCCTGTCAGCTCTACTATAAAATTGAACAATAGTAAATCTGCCTTGAATTTTAAAATTAGCCTTATTATGTGTAGCATTGAAATTGTTAAAGCTTGTTTTATTTTTTATAAATAATAAAGGAAGCAATTTTCTTCTAAAGACGTTTTTGTTAAAACTTCATAAATATTACATATATATATATATATATATATATATATATATATATATATATATATATATATATATATATATATATATATATATAAAATGTGGATTACTATAATATAAGCTGAAATATCAGTAAGAATTTATGTATCTTATTAAATATATATTTACATATTTTTATGGTAAATTAAAAAATAAATTCATATAGGGTAAATTTGTTGTCGGTCTCTTTATAGGTGGTCTTTGCATCAACTGAAACTCTAAAAATAATTTTGCAGTACCGATTGTAATTTGTTGTTTGGCGGGAAATTTGAATTTTCCAAAGTCCAGAAGTCTCTTTGTTTGTTAAAACATCAAAAATAAAGTGGTTAGAATTACATTTTATGGTAGTTTATTTTGTTAGTTTTTGATCAATAAAAATAGGATTGCCAAGATTTCTATTTCTTGAATTTGAAATACATTGGTTAGATTGATAGAATAAATTTATTTGTTGATTTCAAGCCATGTTTTACTTACTTTAGTTACTTACTTTCACAACCAATAGTTAAAAATGATGAATTTTGTAAAACCGCAACTGTCGCACGGACAATTCTCGAATATTTTTCCTTGTGATCATATTTTAATTAGTTAAAAACTGACAAAACACGATTTTTGTCCAATCGATTTAAAAATTTTGTACATTACCATAAAATGCAATTCTTAATACTTTTTCCTGGTCAGACCGATTGGCGCATTGGGCTAAGGTGCCTGCTGTGAATTAGGAGGTTAGCGGTTCGATCGGTGTATCGGCTGGGTGTTTGTGATTTGTCCCATATACTACTGTGATAAAAAAATAGTAAGACTTTTAAATTTAAATCGCTCGGGCGTTTCCAAATCGGATTAATTTTTTTTCGTTAGGTTGGTAGGACCTTAACTGCCATCTATGTTAAATTTTAAGACCATAGCGTCAGTAATTAATAAGATTCGCTTGTATTCGTCCAACAACAAAAGTGCGTTTTTCAAATTTTAACATGACTGAAAAAATTCAGTAAAGAAGTTGCATTAAATTTTTTTTTTAAAAATGGTTTTTCGGGTTACCAAACGTTTGAATTTGTCTCAAGAGGCCGGAATTATGGGCCGATAACTCTTGGTTTTTTCATCACGATAATGCGCCTTCTCACGCAGAATTGGTTCTTCGCGACTTTCTCATCAAAAAAACAACTTATATCATTCCGCAATCGCCCTATTCGCCTGATTTATCTCTGTCGGACTTCTGGCTATTCCCTAAACTTAAAAAACCGCTTCAAACCGAATCGAAGAAGGCTTTAAAGGCCTTTCCAGAAATGGAATTCAACAACTGTTGCGAAGACTGGAAAAAAACGTTGGCATATATGCATTGTATCCAAGGGGGATTACTTTAAAGGGGACGAAATAAATTTGGAAAAATAAATAACCCGTTTGTGTTTTATTTCAAAAGTCTTAATATTTTTTGATCCCAGCGTATATATAGAATTATATATAATAGATATTAAAAATATATAATAAATTTTTAAAAATTAAGCTGGCCATTTGGTGACTACCAGTGTCATGTAATAGATATATATATATATATATATATATATATATATATATATATATATATATATATATAAAATAAAAAATACTTTTTCCTAATAAATATTTTCCATATTTTAACAGAGTGATTCTTGGACATAAACTTTGAAATTTGAAATTTCTCGCCAAACAACAATCGGCACTGCAAAATCATTTATTAGGTTTCAAGTGATGCAGACACCTATAAATTTGCTTTATTCTAAATTTAATAATAAAGATCCTATATGTCGCTCACTTTCTGCCTGTCTATATATATATATATATATATATATATATATATATATATATATACATATATATATATATATATTATATATATATATATATATATATATAAATATATATATATATATATATATATATATATATATATATATATATATATATATATATATATATATATATATATATATATATCGGGTCTTCCATTAAGGACTTGACAACTTTTTTTGAAATAAAACGCAACCCATTTGAGACATTTCGAAAATTTTACTATCGGCTTGAAGTACAATCAAAACATTTATGTATGGAATTCGACTTCATTCATATGTCCACAATGGGCACGTTTGCAGCGGTCGATTCGTTGAACCCAATTTTCGATGACTCGGCCACACATTTCGACGGAAACGGCTGCTATCTCTCTTTCAATATTGGCTCTGAGCTCCTCTAACGACGCAGGCTTGTTAGCATAGACCAATGATTTAACGTACCCCCATAAAAAGAAGTCTAGAGGTGTAAAATCACACGATCTAGGCGGCCATTCGACGGGACAATTTCTCGATATAACACGTCCACCGAATTTAAATTGCAGTAAGTCGATTGTTACGCCCGCTGTGTGGCTTGTGGCGCCGACTTGTTGAAACCACATATCATTAATGTCTAGCAATTGATCAAAGAAATAACGTTGCAACATGCCTCTGTAGCGATCCCCATTGACTGTAACGTGACGGTTATTTTCATCAACGAAAAAGAACGGCCCAATGACACCACCGGCATGAAAACCGCATCAAACAGTAATTTTTTGTGGATGAAGTGATGTTTCTTCAAGCACATGAGGGTTTTCACTTGACCAATAACGCATAATTTGTTTGTTGACGAAGCCGTTTATCCAAAAATGCGCTTCATCACTAAAGATGATTTTGCGATGCAATTGGTCATCTTCTTCCAACATTTCTAGAGCCCAATTCGAGAACGTACGTCGCTTCATATGATCGAGTGGCTTTAGTTCTTGAGTTAACTTTAACTTATAAGGGTGCAGGCCAAGATCCTTTCGCAAAATTCGCCATAGTGTGGTCTGAACGATGCCCAATTCTTGAGAACGCCGTGAAATCGACTGTTTTGGTTCCTTTGAGATGGACGCTTGAACGGCAGCAATATTCTGGCCACTTCGACCAACCCGTTGTCTCACTGGCACGGGAACATCCACCAGCGAATATGTTAACTCAAATTTTTTCACTAGACTATGAATTGCTTGTGTACTGAGACGAGAATTACGACCAATAATTGGCGTTAACGCTCTTAAAGTTGCAGTCAACGACTCCAAATTTTGGTAGTAAATTTTAATTATTTGTAAACGTCGTTCGTTCGTGTACTTCACCATGATGAAAATGTTGACTTTACTGAATTATTTGACGTTGACAGTTCGGTGATTGGCTTAAGGGTGCGTTCACAGTGAAATTTCAAATTTGTCAAGTCCCAAATGGAAGACCCTTTATATATATATATATATATATATATATATATATATATATATATATATAATACATTAAAATTCCGGGTTTCAACCGTTCGTCTAACAAGTTAGGTCGAAGCTAACTGAGTTAGCTTCGAGCAGCAGCAGCAGCAAGATCCCAGTATTGAGTAGCAGCAGCAGCGGGGGCACTTGAAAATGCCCAATGAGATTTTGGCGAAACGTCGTGCAAATTCATTGTTAGATGAACTGATTGAAACCCGGAATTGTAATGTATCACATTTCACCATCCGTGAAAACCTCTATATATATGTGTATATATGGGACGTTCTTTGTCAAACGGAACAAGGCTCTGCCCAAAATTCATGTTGATGGATTTTAGTGATCTTGGGCTTAAAATGTTCGTTATTGATCCCTCTTTATGGGCTAGCGTGGCCTTTTGGAAAATTTCAAAATGGTGGTTCAACATAGCGGATCGAAGTCAGACAAAAATATAGATTTTGGAGTAAAAAACTAGCAAAAAAAAAAAAAATTTACGGCCAATTCGATTGGTTTTGGGTGCAAATTGTTTATAATTGACAGCCCTAAAAAGTTGGATAGGTAGGTTGGCGAAATTCAACATGGCGAATCCAAGATGGCGGCTGAAACCTCAAAATCGTCGAAAAAAAGAAAAAATCAAGACTCTGACAAGAGTTTTTGACACGTAACCTGATTATAATGGCCTCAAATGTTGAGTTTCAATCACTCATTACATATACAGGTTATTATGAATCCAAAATCCAAAATGGCGGCCCCGATTAATCTCAAAATGTGATAAAATCGGTAAAAAAACGGTGAAATTTAGGTGGAAACAGTCCCGAAGGAGTATATCGATGGTTCATAGATCGTCAAATGATTGCTTTTCTGTATCATGAAGTCAAACTTCATAAATCAAATATCGTGGAGTCAAAATGGCGTCAAGCAATGCCTCATATAAGGAAAAACCCACAGTCAAATGAACTCAAACAACCCATTTATTTGAAATTCTTAAGCAAAACGTGTTATCTCGTGGTGGTGGAGGAATTATAGTTATCCTTTCTACAATTTGTACAAATCACAGCTTTTTCAGAAATATCAGGATGCTTGGATAAAAATGAATTTGAAACCCGGCGCAGATCTTTTCCTTTATGCCCTTTTTTACCGAAGGGATTACAACATCTATCTTGACTAACTTTTTCAGAAGAATGTGACATGACTGTCCCATAAATATTGAACATACAAGGTTAGATTTAAAATAGTTATAATAAATGAAAATATTATAATGATGGAAATATCATAAAATATATGATTATCCTACTATATTTATGACTGTTATGAAATATATCAAGGAATGACTGGTTTTTTAACGCAAATAATAAAAAAAGAGTATTTAATATATATATATATATATATATATATATATATATATATATATAAATATATATATATATATATATATATATATATATATATATATATATATATATGGTACTTCATATATAGCTAATTTGAAACCCAAATATTTGTAAACAAAAACCAAAACTGGTTTTCCAAACCTGTGCTCCGAATTAAAAAAAAATTGCTAGCCCAAATTAATAATAAGGTAAAAT
>CM032446.1:197544322-197584322 GCA_019049505.1 Pachyrhynchus sulphureomaculatus
GAAGGGCCGCCCAGGTTCCATGACTGGAGTGGATCTCAAGTTGTCTCGAGCTGAAGAAATCAAGGTGCAAAAGGAACTTGCAAAAATGAACCGACAAATCCAAGAAGCAACTTTTGATATTAGAATACTAATAATAAACTACATCCCGTGGAGAATTTCCAGAATATTTTCAAAATTTTTTTGATCAGTACTTTCCGAGATAAGGTGGGGGACAGCAATTTTTTTTCGCAATTTTTTAAAAATAATACGGAGAAAAGTGTGCGCAATTACATTATATATATATATATATATATATATATATATATATATATATATATATATATATATATATATATATATATATATTTTACTCGTGTTTTCACAAGCTTTCATTTGACACCATACTCGATGAACTAGTAAAAAATTTTTTTTTTCATTTTCGATTTCACCTCCCAAAACTAACCCCTTAAGTCAAAATTTAACATTCAAAACTACACGGCTCTGATGAGCCATCACCAAATTTCAACTTTCTATGACAAATAGTTTCGGAGAAAATCGGGTGTGACAGACAGACAGACGGACAGGCAGTCAGACAGACAACGAAATCATCTTATAAGTGTTCCGTACGGAACACTAAAAATTATTTTATTCCATTAAGAATGGTATTAGTAAGTTACGTTTTCGTTTGTGATAGTTATTTCTTAAAGACCTACCTAAAAAGGGGATTTCCTCATAATTAAAAGTTTAAAAACATGAACAGACAAAACAGTTTCGAAACATTCACATTCTTGTCACTAAAATCAAAGTAAAAATCATATTTAATCTATGCAGGACATAGCCGTACAGAGAATGTAACAAAACTATTTTTACTGAAAGAAATATTTTTTGAGATATCAGCCTTCGATCGTTATTGTTGGTATGTTTTTATGTATATGTATACGTATAGTAATGTTTAAGGATAAAAAACAATATCATTATCGATTTGAAACAAAAATGAAATCATCCCTCAACACTAACTAACTTAGAAATGTATTAACTGCATAAAAAACGCTTTATTAGGCAAAAATTATTTCATTTAGATATTATAAAAGTTAAGTAACCTCAGTGTATAGTAGTTTGAGCTCTAACGTATGATCTTAAGCTCAAGAAAGTCAATACGATTTATTATTTTTATTACATTATCTAGGATTATAACTATGTAAATCACCCTGATAAAGAAATCTAACGAGGTACTAAAATATGATATATGTAACAGGGCAGAGTGGCAATTTTATTTTCTACGTAGCTATATTAAATATGTTTGCTGTATGTACAACCAAAAATAATTCGTAAAATTTTTCTCCGTAGTTTGAAACCTTCTAGGCTGGTGGAGAGTGTCTCCAGCTTATTATAGCAGATGTTACGAGGGTCGTTCCAAAAGTTTTTGGCTTGACACAGATATGGCTTCAAGAGGACCAAATTATTATTACGTTTGTTAAGCGTTACCTACTAGATATCGTGTTGTGAAATTTTAGACACGTGTGTTTAGTTGTATTTTTATAGCGTGTACAAAAACAAGTTTTAACGTTTTCTAAAAAAGTGCGAGCTGTTATAAAATACTTCTTTATAAACTCCTACGGACATTTAGGAAGAGTTAAATGCACATGATTTGGCCCTTTTTTTTTGTCCTGCTGAATTTAAATGAGGTCGTACGTCATTCAAGATGATAAATGCTCAGGAAGCCTGAAAACCTCTACGGCCGACGAGATTATAACAAGAGTTCACAATAGCGTACTAAATAATCACCGACTGAAGTTATACGAGCTGGCAGACATTATAAATTTCTGGAAAGGCTGTGTCCACCACATTTCCCACTACGGTTGAGATATGAGAAAGCTTTCCGCTCGATGGATGCCGCGTTTGTTAACAATCGACCAAAAACCCAAGAGCGCTTTAAACATAATTCCAGTGAATTTCTTCGATGTCTCATAACAGTAAATGTAACATAGATTCATCGTTACGCTTTAGAAATAAAGAAGCAGTCGATAACAGTCGAAACAGTGGATGGAAGCAGGTGAAAGTGCGCCCAAGAACCGAAAACATCTGCAGGAAAAGTCATGGTTACAGTTTTTTGGGTTTATGGTGTTGTGCTCATAGAGTAGGGTGCTTCGCTACTGGACTAAGTGAAGTGTGCTTTATGGGCGAAACGTCCAAGTTTCGCAAAAAAAAAAGTAAGTGCTTTTTCATAATTCATTTTTTCATTTCATCATTCATATGATAGTATGCCGTCACATATGTCCCGGATTGTGGTTTCAAAACTGCATGAAATTCGCTTCGATATGCTTCTAAATCCACCGTATTCTTCAGATTTTTTTCCAAACCTAAAAAAATGGCGCGCTGAAATATTGCAAAGATGTATTGTATTATAATGAGGGTATTTAAAAGTCGTTGAACTACATATATTGGTTTACAAATCTCTTTAATCTTGCGTTTTCCTTGTTATGCCGAGAACTTTTTGAACGACCCTTGTATAAGATATACTATAAGAAAGTAATATGCAGTTAAAACTATTGGCCAGTCCATTATTTTACCTTAATTTGTTGGGCTAATATTTTTTGTTGCCATTTTCAATAGGAATTTCATCTACAAGAGCCGGGAGACGGTTATGTAGTTTAAAGTTACATTACACGCGAAGATCTAGGAATATTGCATTTAAAGAGAATTATTTTAGTTCTTTTCACAGAATTCAGACAGAGTCCCTTATGGTCCTCGTACATAAATACAACTCGATGCAACTAATCACAGGCGCGTGTAAGCCTTTACTTAACCCTACACATACAATATCTAAAAAATAATATGTTGCTATAATACAATTATTCGTATGCTTAGTGTACATCAGCTGTGCATCCCTCCATCTTTAAATGACTGGTTGTGGTCGTACTTAAAAGTTATGTCTGTGAATATTTGCGTCACGTTGTATTAATATCCGAGGATTTTTAGAGGATTTTGGCAATTTGCTCTGTTTTCTAAATCTCCTGCACTAAGGTTTCATATTTACTGTTTTTTCTTGAAAGCGTTGTATCGCTCGCAAAGAACGCGATACTCTGTATAATGCTAGTTCTATGATCCGTGTGTCTGCATATAATATATACAGAATAATACACTAAGTTTGCTAGAGACTAATTAGGTCAAATTAACCTGAATCATGTAGCCTAACAATAATCACATGTCAAGAGCGCGTCATTACTGTACTTAGAGCTTAATTACCTTTTAAAGGTAATACAATATACATTGTGATAAGAGGAATATCTTACTACTACATATATCATGTATATAAATTTACACTCTTAGACTTATAAGCTTTATAATGCTATTAAAAACATTATTTTAATCTGCAATAACAGTGCTTATTGTTGAGTATATGTTAAATATATTATTCTTACTTTAAAGTTCTAAATTTCTATAGAGTACTTTTATCTTCAAAGTGCTACAACTATTATTTTCCTGTTACAAAGGTTATCTGAATCTGCTTATCTCTTTAGTCTTCTTCCATTCCTTTAATAGGCAACTGTTTTAGATAGCTATATCTCAGAATATGTCTTCCTTTCAGTAACATTGTCTAAATACGGTTTCTCCTTATTCATATTCAGCTTTCTATCTAAAATATTTTGTCTTAAACTCTTTAAACTACCTTTCAACTATCTTATTTAGTGTTCCGTATGGAACACTTATAAGATAACATCGGTGTCCGAACCACTGCCTCAAATTATTCAACCACGATGTTCTCCTTTTGCCTGGACCACGTTTGCCTGGAATCTTTCAGATGCAAGATTTCATATTTTTTTGGATGTCCTATAATCTGGCCAAAATATTCTAATTTGCGTCGCTTGATAGTCGTGATCACCTCCAAGTCCTTGTCTATGTGAGTGAGAACGCTGTTGTTACTAATTTTATCCATCCAACCGATTTTCAGCAGTCGTCGATACATCCACATCTCAAATGCCTCCAGCCGTTTAAGTATTTCTTTAGTTGGAGTCCACGCTTTCATGCCGAAAAGATATAGCAGCCTACCATATGATAGGTCGTGATTAGTTAAGATTTTTTTTATTCTTCGCAAATGTAGCTCAAGCCTTCTCTATTTGAATTTTGACTCCTACAGTCGGGTCCCAGTGATCGTTGATATTGCTATCGAGATACATCAATTTATCAACTTTCTCTATCTTTGTGCCACCAACCGTAATACCATCTTCAATATTAATTTCTTTGTTTCTAGTCATATATTTAGTCTTAAACCAAACTGTATATCTGCAAGTGTCACTAAATAAGTTTCTCTAGATCATTTCCATTATTAGTGATAATTAATGTATCATCGGTGTATTTGATGTTATTTACATTAACGACGTTGTAGTTGATTCCTTCAGTGGTACCAGTTAATGCTTTTTTGAATATCACCTTCGAATAGAGGTTGGACAACAAGGGCGATAGAATACAACCTTGACGCACTCCCCGCTCGATTTTAATTTCATCTGATAGTTGATACTCCAACCGTATTTCAACCGTCTGTCTTTTTTTTTATGGGTCTAGCACACGTGCTGCAGGGAAGTCCCTAAAGCGCTCCAGGAGCGGCATGTGTGCGGAAAAAGCGGTTCACGTTGTTCTTGAATCGCTGTAAATTGTACTCGGTGGGAAACACAGAGCTGGGAAAATTATTCCAAAGGGATGATGTTCTCCATATAAATGACTGCTTGAAAAGCGTTGTACGCTGAGTAACAAGCTGAACTTCATATGGATGTGAAGCACCAGCGCGACGTGTATTTCTAACATGCACCATTTTGGGAGGAATTAAGCGGGCTACATCCTTTGAACACTTTCCATTAAAATACTTGTAGAACAGACTCAAGTGGCCAACCGTTCTTCGATGTTCCCGCGAATCAAGGCCGCCGGTCAGTTCCGGGTCTCCAATCAGATGAACAGTTCTTTTCTGAGCAGAATCCAACAAATGCAGTGTATGTTTGGGAGCGGAACCCCAAATATGGGAGCAGTGTTCCATAGTTGGTCGAATTTGAGCTTTGTAAAGAATTAACAGTTGTTGTGGAGTGTAAAGCTTTCTGGTTCGTAATAATATTCCCAACTTTTGAGAAGCTCTCCTTGCTATGTCTGCAACATGTTCATGCCAGGACATATTTGCTCCCAAACTAACGCCCAACAAGTTGAGCGACGATGCTAGGGGAAGGGAGTGCTCTGACATAATTATGTCGGGTTCAGCAACGTTAACTTTTTTAGAAAAAACTGCGGCCTGGGTTTTTGTAGCGTTAAATTTTAAAATCTCCAGAAGTTTTTCGTGGTGTGCTCTGTCAAAGGTTTCTCAAAGACAAACGAACAAAGGAACACGTTTTAGTAGACATTGCGGCATCTCTGGATCAACCCATGGATATCATGGAACATCATACGGATGTGAAGTATAAGCACGCATTCCGAGGAATCAAGGTTGCTGATCAGTTCTGGTTCTCCAATCAGGCAAACAGCGCTCTTCTGAATCTAATCTAATAAATGCAGTGTATGTTTGGGAGCCCCAAACATGGGAGCGATATTCCGTCATTGGTCGAAGTTGAGCTTTAACAGTTGTTGTGGAGTGTAAAATTTCTAGTTCGAAATAATATTTCCAACTTTTGAGAAGCTCTTGCTGCTATGTTTACAACATGTGCATGTTAAGACATATATGCTCTCAAAATAACGCCCAGCAGATTGAGTGGTGATGCTAGAGGAATCGAGTGCGCAGACATAACTATGTCAGGTTTAGCAACGTTGATTTTTTAAAAAAAAACTGCCGATTAGGTTTTTGTAGCGTTAAATTCTACTTGACTGCTGTCACCCCAAGATACAATTTTTTCAAGCTCTTTCTTGAGTTAGACGACTGCCTACTTTTCTCTACTTCTCTACTCAGTTGTCTCTGACGCTAATCTTACCTATATTTTTTACACTTGGACCTGAAATAACATAGTTTAGGTTTACCCCCATCTAATATTTTATTCATTGAGTAATAGCTTGTATTGATCCTTTATGTTTAATTATTTTGGAACCTTTTTTCTTGACATCTCTCAAAATTTATTTTCGTATTTCTTCTATGTCTTTCCAACTTATTTCCATTATTAGTAAACTTATGTTCAACAGCATCTTCTTCTAAAATTTTTTTTGCCACATTACTCCATCCATTAATCTAGAATATTATAAAATTGGTATAATATTTAATAGACTGAGATTGAAGGTATCAATTCAATATCATTTTTTAAATTTTTTATGGTGACACTTCCAATTCCATACGTTTTGTTTAAGTAAATTTTAGTAAATCCACCCAATAAAAGGAGGTTAACGCTAAGACAAATGGAGGAAAACAACAACTGTTTCAAAGCCTTTCCAAACAAATTTTTAGCACGTACCATATTCTTTTCGCATCATAAATTGATAATCGAAATTCTGCAGACGACTTGGCAAAGCCGAATTTCGTGGGGCGCGAAACATACACGTAGAAAGGCTAAGGATAATCTATTGCGAGGGAATTTTAAAGTATGTTTTTGAAATATGTTTTCTTTATTTTTAAAATAGTATTTTTACTATATTCCCTCTGAAACATTTTTGTTATTGTCGCATATCGCTGTAATATTCAAATATCTTGAATTTTTTAAACCTAACCTGTTTTGTTATCGACGCATCAAGCATCGGTTTTTATCGATTGGTTAACTTTCTGTTTAAAGATCCAATGGTTAAATAATCAATCCTGATGTTTAGATTCACATGGTACTGGGCCCACCGATGTTAAAAAATTTGTTATAGTAGAGAAACGGTATAAGAGGGCTTGAAGAAAACACAAATTAAATCAAAATTAAAAGAGGAATTAGACAAGGCGACTCATTATCCCCAAAGCTGTTCACGTTGACTCTAGAAGACATGGCTTAACTCAGCTTATTGACGAACCAACACGGATCCCTGATCGAGACGGGGAGTTCGCCAGTCTTCTTGATCTGTTTTTAACCACCAATCCGGAGATTTACACGGTCACTGTAAATCCGCCTTTAGGTTCTTCCGACTATAAACTGCTTTCGACATCGAGTATCCTGCCAATCAGTGACAGAGAGGCGCCTAGGCCGCGCAAGATTTGGCACTACAAATCTGCTAAATGGGAAGATCTCATGGAATACTTTCGAACCTTCCCTTGGATGGACGTTTGTTTTTCGATTCGATAACCCATCTGACTGCGCCAGGGAGGTCTCCGATGTTATTTTGGCTGGTATGGAAGCTTACATCCCTTTTTCGAAGAAATGCTCCTCCAACGGCAAGCCTTGGTTCGACCGAAAATGCAAAGAAGCTGTTGCTTCTAAACATATTGCCTATCGACAATGGCGTGAAAATCCTAACACCGTAAATCGAAACATCTTTGTTCATACCCGGAACAGATGCAAGGGAATTATCGACGAAACCAAGGAGGCACACAATCAACGAATTAGAAACAAACTTCTCGCTTGTCCCAACAATTCCAGGTCCTTTTGGGCAGTCGCTAAGGCAGTTAGTCAAAATTTTACCAAATCCACCATACCACCACTCACACGGCCAGATAATTCCATTGCAACCACACCTGTTGAGAGAGCGAACTTGTTGGCTGAACTCTTTGCTTCACATTCTACTGTCGATTTCCAAGGAAAAACACCACCTACTATTCCCATATTGCAGTCAAGGATGCCCGATGTTGTCTTCAGACAGCGCATCATAAAGCGTATTTTAATGAAGCTAGACACCAAGAAGGCTTCTGGCGCTGACGGAATACCTGCCATAGTTCTCAAAAACTGTGCAAGGGAGCTAACACCAGTTTTCTGTAGACTTTTTAACCTATCCTACAGAAAGGGAATAGTTCCGTCCTGCTGGAAATGTGCCACGGTTCAGCCGGTACCTAAAAAAGGTAAGAAGACCTTGCCAAATAACTACCGACCAGTTGCACTGCTTTCAATAATATCGAAAGTCATGGAAAAGGTTATCAATGAGCATCTTCTAAAATATCTTGAACGATTCAATATTATTAGCGATCACCAATATGGTTTTCGTAAACATAGATCAACAGGAGATCTTCTGACTTATGTAACAGATGTTTGGAACAACGCAATTGAACACTTTGGAGAATCTCGAGCGGTTGCTCTTGACATATCCAAGGCATTCGACCGTGTTTGGCACGATGGACTGTTGGCTAAGTTGCGCTCTTATGGTATGTCTGAAAGGTTCTGTTTGTGGCTCTCATGTTTCCTCAGAGAGCGTTTTTTACGAGTGGCGGTCGACGGATTTCTTTCTAACACCCTCACTATCAACGCTGGTGTGCCCCAGGGCTCCATACTGTCTCCTACTCTCTTTCTCATTTACATTAACGATCTGCTGGAAAAGACCGGGAATCCAATCTATAGCTTTGCAGATGACAGTACGCTTGTCTCTTCATTCACCTTGAACGCTCGGACATCGGCTGCTCAGGCGAATATCCGCAGACAGCAGGAGGTCGTTCAACTTAACAAAGACTTGGAAGAAATTCTCTCTTGGGGTGACAGTAACCAAGTGGAATTTAACGCTACAAAAACCCAAGCGACAGTTTTTTCTAAAAAAGTTAACGTTGCTGAACCCGACATAGTTATGTCGGGGCACTCCATTCCCCTAGCATCGTCGCTCAGTTTGTTGGGCGTTAGTTTAGGAGCAAATATGTCTTGGCATGAACATGTTGCAGGCATAGCAAGGAGAGCTTCTCAAAAATTGGGAATATTATTTAGAACCAGAAAGCTTTACACCCCACAGCAACTGTTAATTCTTTACAAAGCCCAGATTCGACCAACTATGGAATACTGCTACCACGTTTGGGGCTCCGCTCCCAAACATACACTGCATTTGTTGGATTCTGTTCAGAGAAGAGCGGTCCGTCTGGTTGGGGACCCGGAATTGACCGGCGGCCTTGATTCGCTGGAACATCGAAGATCGGTTGGCGACTTGAGTCTGTTCTACAAGTATTTTCATGGAAAGTGTTCGAAGGATGTAGCCCGCTTAATTCCTCCCAAAGCGGTGCATGTTAGAAATACACGTCGCGCTGGTGCTTCGCATCCGTATGAGGTTCAGCTTGTTACTCCGCGTACGACGCTTTTCAAGCAATCTTTTATATGGAGAAACGTCATCCCTTTGGAATAATTTGCCCAGCGCTGTGTTTCCCACCGAGTACAATTTACAGCGATTCAAGAACAACGTGAATCGCTTTTTCCGCACTCGTGCCGCTCCTGGAGCGCTTTAGGGACTTCCCTGCAGCACGTGTGCTAGACCAAAAAAAAAAAAAAAAAACTGCTCCCACGTTTGGGGCTCCGCTCCCAAACATACACTGCATTTGTTGGATTCTGTTCAGGGAAGAGCGGTCCGTCTGATTGGGGACCCGGAATTGACCGGCGGCCTTGATTCGCTGGAACATCGAAGAACGGTTGGCGACTTGAGTCTGTTCTACAAGTATTTTCATGGAAAGTGTTCGAAGGATGTAGCCCGCTTAATTCCTCCTAAAGCGGTGCATGTTAGAAATACACGTCGCGCTGGTGCTTCGCATCCGTATGAGGTTCAGCTTGTTACTCCGCGTACAACGCTTTTCAAGCAATCTTTTATATGGAGAACGTCATCCCTTTGGAATAATTTGCCCAGCGCTGTGTTTCCCACAGAGTACAATTTACAGCGATTCAAGAACAACGTTAATCGCTTTTTCCGCACTCGTGCCGCTCCTGGAGCGCTTTAGGGACTTCCCTGCAGCACGTGTGCTAGACCAATAAAAAAAAAAAAAAAATGTTCAAATTGCTAATACGGAAAAATAAGGATACTAATAAGATAAGGAATACTAATAGATGGTGAACGATTAAATCACTTAAGAAGAATTACAAGAAATGCAGATAGAATTAATTAATTAAAATAATTTAAAGGCTGACTTGGACAGAAGAGTCTCGTTAGCTTGGTCTGCGTTCGGAAGGTTACAATCCACATTTAAATTGGACATTCCAAATACAGTAAAGGCCAGGGTGTATAATATACCTATAAACTCCATATTCCAAGATCGTATTCAAAACATTGAGATACGAAGAAGATCAAAAGTGATAGATTTAATACAACGAAAGTGTATATTAAGGTGGAATGAATAACAGATGTATACGCCGTATGGTGGAATGGAGGCCTAGAGATGCAGAGATAGACTACAGACAAGATGGACGGACGACATAAAAATATGAGCGGGACATGATTGCATGCAAAAGGCAAACAACAGAGCTCAGTGGAGACAACTTGGGGAGGCTTACATCCGACTATGGATGGAATAAGCTAATGAGGATGATAAGGATGATGGAAGGGAGGTTAATAACTATTACTAGCTATCGGCTGCCGATAATAGGTATTTATAGAAAGTTAATCAGACCGTAGCAAAACACATTGAAAAAGGTTTAAATGATAATAAGATAAAATAGACTGCTGTAAGTCTAGAGTTGCTAACAGTTACCGTTAGGCCGAGTTTATTTCACGATTCTATCCCTATCTACGGAGGAGAAGACAGTGAATAACTGCCGTTCGTCACCATTTCTGTTTCTTTTTTCCTCCTTTGTAATACTTGTTCATTTGTGACATGATCTGCCCAAGATATTCGCAATATTCGTTTATACGTTCACATTTCAAAAGCATTAAATCTTTTGCTGGTTGTTTCAGTAATTGTCCAACATTCTACCCCGTATAATAATACTGTGAACATGTAACAACGAAGGAGTCTGGTTTTTGTGTCCAGTTTGAGATGGTAGCTTTTAAAGAAAGGGTTTAATTTGTTCAAAGCAGTTCTTGCTTTTCTATACGGGCTTTGACTTTTAGAGAGTAGTCCCACTGATCATTAAGAACTATGAGAAGAATATGTACTGTTTTACCTGCTCTATTTTTATGGATCCTAAGAGTAATTGATCTGGATTAACATCGCTCTTGCTATTTACTATATATTGTGTTTTCTTGTTATTCCGTCGAAGTACGTATGCTTGATTGCTGGTCGCCACTTTATTTAAGGGTTGCTGTAAACCTTCCAATGAGTTTGCGAAAATGATAATGTCGTCTGCAGACTTGGTGTTATTTGTACATTCTCCATTAAGGGTTATTCTAGCACTTGCATTCTGGATAGCCTCATTGAATATGGTCTCAGAAGAAATATTAAATAAAAGAGGTGTGAAAATGCATCCTCGTTGGATACCTCACTCAATCAGTATCTCTTCCGAACAACTACTCTTCACATTAATTGCTGCATTCTGGTTCCAGTAAAGATTCTGGAAGAGCGTCAAATCTTTCTCATCTATTTGAGTGTCGCTTAAGATTTCGATAAGTTTAGAGTGTTTTATGTTATCGAATGCCTTTTGGTAATCTATAAAACAGGCGTATATGTCACAAGTCATATTGCGACATCGTTAGTATAATACTTGAATACAGGAGAGCGCCTCTTGTGTACCAACAGTATTTCTTAAGGTGAACTGAGTTCTGAATATATATTCTTCTCATCGGCGATAAATTCTGTTATGGATCATTTTCAGAAACAGTTTCAGGAAGGTGAAAATGTAAACTTATGGTCCTATAGTCATCACAAGTCTTTGTAAATGCTTTTTTGGTAATAATTATGAAGGTGAAACCTACCCACTGTTGAGGAATATCATCATATCACATATTTCGTTAAGTAAAATGTTAAAAACATCAGTCCGTTCCGATTAAAGAGTTTTAGTAGTTCAGAGTGAACTCCATCACGGCTTGCTGATTTGTTATCTTTCATTTAAGTTATTATTCTTTTCACTTTATCTATGGTGCTTTCTAGCTAGTATAATAATGTTGTTTTTCAATAATAGTTCTTTAATTAGAAGTTTTATTTATATAATCCTCCCAAGCTGTCAATCTCTCTGACTTATTTATTATAGGCGTTCTTGTATCGTTCAGAAGATGACAAATAGGCATCCTTTTGTTCAATCCTGCTGCCTCTGTCACTTTTTTATGCATTGTGAAACTGTCATACTTTCTTTCATATTCTTCTATTTCCTGACACTCTCTCCTTATCCACTCTTCTTTTGCTATTCTAGTTTCTTCTTTAATTTTCCTGCTTCTTTATATATGTTAGTCTTTCGTGAAGCGCCTATTTTTCATCAACTCCAAGATTTTTCTTTTAGTTTTATTAGGTTTCAGATTACCTTAACTGAATTTTTACTAATGTTGTTTCATACCTTAGTAGCATTCTTTATAAAGGGTGTTTTTTTTATAGAGGTATAGAACTTTGAAATGGAATAAAACAAAGATGAATTTTTTAAATTGACATGAAATTTACTTTATTCGAAAGATAATCTTCTGGCATTATAATTTAAATATGACTTCTGGCATATGACCGTCACGGCTGGCTCGGACGCAGTCTAATCTGGAGGTCCAATTTTCGATGACTTTTTCCAACATTTGTGGCCGTATATCGGCAATAACGTGGCGAATGTTGTCCTCCAAGTGGTCAATCGTTTCGGGCTTATCGGCGTAGACTAGCGACTTCACATATCCCCACAGAAAATAGTCTAGCGGCGTTAAATCGCACGATCTTGGAGGCCAATTCACGGGTCCGAAACGTGAAACTATGCGGTTACCAAATGTTTCCTTCAATAAATCAATTGTGGCACGAGCTGTGTGCATTGTTGCGCCGTCTTGTTGAAACCACAGCTCCTGCACATCATGGTTGTTCAATTGATGAACGAAAAAGTTAGTAATCATGGCTCTATAGCGGTCACCATTGACTGTAACGTTCTGACCAGCATCGTTTTTAAAGAAGTACGGACCAATGATTCCACCAGCCCATAAAGCACACCAAACAGTCAGTTTTTCTGGATGTAACGGTGTCTCAACATACACTTGAGGATTATCATCACTCCAAATACGGCAGTTTTGTTTATTGACGTATCCATTCAAACAAAAGTGAGCTTCATCGCTAAACAAAATTCGCTTATGAAAATCGGGATTAACGGCAATCTTGGTTTGGGCCTATTCACCGAATCTACGCCTTGCTAGGTGATCGTGTGGCTTCAATTGTTGGATTTTGTAAGCACGCAAACCAAGATCTTTCAGCAAAAAACTTCCATAAAGTGGATGGACACATATCCAATTCCTGTGCACGATGGCGGATAGACTGATTCGGGTCTTCCTCTACGCTACGCTCTACAGCAGCAATGACTTCTTCTGTACGCACTGTACGATGTCTCTGTGGATGCGTATTATCATTTAGAGTAAACGTGGTGCGAAAACATTCCATAGTTAATTGAATTAATTGCTCTGATAGACGATTATGTTGACCGTAAAATGGACGTAGTGCGCGATACGTATTTCGAACAGAACCATGATTTTCAAAATAAATTTGCACAATTTGGAAGCGTTGTTCAGGCGTCAGTCTATTCATGTTGAAGTGCCAAACCAAACTAAACATAAATCACTTGACAGCTGACAAAATGGCAGCCAGTTAAAAAAGTGTTACCAACTTAAACTTTTATACCTCTATAAAAAACACCCTTTATTTAATTTTTCAAAGACTTATTTCTTGTAGAAGTTCTTACATGAATAAATATTTTTTAGCCCTATGACATACTGGCGTTGATACTGAAGAGGTCGGAAATAAATTAATCAACTTAGAAAGAATGTTTTTTGGAGGAAACTCGCCAGCCATGAATAAAATTATGCATACATAACAGCACAGCTTAGTCAACAATCTGTCAAATCACCCAAGGTTGAATGCTTGGATATATCAAACATAACTGCTAATGATACACCATAGTATTCAGTTGTGTCTTGCAAAAGCTATATTATATATAATCCTTTCGTATATTTTAAGAGATGCTGAATAACAAGCCAAAGTTGGTGAGTATGGTTTGATATTGTATTTTTGATTTTGTTAGGCATGGGCAGAAATGGAGCGAATTTTTGGCAAGAAGGAAATACTCTGTAACTATATAATTTAAAAGCTTAAAAGATTCTAGTATTATATCGTTGAAATATGATCAAAGAATAACCATTAGGTATTTTATCCATGCTAAAAGCTTTTTTGCTCTCTAGCTCCGTACATTTTGTGACATGTGGTTTGGAAACAATATCATTTTTAACCGCACATATATAGATTTATTAGATGGAATTTTTTCCTCGTGATTGATAGTAAAGTTTGATGTGTACAGCTCAGATGACGTCGGCTTTTTCATCCTCTACAAAAGGGCGTTTGAGATTACCATACTTCGATGTAACTATATAACAACTATCACTCGTGGCCTTATAATGACTTTTTCAGTCTCTCAACAACATTTAGTTAGTAGTTTTGACTTTATGAGTGTCCAGTATGTTTTTTTAGTGTTCCGTACGGAATACTTATAAGATCACTTCGGTGTCCGTCTGTGTGTCTGTCTATCTGTCATATCCGAATCTATTTGACATAGAAAGTTGAAATTTGGCACTAATATAGGAACTGATAGCTTCATCTGAGCTGTGTAGTTCTGAAAGTTAAATTTTCACTTAGGGGGTTAGTTTTGGGAATCAGGAGTAAAAAAAGAAAAAATTACCAGGTCATCGAGCGGTGTGTCAAATGAAAGCTTGTAAAAACACGAGCTCAAAAATATATATAATGCAATACTTATGCACACTTCTCTTTGTATTATTTTTTAAAAATTGCAGAAAATCGCTATCCCCACCTTTATCTCGAAAAGTATTGTTTAAAAAATTTTGAAAAAATTCTGGAAAATTTTTCACTGGATGTAGATTGAATGAAAATTATCACGAGTGCATTACCTATAATAATTTATCTGGTATACAAAAAAGAACAAAATTTTCAGGATCAACAGTTTTCAGTGAAAATCGGAAAAAAATTTCGTTGAAAACTTATTTGGGGTGTGTTTTGTGAAGTCATTGATCATTTTATACCTCCGTAACAAAAATTTTAATTTTAAAAACAATCAACGTACGGAACACTAATTGCGCAAGTCCGAGTTGCCCTTGGCTGGTTTATTATTTATCTTTGATAAACTTTACATCCTGTGCATGTTTTTATTGTAAAACCATATTCAGTTGAAGCCATCGAAAAAGGTTTATGATTTAAAACACAACTTGACTGGTTTTCATTTTTTCATGTAGGTTAAAATAATAAAGGTTAGAAGCAAATGATACAACATTATTTCGGTTTCTTTTTGGACGTTGAGTGTATAAACAGTGAAGAACCTTATCCTCCTTGCGTAGGACAATAAAAAACAAAAAATACCTTTTCATTTAAACACCTATAAAAAATTAAGCGTAATCCTACCTTATCTTTTTCCCTGTCCTCTTTTCTTTTCTCTTTGACGTCAAGCCTTAAGGCCAGTCGTATTCTTCCAGCGGCTACAGCTAATTCTATTCGGTCCCCAGTTTCCACCGTACTTGAGATCAGCAATAATCCCAGTGGCTTGCTCGTCCTGAATCGTAAAATAATGTCTTCCGTTTGGGTTACCATTTCCGAATCCATTGTAACGGCCATGTGCGAAGATCCGTTGAAGCTGGAATAAAAAGGGATTTTAACGAATTAGGTGATAATAAATTTATGATTTTTGCCGATAAACGAGGCTGAAAATAATAGTTTTTTTTCCTGTTCCAACCAGACAAATAATACGGTGTTCTTGAACTTGTTTTTTTCGTCACCAAAAAAAGTTTCCTTAATTACAGCCACATTAAGGTTATATTGAAACTGTGTCAAGAAAAAGTATTTAAACATATCACTTATTACACTGGCCAACACTGTTTTTGTCACACAAAACTGATATTAATATTAAAACATATTCGTGAACATCATTACAAAACTGTAATAGTTTTTATTCAGCCACCCTCAGCTTTGTCGTGAGGGTAGTATAGGGTAGGTGCACCAGTAGTCGACCGAATAACGTTGAGGTTACATTAATCGTAGCTTCAAAGAAATCCGTCATAGTATTTGGACCCTTTAGGCAACAATATATCGAATTTCAACACTTCCCTTTACATTAGTGCATTTTGAAAAATTATATAATTGTTTTTCTGTCGAGTAAATAAACAAATAATGTACGCAAATAATAGCACCAGCTGTCGACCACTGTATCCCAGTAGTCGCCATGTCTGCGACCCGGCAGTCAACCACTTGTTGAATAATTGAAATCTACAACTCTAAATTAGGTAGTGGGGTGTTTTTTCGATTTTTCCAGAGAATAAGAACAGCATGTTAATTTTCCTAACAAGAATTTTGTTATTGAATAAACTTTTTACCATCCCATTAAAAAGAAACTTAATTTTCACCCTTCGTATTTCTCATAAGTGATCTTTATATTTTCTATTACGATAATCATAGCCGTGAATTAAATCATCTCGAGTTTAAACCTAGTCAGTACAAAAACGACATTAAAAATACTTAAAATCAAAAATATAAAACTACATTTCCTTGCGATGTCGGTTAGTGAGGCGCAGGCAGTCGCGCCGGGTTATGAAAGTTTTGTTCAAGAAGACGTTGACTTAGTTGGGCACACTGAAGAAGAATAAAGCTAAGATTCCTCCATGCTTCTTACCGAATAAGGAAAGAGTAGTTGAGGGTTCGTTGTACGGTTTTACCAAGGGCTGTACATTGTTGTCTTATATTCCGAAGAAAAATAAAGCGGTCCTGTCAGTTTCCTCTCCACATTACGCTAGAAATACCGATACTAAGACAGGAAAACCAATGATGATTGTAGATTACAATTACACCAAAGAAGGTGTTGACGCGATCGACAAAAATGCTCAACTTTTTAGAGAATTCTGGACATGACAGGCATCAATTGTTTCGTATTGTGCCAGGCATGTGAAAATAGTGATTCCAAAATGAGAAGAGGGACATTTTTGCTAAATATCGCACGAGAATTGGCGTTAGACCACATTCAGACACGCGCATGCAACGAGAGGTTACCAAGAGAATTGCTCCTGACCGTCAGCCGAGTTTTGGAAAAAGATCTGCCACATCCACGTCCGAAAACCCGCTCTGTGGCAACAAATGGAAGAAAACTGTGCCATATTTGTCCCACTAAACTAAAGCCACAAACAAAGTACAGGTGCTGTGATTGCTCAAACCTAATTTGCTTGCAATGTTCCAAGCCTCTTTGTAATATTTTGAGGCTTCGTAATTTTTGATCTTATCATAGGATATTGCTCAAATTTAACATATATGTTGAGTTAATTTAAAACCAAAATTCTTATCGGTTGTGTTATGTTTATGTTTTTTTTCATACTTAAGATACTTTCATTTTTGATATTCAAAATGTACCAAGTTTAATAAAGGGTGTAATTTTGTATAATTGACTTTTATTTCAAATATATATCTTCAAATACGTTATCTATTATTTATTGCTCTATATCAAATAAACCCTATAGGTATTTAGTAAACAATTCTCAAAAATATTCAACATCAAAGTGTCCACTAGTTTACCACATCAACTGAATTATTAAAATTACTGCACGCCAGTCGCAGAGGGTTAAATAAGAAGCATCGGCGGAGAACTGTTTTCACTATCCTCTACCTATTTTTTATGGTCCCCTTTTTTCAGGTAAAAAATGCACGTGGAGGGCTCAGCATATCTAGCGTCGCAAGTAGGCTGCAGCTCGCACATCTGAGGTTAGTGGAAAAAATGGAAAAATCCATTTATTTATTGCTTTATGGTCAGCGACCTGCCTTCACAGGCAGTTTCATTGAATGTCTCCAGCGCATCGACTGTACGCCACGAGTACCAAAAAAGTAGCTTTATCGCGTCTTTTCGAGCGGCCCAATCTCTCTTTAAATTTCCATTCTCGATCCATCGATAAGGGCCCTGGAACTGATTCTGGATTTGAGTTGGAAAGTTCAAGTACCACTTAAATATGACATCGCCACGGATTATGCGATAAAAACTTTTTTCCAACAGGTTTAAAACATAAGTGGTCGACTATTTGGTGGTGGTCGACCACTGGTGCATACTGGACCACATAACCTACGCAGTTTAAGAAAAACGCAAGGAGACCTGAGAAATTATAATTTAATTTTATCTTACATATCTCCCTGTAATTGTGTCAAAAATATCTTTCACTCACTCGAATAGTTTTTGATATGTATGTGGAAAATTAACTTTTCAAAATCGACGGTGAAGTTTTACACCTTTAAGTAACAAGTGCTATCTTGACTAATTCGGTGTTTCAGTTCGCGATCAAGACAAATCCTGGATCCCACATGTCTGTTGTATAACGTGTGCTCGACTTCTTACATGGTGGACCAGGGGATTTCGACATGTGTTCTTTACTGTACCAATGATTTGGACGGAACCTGAGGATCACATAACTGATTATTACCTTTGTTCGCGGAGCAATAAGGGAGGATTTGTGAACACGGATACAAGCCGACTTAAAGTCAAACTAACTTGTGACCACAACGGAAAGCTGAAAAATTGTCTCAGATAGAGACAGAACTATTTTAAGGGAGTTTTCATCAGACGTAGCTCGATTGACTCATCATAAAACAGCAAATAATAGAAATATATATCGAGCTAACAAGGTCCATCCAAAGAAGTTCATCTTTATATACTCTGTACCACCTCATTCAAAAAAAATTATTTGAGGCATCTAATGACATTGTCAGGTTTAGTAGCTTCTGTTAGCTTTCTCTACCAGTTGTTTTTTGGTCAATTCCTTAATGTATTTTCCTGGGAACATATTAAATGAAGATATGAGTAATTGGTGAGTATCAAGTAGCGTTGAAAGAATAAACGATCCTATAAATTTGAAGTTTGAACAAATAAAAGACGTATATAGAGTAAGCTTAACTTTTGAGTTTTCTAGGTAGCTTTTTATTGACCTCACATTGTTAGATGCGGTTAGATGTCCGTATAGTACTCAAACTATCGAAATCCTATGGAATAAATCGTTGTTTCCAGAAACCCGTCGCCTTTAAACAAGCATTTCTGTATAGCCTGTGTGCTGTGTTCATCGACACTTCTCATGACTCTCATTTAAAATAGAAGTTAATATTTAAGTGTGCACAATTAAGAAGTAAGATTAGTGCAGTAAAAAAGTCAAAATAATGATGAGGTAGGCATAGTTTAGATACGGTAATATTATGGTAAAATACGGAACTGAAAAGCTATTTAGCGCTTTGAGGAACTTATTCCAAAGATGCATTAACACATCAGAAGTACCCGAGGAATGGAAAATATCATACATATCAACAATTCATAAGAAAGGAGACAAAAATAATTGCGATAACTATACGGGAATAACGGTTACAGGATCTATTAGCAGAATATACGGAAAAATACTTAAAAATAGAATAGAAACGGAATACGCGGACGTAGAAGCTGAAGAACAGGCAGGCTTTAGAGCAGGAAGATCCACAATAGACCATCTCTTCTCACTGACACAAATCCTAGAAAAGAAAACCGCATTTGATCAGGAAGTCCATGTCTTGTTTGTTGATCTAAAAAAGGCCTACGACAGCGTGCTCCTAATGAGATTGTGGGAAACACTACAACAGAGTAATGTAAGCACCGAAATAATTAAAGCCGTAAAATCCTTATACCAAGACGCAAGAAGTAGTGTGAAAACCAAATATGGTATAACAACAGGGTTCCCGGTCACAAAGGGTCTCAAACAGGGCTGCTGTATATTCCCAACGCTATTTAAAATCTATTTGGAGAGTGCACTGAAGAACTGGAAAAGGAAATGCAGCAGTATGGGATTACCACTGGATGACGATACTACATTGTACACGCTATCATTCGCAGATGACCAGGTAGTAGTCGCTCAGGACATCGATGATATGGAATACATGACACGAAAACTTATGGATGAATATGAAAAATGGGGCCTAGAAGTCAATATTAAAGAGATCGAGTACATGTGCGTCGGAGGACAACAGCAGGACTTGAAACTAGCCACAGGACACACCATCAAACACTGTGCCAGTTATAAGTATTTGGGAACGAGAATATCTAGGGACGGAACACTGGAAGAAGCAATATTCGAGAGGAATATCCAAGGAAGAAAAGCGATTGCAATGCTTAATAGTATACTATGGGACAAAAACATAACCATTGAAAATAAGAAGAGAATTTACAACTCAATAGTGAAAAGTATAATAACTTACAGCTCCCAGGTGTGGCCATTAAAGGAAAGAACAGAAAAAATACTAAAAGCTACAGAAATGGATTTCTGGAGACGAGCAGCCAGCCAGAAAATCCAGAAAAGACTGCATACCAAATGACACGATAAGGCGAGCTTTAGAAATAAAGCACGATATAGTGGACGAAATCAGAACCCAACAGTTGGTATGGTACGGACATGTACAGAGAATGTCACAAGACCGACTGCCTAAAAAGATTTTAAATTGGAACCCTCATGGAAAAAGAAAGCGAGGAAGACCACGCCAAAGCTGGAGAGCAGGAATCAACAAGGAAGTACTAGAGAGAGATCTGGAGGAGGAGGGATGGAGAAACCGGGAGGAGTGGAAATTAGGCATCGGAAGACGGAAGACAAACCGATTGATATATATAATATTATGATTTTATCCTCTCTGGGGTATCACCAGGAGTGTTGTACTGAGTTTTAGACCTCGAAAAACTTTTGTTTATAAACAATTGAAGTTTCGAAAACGCGTTTTTTTAGCTTAAAATGTGAGCAACTTCGGTTATATAAGTCGGATCGAGAGAAAAAAAAAATCAAACTCTTCGTAATGAAACTTCCTCGTTAGTTTTAAGTCGCTCAAGTACGTACATAACCTACAAAATTGAAAAAACAAGCAAAAAACTGTTTTTTATTTTAATTTATTGTACAGGTCAACTAAGTGACTGAAAAAACACATTTGTTGTTATTCAATTAATAAACAAAATGTAAAAAATACCGGTTAAAATGACTCCAAAAAAATGTTTTTTTAATGGCATCGGAAAGCTGGCGTTGAGACCTAAATTTTGAAGAAAAAAGATCTATTTTGGACCAAATGGCATAAAATGGCAGGCAATTCAAATTTTAAATAAGAAATTTAAATGTGCCTGCTGGGTTCAATATTTTTGTACCAAAATTTCAGAGTATTTTTGCTATAACAAAAGGCCGATCGGTTCCCTTAGGTGACCTGTACAATAAAACGAAAAACAAAAAACAGTTTTTTGCCTGTTTTTTCTATTTTGTAGGTTATGTACGAACTTCAACGACTGAAAACCAACGAGGATTTATTGGAAATTTTATTACGAAGAGTTTCTTTTACTTTTGTCTCGATCCGACTTATATAACCGGAGTTATTTACATTTTAAGCTCAAAAAACTCGTTTTGAAAAGTTAAATTGTTTATAAACAAAAGAGCACAAGTTTTTTGAGGTCCAAACAATCCTCTCGGTCATACGCCAGAGATGACAAAATCATAATATTGCTGTATTTAGGCTGTGTAATTTCAAATGCTTTTTTACTGCACTAGAAAGAAATGAACAATATTCATTCGGCTAAAACAATAAAAGCCAGAAAGAAATTTTTCCATCTTTTGTTAAAAAAGAAAATATATCTTAATAAAATATATATTGTAGAAAAATTGAAAAAAATGATAAATCAACTCGACTATAAATCTTATTAAATTTTTTGATGAAAATTTCTGTGAATTTTTTTATCCTGCTTTTTGGTATGATTGACAGGAGATACTTTTAGTCAAGTGGAAAAAATAACTAAATTGCACGATACGAAGACGGCGATATTTATTTCTTGCCTGGAAGGTCTACAGGCATATACATTATTAATATAAAATCATTTTTCTTTCTTCTTGCCGAAAAATAAAGTCAATGTGAATCAAGACGGTGAAATTTTTAATACAGTAAATAAAGAGACTTAAAATTGGGAGGTGTTTGTTCTTTAAAGAAGTTTTTAAACTGTAAATTTAAATTAGGTTCGGAAATTTTTTTAATATCATTTGGAACGGATGGACTGCCTTAACTGTATTTATAAAGTGATTACATTTCTCCCTGAATTACTTTCATTTCTTTCAACCTTCAAGTAAAAAAATAAAGTGAGTAGTCAATCGATACCGGCTGGATAGCCTATATTTAAATTAGAAATTTTATTTCAGGTTAAAAACATAAATGTATTAGTAGCCCAGTCGCCAGGAGTTTTGAGCTCTCATTAAAAATTAATAGGCTGCATTTTGACACACAGGTAGTTTTTTGGACGTAAAATACGATTAAAAAAAGTTTGATTTACGCTAAGCCCACAAAATCCAAAATAAAGTAAAAAATTCGGTTTTTTTTCGGTAATATCTCGAAAAATAAAAAAAGATATTGAAAAACTAATAGTACCACGGGAAACAGCGGAAAATTTGATAAAAGAAATGGAATATAGATTTTTTTTCTAGATTTTTTAGCGTGAGAATTTATTAAAAATTCGGATAGCTGATTCAAAAAGTGTAGGGCGCCAAACAGATTAATTTGAAAGTCTACGCGCACCGCTCGAAGGTTAATCAATATTACTTGTTTTTAGACTGTTAAAAAAATAATTAAAAGATTGCTTTTTGAAGAGAAGACTTTCAGTTTTCCGATGATGCTAATAGTTTTTTATTTTTGTTCCTTTATAATTTGTAAAACTTAAAACTAAATTTATGTTTGCATGATTTTAACGGGTAAATTACAAATATTTAATAAAATATAGTACTGAAAAAAAAATCTTAATACCTTAAGTTTCAGTATAAGAATAATTTAAAATACCGACATTGTCTGTTATACTTAAAACTTGAGGTTTAAAATATGAAAATTTGCCTGATGTAGTGCGCCGCCAGCAATTTTACGTTCAAAGAACGAAATGGTCAAAAAAAGTAGGACAATTTTTTTTTAGTTACAGTAAAAGTATACTTAATATTAGAAAAGCATTAAAAACTGAAAAAACAGCTTTTTCTTTCTTCGCAATTTTGCTCTTAAAAAGTGTTCAATATAAACGTATTATTGATCACACACCTTAAAATAAAAAAAATATATTTAAAGGTGGGAAATGAAAAAGTTTAAGCTTTAAGTATAATGTATTTATATTTCATTTAAATATCTAGGTACAAAGAAAATAGTTATTGAAAACATAAAAATTATAAATTACTCGAAGGAATTTTGTTAATGGCGTTAATATTAAATTTTTTAAATCTGTCATCGGACTCTTAATCAGCACCCCGAGATACCTCTTAATAGCCAATCTCAAAATATTTAGCGGTATACAGAAACCTTAATTTAATCATAAATGAGGTTGGAAGCATGATTCCTACTACAACTGAAGGGGTGAAACCAGCCATTTTATTTTAAATATAACTTTTTTTTTTAAATTACGGTAAAACTAAAAAAAAAAAATCTATATACTATTTTTTGGTAAATTTCCCATTCTTTTGTGTGGTGCTACTAGTTTTTCAATATCTTTTTTATTTTTCGAGACGTTTGCGAAATACCGAATTTTTTATTTTATTTTCGATTTTGTAGTGTTAGCGTACACATTAGAGCAGCAAACTTTTTTTTTATCATATTCTACATATAAAAAACTACTTGTATGCCAAAATGCAGCCAGTTAACATTTAATGAGAGCTTTTCGTCAAAATTTGTCTCTAACGACTGGACTATAATTGAAGAAGCAGATAGTAATTATCAAAAACTATTCGTTGATGTGATTTTCATCTTTTAATAATAAATCGGCTGGCCCATAGGTAAAATAAATTCAGGAGAACCATTGTTTAATGGAAAAAGTGATTGAGAAAGTAGTTTCTTTGAAGAATGGGGGCAATATATTATTAGGACTACACAGCGTCAAACTGAAGTAGAATGTTTATCTACGATCGGGGGATTATCATTCGAGACTAGCATACAAAATTTAATATCGTAGGCGAGGTATCGGAAACCTACTTCAATTTCATCTGCTGTAAAGCCAAAAAAAAATGATGGCTTATTCGACTAAAAGATTTTGTTCTAGAATAAATATTTTCTGAATTAGTTAAGTAAGAATGTGTCGTGTCTGCGATAATTCACTTTTCGTAGATGCGATTCTAGCGATTCAACAAAAAGTCGGTGAAGGGAACCTTTGTCTACAACGCATTTTAGTAAAAGTATCAGTCGATTCCGAACTTTCGTCGAAATCACGTAAAATCCAAAATGAGTCACTTGTTTGCGAGTCGGTTCGAGGCAGTCTTTCTTTGCTCACATCCAAAGAGGTCTAAAATAATACATTCCGTGGCCGCTAAATATATTATAAAGACAGTGTCGTTTGTGAAGAAGCAGGTAAATCGTTTTAACGAGACGAAAAATGTCGATGTCTTGCCAAAACGTGGCTCGTTAGGCAAAGTCACTTCAAAAGTCGAAACATGAATCGTCTCTTAGTTTTCACGGGACACGAAATTGACATGGCGTGAAAGAGCAGCAAAATTAAGAAAATCGGGTTTGAATGTGGCCCATGAGACCATTCGACATCTTCGTGCCCATGATGTCAAATTTCGAAGCTCGTTGAAGGAACTTTTGCTAGGCGAGAATCAAGTCGCGAAGCGGCTCGCTTGGGCCCATGATAAGATACTAGAGAGACCTTCACAATCGCCAGAAGCCAACCCTATTTAAAATGGTTGTTTCCTTGTACAGAGAAAGTTCAGAGGAAAGATTCTGAGGACCTTGACTCAGCTGTCTCGCGAGATTCGAAAAATTGGCAGAGCATGCAAAAAATCTCGTCGGCAGCATGCCTCGAAGATACCAGGCGATTATCGATGTAGGAGGCAGTTAGATAACTTACTAAGGTAATGCACACCAAAGAATACATTAATGTTCTCGAAACACATTTTGTGACAGACTGTATTTTTGCGGTAAACGAATATTTAATTTTTAATTATCGTGTATTCAAAATCAAACTATTTTTTACACTTACCTTAACGTTGCAGCCTCTTTGCCACAAGTTGGGCCAGTAAACATAGTACTGGTACAATCACAAATGAATCTATTCCAACCTTCCATACATACTCCGCCATTGAGACATGGTTGCGAAGGGCATTGCTGAGGTTGTGTGTGGCACAACGTACGAATCGATCCTGAAAAAAAATTAAATTCCAGAATATCTCGGTTTGACAAGTGACATTGTGTCTATGAAGTGCTTTACGAGAATGGTTAGGCAAGATAATGATTATTAAATTTTGTGTTAAGCTTTTGGAAGAGACGAGAAAAAGTAAATTAAACTTGCTTATTTTTGTATTATATAATATAATTATTTTAAGTTTGTGTCTTTTTGTTCACTTGTGGATAAATTGTCATGTTAATCACGGTTTAGGTAATTATTGTTGTATCCACATATTCCTGTAACCACATATGTCTTGGCAATCTGCTAACCTCTCTGTCGACATGTATGGCTGCACCGAGTCAGCCTCCAATGGTGTACCCAGTACGAGATATGTGTTTCTTTGGTACAATTCGTTGTATTTTACCATCACTGGCCGTAAGTACTGGCATAAGTACTAAAAAATTCTGTTCTCTTGTTTGTCGAATCTAGCTCAACTGATGAGCCGAGAAAGGGCGAAAACGCGTTTCGGGATGGATTGACGAATAAGAGAACAGTGGGTAGACTGCTGAAATATAGGCCTTTGTTCGTTTACAGTTATTTCACATTGAACTACTGTTGTATCTATTTAAGTTTTTGTCAATAGCACATAATTTCTCAATTTTTTCAAAATTTAAATGAACAGGATGCTTTTTGCATCTGTTACTTTCACTGTAAAAAATGCAAAGAAATAGAAACAAATTTGAACAATGTTCGTTTTATTTACTTGTTTACAGTATTCATTTAACCTTGAAAATATTGATTTTATTTACTGGATAATGTCCTAATAAAACAGGCTATTTTGATAACAATCAGTTTATTGAAAGGGTATTTTGTTTCGTTTCCAGGAAATTTATCGTTTTCAAAATTAAAGCCTATTACAAAACTTTAATATTTTGAAATACTTAGGTTCTCAATGGCAACACAAAGCCCTATTGTTCATAAATAAGATCCTGAAAGCACCAAGGCAGATAATATTTCGTTTTGACAAAGGACTTTTATGGATATTTGTCAAAAGCCATTTTTTACTTTTATTAGAAAACCAGGGACATTTTTTCCTTTATTATGTCATGTAAACAACATTTTTCACGAAGGTATTGGAATATTTTGTAAATAAAAAATAAATAAATGCGATGAATTTACTTAAAAATTTTAATCTAAAAACCTATGATCATGAAATGATACAGAAACTATATATGAAAGTTGGTAAATTAGTACTGTAGTGCTTATAAGGAGTGTGAATTAATTTTGAAATATTTCTAAGAGAGGGCGTAACTTGTATTATATGGCATCGGAGCATACTGTTGCTAGATTCATGGTGAAGCACTATCAATAGAGTTTAATTTTCAGTATATGTTATTTTGCCGAAGTGTAAACAACATATTTTTTTTGAGCATTGAATATGTCGAATTACAAACCATTCGCGGGAAACCTTACTTTTCTTGTTTAATTCGAAGAAACGCGTTGTTGAAAATCATCGATTGCTCTCGGAAGCCTATGGTGATTATATTCCGTCGAGTGAGTCCATGTGAGTGTGTGAGTTTAAAAATGGTGATTTCGACAAGGAAGACAAAGAACGTCCAGGCCAGTCGAGAAAGTTTGAAGATGAAGAATTGGAGGCATTACTCGATGAAGGCCAGTACCAAATGCAAAAAAAAATTGCAGAATCATTAGGAGTTGATCGCACAACCATTTCTAAACGTTTACATGCACTGGGAATGATTCAAAAGAAAGGAAATTGGGTACCGTACGAACTAAAAATCTAGAGACGTTGAAAGGCGATTTTTTACCCGTGGACAACTGTTTCAACTGCAAAATCGGAAAGATTTTTTGCATCGTTTCGTAATTGATGATGAAAAATGGATACGCTACGATAATCCAAAGCGCAAAAAATTATGGGTGAAGTCCGGTAAACTATTAACATCCTCGCCAAAGCCGAATATTAATGGCTCCAAGCTTATGCTGTGTATCTGGTGGGATCAGCTGGGTGTAGTGCATTATGAGCTGCTCCAATCTAACGAAACGACTACTGAGGAACGTTACCGACAACAATTGATGCAACTGAACCAAGCTTTAAAGGAAAAACGACCGCAATAGGCCAAACGACACATCAAGGTGATTTTTCAACATGAAAATGCTCGGTCACATGTTGCAAAACTCGTCAAGGAAATGCTAAAAGCGCTTGGATGGGATATCCTACCTCACCTGCAGTACTCACCAGATATTGCGCCTTCTGATTATCACTTGTTTCGATCGATGACGGACGGAGTGTCTGAATTCTTCTATTCTTATGAGGATACCAAAAAATGGGTCGATTCGTAGATAGCCTCAAAGGATGAGTCGTTATTTCAACGTGGTATTCATATGCTGCCACAAAGATGGGAGAAAGTAGTGGCTAGCGATGAACAATACAACCATTTTTTTTACAGTAAAGCTATATTTTGTCCAGAAAATCCCTCAAAACTGATTCACACACCCAATAGTTTATTTCACTAAAAGTCCATAGTGGATTATTGTCATGTCAGCAAAGGCGAGACTCTCTTACGACAGTTTGTTGAACCTTGGCGAATTTCAGGTTTCAAATTCAGGCTAAGCTTGGTCTGTTGTCTTCTAAGGTTGTCTAGTAAGCTCCAAATATATCTTGGTCCTGTTTTCTCTACTTATCATTGGTATAAGTAATTAATTGTAGTTACTACACGCTGTCGAAGACAGAATTTACTGTTGGGTTCAATTCATTTGAAGCCTTAATTTGCTTCGTTTATATTGTAGTTGATTCTTTATAAAGTTTGGGTCGCTTAAGGAACCCTCTGTAGTTGAAAGAGTGCTCCACTGCGGTGTATGCAGTGGGTTGGAACTTCTTTTGAATTCACGCAACTTATTCAGTAATGATCGGGACAACCTTCTAAATGTCTTGAACAAGCTTTGGACGTAAAAATGGAGTAGCATAATAGCTCACACTTGTGGCACGTAGTTATTTGGGGCTTTCGTTTCTTTATTTTTGCTTTCCCTTTGCTTAGTCTTATTTCGTTCAGGCCATACATTTCTTGGCATTTGGGCAAGGGAATCATAATCATTGAGATTGGAGCTACGTTTCTGTATTTCTTCTTTCATTTAATACATGCAAGTTCCTTAAAGCATACCTCTTCACAGTATATGTAGTAGTTGTTCCTATGATAATAACCAGGTATGGTATGGCTCAATTCCTCATAGCTAGTCATGATTTGTTATATTTTAAAGACAGTAGCTGGATTTTAATGCCTTCGAATACTATGATTTAGTGACCGTAGTCCTATCCGTTATTTCTGAATTCTCTAGTAATCGTATTGTATTTAGTTTTCACTCTAAATATAGTGGGAGTGGATCTACATTCACGTTTTAGTTGAGGCTAGTTTTCCCTGAAGAAGCATATTGTCTTGAGTGTTCTAGAGATTGACTCTTGTTTTTTGGTACAAGTCTCGCGTGGAGATTGTGACCTATCTGTTCATTTTGGTTTGATTTTCTTATTTTGGTCCTCAGTTTCCTCCTTCTTTTTTTCCGATTCTTTTTGTTTCTGACTTGATGAGTCCATTCTGCTGGTCTAGGTCCATGGATTCGACATTGCTTGTTTCTCTGTTTCTTTTATTGATTTCGTTCTTTTCTTTTTGTCTCTTTCTTCTATTTAGCTAGTTATTTGTATGCTTTCTTGAAAATGTTTTTTAAAATTAGCATTGCTAGTTTAGATTTTATTCATGAGTTTTCTGTTAATTTCGTAAATTGTGGTCAATATTTTGGCCATTTCATGGATTTGTTGTCCCCTCGATCAAAGCAGTTGCACTGCTGCACTCTCTATCGACTATTTAACATAGTATTTGCAGTGGGTTTTAATAATTGCTATTTCTTCGTTTTTAATTAAAACATGACAAACAATAAATGACAAACTTGAGGACTGTCGAGAAAGGATGGTCATGTTGAATGACAATAGAACAAAACTTTAGCAAAAAGATCAAGAATATTGGAAATGTGGAATCTTTGGCACAATAACACTACTCACCACTACTCCAAACACCATATTTTTGCCCTCGACGCACACATACTGAATGATAATAAAATCAAGACTTAATAAATTTTATTGGTATTATTTTTTAGGGATTAAACGTTAAAAAAATGAAAGAACCTAACTGCGTTGTAAATTAAATGATTTAAATATACCAGTTGCTTCTTGAAGCCCATTTTAAGCTTGTTCTTTTTATAGATTTCTATTGGTAAAGCTCCTTTATTGCCTTAAAAACTTTGGAGTATTTTGTAACGTGGAAAATAAGGTAACAAGTTAACATATATACAAAATAAGGTTATATATATTCTAAAATTTTTGTATTAAAATGTGGATATTGCTAAACATATAAAGAAAATATAGGTGTGTATTGTATGTGGTAGTATATTTTTAAATTGAAATAAATCACGTTCTAAAACTTAAAAAAATTTGGAAAATAAAATACCCTGAAAATCTATATAGTTTGAGCTTTATGAACTTCTGAAAATGCTATAACAAACTAGTTTTCCAAGTGTCGGATTATCAATTATTTAATATTAATGTATTTTTAGTGTTCCGTAAGGAACGCTTATGGGATCACTCTGGTATCCGTATATCACACCCGTAGAAAGTTGAAATTTGGAACAAATATAGGAATTGATGGCCGACTCAGGGCCGTGTGGTTTGAAAGTTGAATTTTGACTTAAGGTTTCGCTCCCCTATCTCGAAAAGTACTGATCAAAAAGTTTGATAATATTCTGGAATATTTTCCATAAAGCATAGATTGAGCGACAATTATCACGAGTGCATTACGTTTGATAATCTATCTGGTATATGGAGAGTTAAATCTGAACTGAAAAAAAAATTTAACAGAACATCGAGTGGGGTGTCAAATGAAAGCTTGTGAAAACATGAGTATATATTTGATGTAATACTAGTGCACAGTTTTCTTTGCATTATTTTTAAAAAGTGGTCCAAAATCCCTGTCCCGCTTCCCCATCTCAAAAGTACTGGTTAAAAAATTAAAAAAAAAATTCGGAATATTTTTCATAAAGTGTGGATTGAGCGAAAATAATCACGAGTGCAATACGTTTGATAATTTATCTGGTATAAAAAAAAACACTAAAAACTATGTTTTAAGACAGTATGGTGGAGGTTACTATATTTTCAGTACCTTGCGTCGCTCCTCTAGAGACAAAATAAATTTATTTTATTAGTTGATAATTAAACAAATATCTAGGTAGTGATTTACACTGTTAGACTAGATTCTAGACTGAGCTAGATTGATTTATTGGCTATTAGGTAGCAAAGAGGCTATGACTATTATGCAGTATTGACTAAGAAAAAACGTGAAAGTACATGTTTGATTTTAAGATATATACATGTCAGGGACCTAATTGACTTAGCATAGGTAAGGATTTTATTTTATTTTAAAAGCGTAAGTTGAACTTGCACTTGACCGGTTATTTTATACGTTCCAGGATGGTAAAGCAATCATTATTAATTCAAAAATTTAACATTGCTTTAGTAATACTAAGACAAACCTTTTAAAAAAATTTCCCTAACAAATGATATTATTTACGATAAAACCTTCGGTGTCTTGAAAGGAAAATTACTCGTAATACACTATTTTAAACTTTAATAAAGTTTAGTGTAAAGACAAAACACAAATTTAATTGAGAGGATTGCATTTTTATGTTACACACTGTTAGCGTTTTGAGTTTTTTTTGGAAAGAAAAAGCGAAAGTTTATTGGTTCTGTTTTTTTATTTGCTTAATTGCGGGGTTTATTCTTAAAGTTTTCGAGAATCAGAATGTTAATGTGTGAATATTAATTGTATTGTAGAATGTTGTACTATATTTTACTGAGTTGTTTAGTTTCTGTTTTTGCATTAAATGTATTTTTGTTTAAGTGAATTTCTATCATGTCGAAAACTTCTTGATTGTTGTATTGTTTTCGGTTTTTAGAATATTCGACATTTTTCAAATTAAAAGAGTTGTTCTTCTATGCTATAGAGTTTTAGAGCAGTTTTTTTTTCTAATCGTATTTGTGACCATTTATTCCATTTTCTACATGCTGACTAGTCGGTCTGATATATCTACATACTATTACAATGTTATAAATAACGTGTGTTTTTTTTGTGTTTGAGTATACTTGATTTTCATTTTCTGAAATTATTTCTAAGGACGTTTGCCTAAAAAATGATATTATTTACGACAAAACCTTTGGTAAGAAAAATTACTCGTAATAGAGTATTTTAACCTTTAATAAAGTTTAGTGTAAAGATAAAATATCGCCTACTTCAATGTTCTCGACATCTCATTTATGAACAATAGACCTTTGTTGTGGTCGAATACGTAAATATTCCAAGATGTTCTAGTTTATATTTGAAATATGTCTTTGCTTTTGGCACATAATACGTGACTTCGGAGCGACTTATTAATAAATGGAGCCGTAACCTAACCTACACGCTTTTGAGTCTAGAATTTTTAGGGATCAGAAACTGAATTGGGGAAACAAATTTAAAGGAAGTTCAAAATTTCCTTTAGTTGTCGGTCAATGCCTTTTTAATAAAATATCTAAATACATATAATTTCCTCTTTGAACATAGCAATCAAATTTCACTTTTTTTGTAACTTCCAAACCATCGAGGCAATTAAGAAACTTAAATTTACGTAAGTCTTCAGCATACAAAGTTTTGTTTCTGTTCGTAAATTACTCATGGCATTATAATTTTTATCATTTAGCAAATGCTTACATAATTCAAGCTAGAAGAAAACACAGTGGGCGTGCTTGGCAACTTTTATATGAGGGTCATTTTAAAAGTTTCCGGCTTAATAAAGAAAATGCAAGTTTAAATAGTGTAGTTAAAAAAGCATTTGAAATTGCACAGTCTAGATACAGCAATATTATGATTTTTATCCTCACCATCCTGAGTTTTGGAGCTCAGAAAACTTGTGCTCTTTCGTTTATAAACAACTTAAGTTTTCAAAACGCGTCTCTTGAGCTGAAAACAGCATTTCTCAACCTTTCAGTATTTGCGACCCAATTTTCAAACATAATTTTCAACGCGCCTTCCTCCTCTCATACAATAACACTGCATGTAATAATAATGTATTTTCAGTATTTTGATGCTAAAGTTACACTATGACCTTATTTACAAACTTTACAAACTACCAAGAATAAGTAAATTTATTCATATTTGGCAACACACATCTGCTGCGTTGACAAAACTAGAATCGATGCCTCTCTATTGCTCTCTGTCACGTCCAACATATCGGTAGCGGCTTCGCGAGACGTTCCCAGTTGTCTCGAACATTCGGAAAGTCTGCCTAAAAGTGTATAAATGCTGCACTTCGTTCAATTACAGTCCGTCTCAGTCGAGTTGATCCTTCTAATCCTAACGGATTTATCGTGAATGTGTAATTTACGTGTTAATTGAAATTCAAGGTATTAAGTATTCGCGGCATTAAATTTATACAGAATCATGGATAAATTTTTCAGTGGGCGTAAGCGAACATTAGACGATAGTGAAGCATCAATAAGTGCACAGACGAGCGTGGTTCCGAAAATAAAATCAAGAAAATATTCTCAAGAATACTTAAATTTAGGGTTTACCAGTACTGAAGGTGTGTTATTTGCTCAGAAATCTTAGCAGCAGACAGCATGAAACTAAATAAACTTAAACGACATTTGGAAACGCTTCATAGCGAGTACCTTATCAAACCCCGAGAATTCTTCGAATTAAAATTAAAAGCATATGTAAAGCAGAAATCATTTTTTAAAAAAAATTTGTCTGTGAATGAAAAAGCTTTACTTGCCTCTTACAGAGTTTCATATAAAATAGCCAGATGTAGAAAGCCTCACACCATTGGTGAAGAGCTTGTCTTGCCAGCAGCAATTGAGATTGTAGAAACTATGTTTGGAGATAATTTTGCCAAACAATTGCTATTCATACCTATATCAAATGATACTGTTGCCCGTCGAATTGGTGATATAGCTGAACATGTACAGCATCAGCTTTTCGGGTGACAAATTGTTTTCGATTCAGCTTGATGAGGCAACAGATAGCAATAAAGATGCTCATTTCATTGCCTATGTTCGATTTTGTGATTGTATGTCAGTAATAGAAGAACTATTTTTCTGCAAACCAACAGAACTCAAAGCAACATCAATCGCATTGTTTGCTATCTTAAATGGTTTTATAAACGAGGCAAATATGGCGTGGAAAAATTGCGTCGGAATATGTACCGATGGTGCTCATTCAATGCCTGGAAGATTTCAAAGTGTACAAACATTTGTGAAATAAAAATCTCCACCGTCTGTATGGACACATTGTATGATCCACAGAGAAGCTCTGGCTTCCAAAGAAATGAGTCCTGCTCTGAATATTGTACTCACTACAGTTGTAACCTTAGTAAATTATATTAAAATGACACCCTTAAAATCTAGAATTTTTTCAGCACTTTGTAAAGACATGGGTGCCGAACATTCAGCGTTACTATTTTATTGCGAGGCAAGATAGTTATCACGTGGGAAATGTTTGCAACGTGGTTATGAATTAAGAAATGAAATCGCCATTTTTCTAGAAGAGGAAAACCGACTGGAAGCCGAGAAGTTTCGAGATAGTTCATTTGTGATGAAATTGAGCTACTTGGTCGATATATTCGGGAAACTAAATACCTTAAATCTTCAAGTCCAAGGAAAAAATACACATATATTCAATACAAGTGATAAAATTAATGCTTTTTGTAGAAAATTGAAATTGTGGAGCAGAAATGTAAAGCAAAAAAAATCTAGAAATGTTTACAAACGTGGGTGAATGTGTTAAAACATACAAGGCTGAAGAACAACATGTGAAAGTTGTTTTAGTAACCATTGAATCATCTAGCCATGTTGAAAAAGAATTTTAAAAAGTATTTTCTTACTGACGACAACTTGGTAACAAGTTACGAGTGGGTTAGGGATCTATTTCAAAATACTCCCGAAGGGCTCTCAACTTTCGAAGAATAAATCTTCATAGACTTCACGGCAAGTGGCGAAATGAAAAAACAATTTAATAATAAATCACCATTTGAATTTTGGGCAGAGGTGAATGATGAGTTTTCTGCACTGAAGACAACAACATTTCGTATACTTTTACCATTTTCAACATCCTACCTTTGGGAAACCGGATTTTCTGCGGTGGCTGCTTTGAAAACAAAATATAGATCTCAACTAAATATAGAAAAGAACTTAGAGTGTCTATTTCTAATATTAAACCATCCTTCGAAAATCTTTGTTCTGCAAAACAGGCACAAGGGAGTTACTAACAATTATTAAACTTGTTTTTAATTTAGTATTGATATGTTAATTATCAGGTAAATACATTGTGCAGTACTAATACAATCCTATTTATCGGTGTATTATATCAGTAAAAATGTGTATTTTATTTTTTATTATGGCAGAATGTATTTTGTTTTGCTTTCATTTCAGTAAATTATATTAAATGTTTTTAATGATTGTTTTTAATAATAATTTCTTTTCGATACGCTCGCGCCTCTCCAATAGTGTAATCACGCCCCCCTAGTGGGGCGCGGCCCACATGTTGTGAAATGCTGGCTTAAAATAAGTTGGGAATGTGGAATCTTTGACACAATGATACTACTCAGTACATATCACCACTACACCAAACACTTTTTGCACTCGACGCGCGTTTCGCTAACTATGTTAGCTTCATCAGGAGCGATGATTGACTAAAGCTAAACTACAAATCTACCCTATTTATACTTAGCCTAACCCTTGAATTACTCAAGCGGAACTAATGACATAGGCAAGGCCATCAGTTCCGGTCAAGTAACCAGTAGAGAGGACTATAAGGAATAGGCCCTCTGTCTTTATTTAAACTACTTTTACATTTTATGATTTCCATACTTTCGTATGCGTTTAACAATCTCCTATCAGATACATTTTTTATTAATCTTAGATTATCTAATGTTACAGTATGATCAGCTTTCACATATTTAATATCCAAATGGTTATCAAAAGAACTTGAGAAGTTACCGTTAAATACTTTCGCAGTGAAGAATTCGTTAGAATTCATTAATAAAACAAAAAATCTAGTTCCTAATGAAGGTGAAGTCTTAATTTCTTTTGATGTTAGTTCTTTGTTCCCAAGTGTGCCAACTCTACAAACTTTACAATATCTCGAAGAATTACTTAGAATGAATGACTTTGAAGGCGAAATTATTCGTGAATACTTAACATCATCTAAAATTTGTATGGAACAAAATTATTTCCAATATATGTTTAGAAAGAAGGAACAGCTATGGGTAATTGCTTATCACCTTTCATAGCCAATTTGATCATGAGTAAGTTTGAAATCGAAGCCAGTCAAGAATTCGAATATTTCCCAAGGGTATGGTATAGGTATGTGGATGATATTTTCGCGATTTTTGATACAAAGAAAGCAAATATTGATGATTTTGTTTCTAAATTAAATAGCCGGTATAATTCCATTAAATTCACTTACGAAGTTAAGAACAAAGGACAATTGCCTTTTCTAGATATTTTAATTATTAGAAATAATAATAGATTAGAATTTGATATCTAGAGGAAGGATACAGTAACAGATAGATATATTCCTAATGATTCATTTCATTGCAAACAACATAAATTAGCCTCATTACATTTTTTAGTTCATCGTTTGGTCACTTTCCCTCTGAATAAAGTAAACTTTAATAAAGAAAGGAGTCGTATTAGAAATATAACTAGAGTTAATGGTTATGACGATGACTTGGTAAATAAGCTAATAAATAGACATAAGTTTAGGTTTAATATTCAGAATTTCACCTTTTTTACACGCGAAGAAAATAACACCAAGTATGTCTCCATACCATATAATCCGAAATATACCAAGGGACTCAATAAGGTATTTAATAAGGTAGGTCTCACCTTAGTCTATAAGTCATCAGACAATCTGAGAAATGTTTTAGGAAATCCCAAAGATAAAATTCCTAATTGTGAGAAAAGTGGTATTTATGAAATTAGTTGTAATGATTGTGACAAAAAGTATGTTGGGCAAACTAAAAGGTCAATTAAAACAAGATTTAAAGAACACTTAGCACACTTAAAATACAATAGAACAGAAAAGTCTAGCATTGCCGAACATGCCCTTGAAGCTGATCATACTGTAACATTAAGATTAATAAAAATGTATGTGATAGGAGATTGTTGAACGCATACGAAAGTATGGAAATCATAAAATGTAAAAGTAGTTTAAATAAAGACAGAGGGCCTATTCCTTATAGTCTACTGGTTACTTGACCGGAACTGATGGCCTTGCCTATGTCATTAGTTCCGCTTGAGTAATTCAAGGGTTAGGCTAAGTATAAATAGGGTAGATTTGTAGTTTAGCTTTAGTCAATCATCGCTCCTGATGAAGCTAACATGGTTAGCGAAACGCGCGTCGAGTGCAAAAATAAAGTGTTTGGTGTAGTGGTGATATATACTGAGTACTGGCTTAAAATGTAAATAACGTCAGTTATATAAGTCGGATCGAGACAAATAAAAACCAAACTCTTCCTATCGTTTTCGGTTTTTAGAATTTTCAAAATTAAAAGAGTGCTGTTTTTCTCCGCTAAGGAGTTTTAGAGCAGTTTTATTTTTCTTATCGTACTTGTGAACATTTATTCTATTTTGTAGATGCTGACTACTCTGTCTCATATACTTATACACTATTACAGTCTTTACATGGCTTCTCATAAATAACGTGTGTTTTTTATCAATGGGTATATTTAATTTTCTGAAATTATTTTATGGCTAAAAGATATTTTATGTTTTTCATAGTGTATAGTTTCTTGTTTTGTTTTGGTTTATTTGATTATTGTTACGTGTTTAGTTGCTGTTATACTATCTGTGAGTGCATTCTTTGAGAAGGTTATGTATTAGGCTGTCTGGATATTGTTTTTTTTTTAAGATTGCTTTGACTTTTTCAATGGCTCGTTTGAGAACTACTGGATCAGAAAATTTTATACTGTGATTTGCTAGTCCGATAATTACTGATTTGTTTTGGGATCATGGATGTTGAAAATTAAAGTGTAAATATTTAAATAAACATATATCTTTGAAGTACCATTCAGCTCTAACTGTAGTTTTCGTCTGGTGGAGTAGTTGTCTGGGTTAAGTTCAAAAAATTTATTTTGTTATGTTTTTCCGTTTTTATTCTGAATTGTAATTTTGGGTGGTAACTATTGAAATTATTTAAGATTAAGTCACATTTAGTTCTTAGTATTGCTGTTATGCAAACCAACACGTATCTAATAGCAAAAGGCCAATTAGAACTTAAATTTGATGTTACTCATTTTTCAGGACTAACTGTGCAATGACATTGGAAATCGAGGTACCCATTGCACATTCATCTATTTATTTATATAATTTTTTATTATATTGAAAATAGGCTGAATTTAGGGTGAATTCAACTGTATTTGAGAATTCGTCTAAGGGTATATCTGTAAAGAATTTTATTTTATTCCATTGTTTTGTTATTATGACTTTCGTTAAATTTATAAATATTTTCGTATATAGAGAAATTACTTACAATAATATTAGTATATGGTCACACTCTCGATTTTCCCCGAAACTATTTGGCATAGAAAGTTGACATGTGACATAAATGTAGGAATTGATGGCTCAATCAGAGCCGTCTAGTTTCGAAAGCTAATTTGTGACTTAAGGGGTTAGCTGGCAAGGCGAAGTGAAAAAAAAAATTCTAAGGTCATCCAGTGGAATGTCAAATGAAAACTTGTAAAACTAGTTTAAAAATATATATCATGCAATACTCGCGCAAACTTTTCTTCACATTATTTTTTAAAAAAGGCCACAAATCTTTTTCCCCCCCGCCCTATCTCGAAAAGTGATGATAAAAAAATAAATTCTGGAATATTCACCATAAGGTGTAGAGGTTTGATAATCATCTGGTATAATTGGTTGGTATATCTGGTAAGAAAATATTTGTCTTGACAATTTGATGATTCGTGGAAAGTTGTAAATTCAACCGACAAATAAGAGCTACGAAATATCAATACGTATTTGGTGCAATCAAATGATATCGTGATGACTAGTGACCCACGAATAGGTATCCAGAAAAACTAATTTTATTTTGTTTGTATATAATTAAACAAAGTCTTAGGTAGTAAATATGTGTTTTAAACTCTTACTACCAAGATGGCTGACTTTTTATTCATTCATTGAAATTCTTTTATTGAAGATGTATCTGTACTTCAGCAATCACGGTATGGACCACTAATGGTGCAAATCAAATTTGCAGTTGGCCGTTCTTTTTGATTATTTTGCTACCTAAAATCATTAAAATTATGGCGCCGTGGACAGAACACCCATTATAAAGTATTTATTGATTATATGATTTTTTTAAGTTATTGCCTTTTACCGGTGCTGTTTTAATTGAATTTCTGTACAGCTTTACGTACACAATACGTACGGAAAAACTTAAACCCGTTTTTATCATTTAAATGTTTCTTTTTGTGGTGAAACTTTTCGAATTTAAAAATTATAAATCTTCTTTTTGGAATAAACTTTATTAAAAAGTCACAATACTTTTCAAACTTTTTAACAAGCTCCAGACGAATTCATTTGTTGTGTGAATAAATAATTTAAAAGTTAAACTTCATTAAAGTAAAATCCGGTATTTTAAATTTACTCCCAATATTTTCCACATTTCAACATTTCCTGTTGGAGATTTTAATCCGACCGTTCCATTAAATTTTTTATGCTTCTCTTATGGAATTAACTTTTTTCTAATTTTTGATAAAACCACTTATGGAAGTTGTAGTACATAATTATTTAATATTACTAAAAAAGGTTACACAACACTTATCATCAATTATATCCGTCATTAAATTTGGGAACCGTTTTTATTATACTACTGTCGGTAAAATGGGATGCACTTTAAACAAAAATACCTTTCAATTTGTCGAAAAACCTTTTTGACATGGACAGCTAGTAAAATTAACATGATTGAATCTCCATTACTTACGATAATTATATTTGAATGGTAAGAGAAAATAAAATTATTTGAAAACCAATATAAACAAGTAAAATTGGACAAAGTCAATTTTTTAGCGGTTTTTAACTGTTCTCTCATCCGTTAATCAAACTCAGGACGCATTTTGCAGTATTACAGCTTCTTAGCTGAGCTAGGATCGACGGAATAAGAGAATAAAACTTAAAGTACCTAAGCATTGCAGTACTAGCGTAAATAATAAGCAAGAAACACACTTCTTTGGTTGATGAAAGCCTAGTTTTGAGAGGACAAGTACACTGGGTTATTTGATATTGGCAAATGCCAAAACTAAAATACTCATACTTCTTCTATTTGTAGATTGATTTTAGACAAATTTGTTTAGTAAATGTAAAATTCGCAAGATACTGAGGGTTGCTAAATTTATAATACTTATATTTTTCACACCGCTAGCCCAATATCGATTGAATTTTATTGATAGATTTAAGAGTACTAAAAAAAATTTGACATTGTTAGCAGTCAAAATTAAAATGCTTATATCTTTTTTATTTTTTAGCCAATTTGAATCAAATTTTGACATAGCTCTAACATCCTTTGAGAAAGTTTTTTGAGATTAACAGCTGCTAAAGTTATACGATTATTCATTATTTAATTAATAAGAATTAAATAGACGTTTAAACCTAAAAACTCTTTATGCTTGGTAAAGAAGGTAAGGTAAAGAACAGGGGGAATGTTTGTACCTTCGTGGTCTTACATTCCCAGCTGACCTTCGGCATTTTCCAATTTAATGTAGCATTTTGTTTATTTAGTTTATGATGTTTTTTTTTTTCTCTTTCATAATTGGAAATAAAGACCATATTTATTTATTTATTTATTTATAATTAGCATTTTATAGTTAATATTGTG
>CM032446.1:197589322-197627827 GCA_019049505.1 Pachyrhynchus sulphureomaculatus
TGTCTGTCTGTTCGTTAGTGCGCTTATCAGTCGAAGAGCAATTATCCGATTTACGTCTTTTTTTTAAGGGGGTTGTAGGTACCCCTGGGCTACGGCCCAAAACTTAGTGAGGGCACCTCACACGTAACATACAAATCCATCGAATATGGAATGTGCTGGTAAAATGTGAAATCGAATGAGGACTTTGAACCGAAAGCACTTGCTTGAATATTTTCAAGCTTCTTTTACGCGAGAAGGGGCACCGCCGGAGTACCCTTCAGGAACCGGCGGTGGTAGTGGGAGGTGGGACCCCTCCTTCGATTTTTTTTACGTCTTTTTTGTTTATTCATACATATGTTCTCTCTCCAGGCTATTTAATAACAATAATAATAATTTAGAATCTATAATACATATAAAATGCAACGTCTCTCTGTCTGGCCGTTAGTACGCTTATCAGTCGAGAACCACTTATCCGATTTCCCTTCTTTTTTAGATTTATACATATGTTCTCTGGCCATGTTATAGGATATATTTTATTACGTTAGATAATATAAGAAATAAGCAGTGACAATAATAGTGTATCAAGTTGGAAAAAAGTTTGCCGCTAGCGCACTCTCTTGCAATACGCTGCCTAAACAATATCATGTAACAAAGAATACAATATATATAAAATGCAACGTCTCTCTATTTGTCTGTCTGTCTGTTAGTGCGCTTATCACTCGAGAACCACCTATCCAATTTACGTGTTTTGTTTTTTTTTTTAATTCATACATATGTTCTCTGGCCAGGTTATGTAATAATAATAATAATCTACATAATATATATAAAAGGCAACGTCTCTCTCTGTATGTCTGTCCGTTGGTGTGCTTATTATTCGAGAACCACTTATCCGATTTACGTGTTTTTTTTTATTCTTAATTTAATAATTATCAAAAAAAAATCTATAATATATATAAAACGCAACGTCTCTCCGTCTGTCTGTCCGCTCGTGCGCTTAGCACTCAAGAAACACTTATCCAATTTTTGTGTTTTCTGGCCAGGTTATAGGATATATTTTATTACGTCAGGTAACAAGAAATAAACAGTGCCGATAATAGTGACTCAAGTCCACGCGAGCGAAGCCGCAGGCACGGCTAATATATATATATATATATATATATATATATATATATATATATATATATATATATATATCTATATATATATATATATATATATATATATATATATATATATATATATATATATATATATATATAATTAAAAAGAAACTCATTTGGCACAAGAAGGATGTAAGTATTTTGTTTGTGCTTAAGGTTCTTGACCCTAGTTAAATAAACGAAACTATATATACATTTAAAATGTAAAAAAGGTTAAAATAAACATGAGTAATCTGATTTTTAACACGAAGTCATAAACCGATTACCAAAAGAGTTAAAAACACGAAACTGGCTTTTTATGTTTTAAGTGCTCTACAAATTTACAAAAAAAAACTTTTCGACTTGTTTACATGTTTAACTGGAGGGATTTTAGCGAATATTTTGCATTTTGTTTTGGATTTTTTAATGAAGTTTTAAAACAGTTTTGACAGATATAATATTTGTTTTTGATTTTTGAAAACAAACACGGTAAACAACATTTTGCCATTTGTGCTGTGAATCAAAAGTCGAGGTAATTAGCATTAAAATCTTAATTTAAAATAAATATCAACTTTCTGAGTTTGTGTTTTTCTAGGTTTTAAAAAATTGCCATTTTATAAATATTTAAATTAAAGATTAGAGCTGGTTAGTACGATAGTTTATGGTTTCTCAGTCTCAATATCAAATTTATCTATAATATATATAAAATACAACGTCTCTCTGTCTGTCTGTCTATCTGTTTGTCTGTCCGTTAGTGCGCTTATCACTGGAGAACCACTTATCCGATTTACTTACTTTTTTTTTTAACATACAAATGTTCTCTGGCCAGGTTATAGGCTATATTTATCTATAATATGTATAAAATGCAATGTCTCTCTGTCTGTCTGTCTGCTCATTAGTGCGTTTATCACGCGAAAACCACTTATCCGATTTACGTGTCTTTTTTTTAAATTCATACATATATTCTTTGGTCAGGTTATATAATAATAATAATAATCTATATCTATAATATATAGATAAAATACAACGTCTCTCTGTCTGTCTGTCTGTCGGTTAGTGCCCTTATCCCTCGAGATACACTTATCCGATTTACGTGATTTTTTAAATTCATACATATGTTCTCCAACCAGGTTATAGATATATATTGTATTACATCTATAATATATATAAAATGCAACGTATCTCTGTTTGTTTGTCCGTTTGTGCGCTTATCACTAGAGAACCACTTCTCCGATTTACGTGCTTTTTTTTAAAACATGCTAGACCATTAAATATGGAACAATATCATGTAGCAAAGAATTTCTATAATATATATAAAATGCAACGTCTCTCTGTCTGTCTGTCTGTCCGTTAGTGCGCTTATCACTGGAGAACCACTTATCCGATTACGTGCTTTTTTGTTAAACATACATATGTTCTGTGGCCAGGTTACAGGATATATTTTATTACGTTAGGTGACATAAGGAATAAGCAGTCACGATAATAGTGAATCAAGTCGGAAAAAAGTTTGCCGCTAGCGCGTTCTCTTGCAATACGCTGCCTAAACCATTAAATATGGAACAATATCATGTAGCAAAGAATATAATATATATAAAATGCAACGTCTCTCTGTCTGTGTGTCTGTCCGTTAGCGCGCTTATCACTCGAGAACCCCTTATCCGATTTATGTGTTTTTTTTTTTTAAATTCATACATTTGTTCTCTGGCCAGGTTATCTGTAATCTTCTATCTAGAATATATATAAAATGCAACGTCTCTCTGTCTGTCTGTCCGTTAGTCCGTTATCATTTGAGAACCACTTATCCGATTTACGTGTTTTTATAAATTTATACATATGTTCTATATAAATTCGATATAAGCCTAGATAATGGGAGATAAGGTGAGATAATGGGAGGTAAGGAGAAATAATGGGAGAAGAGTCGAGATAAGCCTCGATAATGGGAGATAAGGTGAGATAATGTGAGATAACTATAATAATGGGAGATAAGGAGAAATAATGGGAGATAAGCAGATATAAGTCTAGATAATGGGAGTTATGGTGAGATAATGGGAGATAAGGAGACATAATGGGAGATAAGGAGAAATATTGAGAGATAAGTCGAGATAAGCCTAGATAATGGGAGATAAGGTGAGATAATGCGAGATAAGGAGAAATAATGGGAGATAAGGAGAAATAATGGGAGATGAGCAGAGATAAGCCTAGATAATGGAAATTATGTAGAGATAATGGGAGATAAGGAGAAATATTGAGAGATAAGGGGAAATAATGGGAGATATTTTATTACGTTGGGTAACATAAGGAATAAGCAGTGACGATAGTGGTGAATCAAGTCCACGCGAGCGGAGCCGCTGGCCCGGCTAGTTGTGTTATATTATATTACTGTCTAACAACGGAACTGTCAAAAAATAGAACAAACTGGTAGCGTCAGCAACCTTCTTTAGTGTTGTGTCCGCTGCTTTACGACTATTGGCATATCAGACTACTAGCTATAGTGGTAAGAGTGATGATGTATTCTGACGAACGGTCAAAAAATAACTTTCCAATAAAGAATGTCGATGGATTCTTGTGTTAAAATTGTATTGAGTGGTTTAAGTGATTTTAATTTTATAGTGAACTACTTAAAGACGATAACAAGTCAGACTTCGTAAAACTGAATTGAGTGAACTTAGCACTCAAAATGTGTGTGACTTCTTTAAAGAAAACCCAAAATCCTCTAGGAGATTGAATGAAGATCAATTTAGCATTTTAAAAACGACTGTACATAATATTTAGGCATGCATAAAGACTCAAACTTCCTTGAAACGATGTTACTAGTTACAGAAAGTGGTTTGCTCGACCATTGTGAGACAAACTTTGAGCAAAAACAAAGTTTGTATGTTGGATTACTTGCATTATTCACCTTTAGCACCCGGTGACTTCTTTTACATCCTCCGACTTTATTTGTGAAAGAAAGGAGAGCTCTCCTTTCTTACCACACTATGTTCAAGCAGCAGTGATCACGACTGGTGTGAGTGACGAAATTCAAGCCACAAAGTCAACATACATTAAAGTGCTTTTTTTTGATTTTGTGGTCCTTGTGTTCTTTCTAGACCCCGATTTTTGATTTCTAAATGAAACACCCTATATGTTTTCGGTTAATTTGATTGAAAATGTCCTTTACCTTCACAACTTTTACAGTCACGTAATTATTTCTTTAATTAAATTTTTTCATCTATGTTACATTAAAAGGATTAGTTTTTAATTACATTGTATACCTGATGATGATATTTTTAAATTAATGTCCTGAAAAATGTAATAAACGTAAAAGATTTGTCTTTCTAACTTGTTCCAGTTTGTGATAAAGGGCGACCACAATTTTGCAACACTGTGAATAAACGAGCACATAGAAGACATTGGAGAGATTAACGATGATGGATACAAAAAGAGAGCAGCGAGCGTGTGTGTCAAATTTTGTTTTTAACTAGGAAAAAGGTACTACTGAAACTTAGGAAGAAAGTATTTGCATGTTTTGAGGCACATGCAAATTTTAGAGTAGTTTTCGTGATTCAAGGCCGTACTTCAGTGAAAAACGACGACTGTTTCAAAAGATCTTCGACTGCAACCACGCCTCAAACTATTTCCAAAGTTCAACAAATCTTTCTTAAAGGCCGTCGTTCGACAAGCATTTCTGATACATTTTTTATTGGTTATAAAATAGTCAAAACCTTCAAGCAAAAAGAATTTCCTCCTGCACTACAACAATGTACTCACTCATAGCTAATTCTACTCGAATATGCAACCATTTGTGGATGGATAATAATTCCATGACTGATCCTTGCCCCCCTTATTTGTCTGATTTGGCATCCTGTAACTTCGGGCTGCTTCCTCATAGAGGTCACCGCCGATTGTGGTGGAAGTACAACAGGAATCGCAGGCAGCGCTGGAAGTAGTGATAAAAGTGTCTTTCCAAAAAATGTTCCACCAGTAAGGGAGAAATGCAGTATACTAAAATCAAATCTGAATATTTTTATATTTGTTTTGTGTGTATGTTCCATAATAAAGTTTAACCGTTTAATAAATCCGAATAAATTTTGACGAAAAAATAGATTATGAGCTCGAAAAAGATGTAAATTATAATTTTTTCACATTTTTTTTATAGGGCTAGCACACGTGCTGCAGGGAAGTCCCTAAAGCGCTACAGGAGCGTCATATGTGCGGAAAAAAGCGATTTACGTTGTTCTTAGATCGCTGTAAATTGTACTCGGTGGGAAACGCAGTCCTGGTCAAATTATTCCATAGGGATGATATTCTCCATATAAAAGACTGCTTGAAAAACGTTGTATGAGGAGTAACAAGCTGAACCTCATACGGATGTGAAGTATTAACGCGACGTGTATTTCTAACATACACCGCCTTGGGAGGAATTAAGCGGGCTACATCCCTTGAACACTTTCCATGAACATACTTGTAGAATAAGCTCAAGTCGCCAACCATTTTTCGATGTTCCAGCGAATCGAGGCCGCCGGTCAGTTCCGGGTCTCCAGTCAAACGAACAGCTCTTCTCTGAATAGAATCCAACAAATGCAGTGTATATTTGGGCCATAAACCTGGGAGCAGTATTCCATAGTTGGTCGAAGTTGAGCTTTGTAAAGAATTAACAGTTGTTGTAAAGTGTAAAGCTTTCTGGTTCGAAATAATATTCTTAACTTTTGAGAAGCTCTCCTTGCTATGCCTGCGACATATTTGCTTCCAAATTAAAGCTCTACAAAATTGAGTGACGACGTTAGAGGAATGGAGTACCCCGACATAACTATGTCGGGTTCAGTAACGTTAACCCCTTTGGAAAAAACTGTCGATTGGATTTTTGTAGCGTTAAATTCCACTTGGTTACTGTCACTCCAAGATACAATTCGTTCTAAGTCTTTGTTCAGTTGAATGACTTCCTGCTGTTTGCGGATATTCGTCTGAGTATTAGATGTCTGAGCGTTCAAAGTGAATGAAGAGATAAGCGTACTGTCTTCTGCAAAGCTGTAGATTGAATTCCCGGTCTTTTCCAGCAGATCGTCAATGTAAATGAGAAATATAGTAGAATACAGTATGAAGCCTTGGGGCACACCGGCGTTGATAGTGATGGTGTTAGAAAGAAATCCGTCGACTGTCACTCGTAAAGAACGCTCTCTGGGGAAATATGAGAGCTACAAACAGAACTTTTCAGACATATAATGCTAGCTTAGCCAACAGTCCATAGTGCCAAATACGGTTGAATGCCATGGATATGTCAAGAGCAACCGCTCGAGATTCTCCAAAGGGTTTAATTGCGTTGTTCCAAACTTGTGCTACATAAGTCAGAAGATCTCTTGTTGATCTATGTTTACGAAAGCCATATTGATGATCGTTAATAATGTTGAATCCTTCAAGATATTTTAGAAGATGCTGATTGATAGCCTTTTCCATGACTTTCGATATTATTGAAAGCAATGCGACTGGTCGGTAGTTATTCGGCAAGGTCTTCTTGCCTTTTTTAGGTACCGGCTGAACCGTGGCACATTTTCAGCAGTAGGGAAATATTTCCTTTCTATAGGATAGGTTGAAAACTCTACAGAAAACTGGTGTTAGTTCTCTCGCAGTTTCTGAGAACTATGGCAGGTATTCCGTCAGTGCCAGAAGCTTTTTTGGTGTCGAGCTTCATTAAAATACGCTTTATGATACGCTGTCTGAAGATAATATTGGGCATCTTTGTCTGCACTATGGGAATGGTAGGTGGTGTTTTACCTTGGAAATCGACAGTAGAATGTTAGGCAAAGAGTTCAGCCAATAAATTCGTTTTCTCAGCAGGTGTTGTTTTAATAGAATTATCTGTCCGTATGACTGGTGGTATCTTTCGCGGTTTAGGGGCCTATCTGTCACTGATTGGTAGGATACTCGATGTCGAAAGCAGTTTATGGTCGGAAGAACCTAACGGCGGATTTACGGTGACCGTGTAAATTTCCGAACTGGTGGTTAAGAACAGAACAAGAAGACTGGCGAACTCCCCGTCTGGATCTCAATTACAAAATTAACACTTACTTAATTACTTATTCTTTAGTTACGAATTCATTTCGGTCAAACTTAAATAGAACATATAAAGACAATTATTACACTAAGAGCTGTCAAATTTGTATTTCTTTTCTTATCTATATTTTACACTGGTACTGCAATAATTACTTTAAGCTTTGTTCTCTTTTTCTGTCAATCATAGCTCAGCTGACGAGCCGTCATAAGGCAAAACGCATCCTAAGATGGATTGACGGATGAGAGAACAGTTAAAAAAGGCTGCCAAGCGGTAATTGTTAGCAACTTACCAAACAATTTCTTTATCTGTATGTAGACGACCGACAGAGGGCCGGTATGCTTTCTAAACTAGGCTTATATCAGTCAGAGGTGCAAATTATTTGTATCTTATTTCGTAAATGTCAAATTCGCTATTCAAGGTTTTTTTATATATTGATTGTTGTATCCTTTAATAATGACCTAATTCTTCACAATTTTTTATTTGTGAATCAATTTCGTTAAATGATGATTCATATTCAATATAAAAAATTGACATATGTCAAAAAAAAAATTGAATAACATCCAAAAATATATATTGGGTCTGTGAAAGCGCCGTAAGATTATTATGACAGTGAGGACACATGTCATTGTAGGCGGAGCCTCAGGTACCGGCTGATATATCTAAGTACAATGTTCTTACGATCTTTTATCTTATGTAACTTCTATAATCAAAAGAAATGATCATTTTAAAAAAATGCAGCCTACCTAGCTTTATTATTGTGAAACACATTAAGTTATTACTAGAGACCGGATTATATGCAACATAAAAATCTTTAAATATGCATAAAAAATGCTTAAAATATGCATGAAAAGGGTCAAAATATGCAATATTAAATAATAATAAAAGTAGTAATTTTTAGTTTGTTATTTCAAAATCAGCATAAAAGTTATCGACGATGTTTAAATTTAATTAACAATTATTTAACATTTTTTAAAATTATTTAACATTTGTATTCTTGTACACGTAGCAATAAGGTATGGTTCCATATGTTGGGTAGTAAGATTGTGTCTTCGATCACTTAAAATATATATATATATATATATATATATATATATATATATATATATATATATATATATATCTATATATATATATATATATATATATATATATATATATATATATATATATATATATATATATATAAAAAGACCGTTCCACATCCACTGAGGTAACTGGGCAGTATTTGAATTTGGGTGCTATGTTAGCACTTATTGTTTCTGGCAAAAGTTCACCCGTCCCATTAATAAAACTATCAATTTGACACAAAGTTCAAAGCCTGGGTTATTGCACAAAATGTTTTCAAACTTTTCTTTAACTTTACGCGGGAATACATCTGGCAATGTGGAGTTTATTTGACGGATTTTATTCATTAACTGAATTGATTCGGTCAACGACAAACCTCGAGTTTCAAGCTTTTTAATACCCGCAGGTATGTGGGAAAAGTGAGTGCTAATCAAAGCTATGTTTTTTTTTTAATATCAGAATCGTTAAATGCTTCCTTGGATTGACGAACTGCCATAGCCTCTGCACTATCGAAGTCATTTACTACACCTTTGATGGCCTCGAAATGTTCATTGGAAAATAGTACAGCTTCAATCCATGTTCCCCATCGAGTTACCATTGGTTCGAGAGGTAAAGGCACATTTGGCAGTTTTTCTTTATAGGCGTTATTGCGAGCAGGTGCCTTAAGAAACACTATCTTTGCTGATGAAATCAGTTTATTTACATTTCCAAACGTGGATCGTACATCTTCAGCGAGTCGATGGACTTCGTGAGCAAAGCACGTCACATGAATTAAATTTGGATAAAACACTTGGAGGACTTTGGCTGCCTTGATATAGGGAGCAGCATCTGAGAGAACTATAAACACTCTCATCTGCAGAAGATTCAGGAAATATTTTTTAATGCCCTCATTCACAAATCTGGCGATCGTAGAATGATTTGTCTTATCAAGTTCTTTGCAGGTCACCAAATAGAAAGAAGAAGGCTCTAATCTTAATGCACCCAGAATTAAATTCGCAATATAGCGACCAAAACTGTCGGTAGTTTCATCAGCTGAAATCCAAATAATGTTCATTACGTATTTCTTCCAGAACATGTTGGTAAATTGTTGGTACGTAATTTTTACGCAGTGTTGATTCGTCTGGTATTTTGTGATTCAAGCAATATTTTCGCAGAAAATCTTTGAATGTAGGATTTGTAAGTTTGTGGAGAGGAATATTACTTGCAAGCAATGCTTCACATAAATCCATGCTTAAGTGTTTTTTTTTTGCCTATAGAAGTGGAATCACTGCTACTTGCTGCTGTTATAAGTTGTTGTCGTGGGCCTTTTTTTGCATTCCTGCGATATGAAGACTTGTCTTGACATGCTGGTCAATTTGAAACTTTTTTGTGCACGAAACATTTTTCTCGCAAACTCGACAATATAAGACATTTCCGTCGTATGTAAATGTTCCAGGATAATCAGCTACCCACGAAGAGATACTTTTTTTTGCGGTTGGCATGGTACACGTTAAACTTTAACACAACACGTTAAAAATTGCAAAAAGACTACACTGATGCAAACGCGTCAACAATAATGTTAAAACTGATATCTTGTTTTAAAATAAAAATTCGTCTTCAAGAAAATTGTTTATTTGATCCACGCTCAAACAGATATTCTTAGAAACTAACTACTTATCACTTAATATTCCGACCAAGAAACAAAAGACTAAAATACCGTCGTAATTTTGGGTATTTCCTTGGCACTATAACCTAATCGATGTTTAGACTATTGCAGGTAATGTCCCGGCGATAAGATCGGTTCCAGACGGCGACATTAACAATACCCTTAGCAATTCAATTGCCTAGTAATACCGAGAAATATTGTAAATATAGGGAAAATATGCATCATTACTAGATTTTGGATAAAATATGCAATAATCGGTGAGAATGGTCTAAATATGCAAATGCGAATGAAAATATGCAAATGCATATAATCCGGTCTCTAGTTATTACAGTGAAGTTCCAGAAAAACAATTATTTTATACAAACTCACCAGAATCTTGCTCTCTAGCATAACCGGCAACATCGACTGGTTCATTATTCATGAACAGGTCCTTAAAACATCCAACGAATCCCTGCTGAAGGACTGCGGTCCACAGTCCAGCTGGCACAGAGATTTCCGAAAATGGAGGGCCTAATCCGCCGATATATAACTTGCTTTCCAGCTCTAGAGTTGCTGAACCTTCTAGAATAAATTTATAAATAAAATAATGAGTTTTGCTGGTTAGTTTAATATAAATAAAGGTAATAGTCTGTCATATTATAGAAAGTTGAGATTAAATAAGTACAAAACTTTGTTGTTTTAGGGTGTGGGTTTAGGACGAAACAAAACTACCTGCATTATAAAATTGCCAACGTTTAGACTTTCATTTAAATCTTTATAGAGGCTCTTTTAAAGAAAAAACTAAATTACCATAGTAGTATATTAAGTTAAGTTAAAGGTGTTTTGAATTGCTGTTTTTGGTAATTTGATATTATTGACCGCTTGTATCTTCAAAGTAGGTCATAATGCAAATTTTAACTGTATTGTTTATATCAAAATGTATCATAGATATTCAAATTTGAAATTTTGGATATTAATAATAGTTTGAAATTGTATTTTATTCATAAATTTGCCATTATACTTGTATAGTACGGCCGTGTGTAATAAATAGATAATAAAAACGCACGCAGAGCCTTAAATTTTCGCAATTTAAGCCGAAATATGAACATTAAAATGAAATTGTTTTTAGTAAAAAGAATACTATTGGATGAATTACTACTACAAAAATCGGCATAATTTTAAATTTTTAACTTCATTGAGTACACGAGTTCGTTCAAAAAATGAAATATATTTTTGAAGAATACTCTGCACGTAATAAAGCTGTAATTTAGAATATTGCTAATTTTTGTGGTGACAATTCTCCTCATTTTGCTACCTTTATGAAAGAACCGGAATTTTCAACGATAATTTTTAAAAATTTTGACGTTTTAATATATAACACGTAGGCTAAAAAGTTTTTGGTCTGACACATAGCTGTCGGTCTTTTTAAAAAAATCCATATTATTTTTAGGAAGTACCAAACTTCAAACGATACGTGTCAACATTTCATGACATTCCGATGATTAGTTTACAATTTGCAGTGGTTTTAGTGACGGTACTTTTGATATATTTAAAATAATGGAAAAAATTTAATTTTTTGTGTTGATTAAACACTGTTTTTTGATGGGAAAAAATACCGTTCGAGCAAAGCAATGATTTGATAAGTGTTACGGGGACTCTGTCCCTGGAAAATCACTTATCATTTACTGGTATGCTGAATTTAAACGCGATCGTACAGACACAAATGGTGCTGAGTGCTCTGAACGCCCAAATGAGGTGGTGACACCGGAAAACATAAAAAAATCCACAAAATTGTTTTGGACGACCGTAAAGTGAAATTGCGTGAGATAGCTGACACCCCAAAGATTTCAAAAGAACGTGTGGTCATATTTTTCATGAAAATTTGGGCATGAGAAAGCTTTGTTTGAAATGGGTACCGTGTTTGCTAAAGTGGATCAAAAACAACAACGTGTTGATGATTCTGAGCGCTGTTTGGACCTGTTTAAGAGGAATAAAAAGGATTTTTTCAGGCGGTATGTGACAATGGATGAAACCTGCATCCACCAGTACACACCGGAATCAAATCGGCAGTCAGCTGAGTGGACAGTAGCCGGTGAAAGCCGCCCGAAGCGACCAAAGATACAATAGTCAGCAGGGAAGGTTTTGGCCTCTGTATTTTGGGATGCGCATGGAACAATTTTCATCGGTTATGCTGAAAAGTGAAAACCATCAATAGCGAATATTATATAAAGTTATTAGTGCGTCTAAAGGAAGACATCGCAAAGAAATGGTCTCAAATGAACAAGAAAAAAGTGTTCTTTCATCAAGACAATCCACTGTGTCACAAGTAAATAGTTACGACGGCAAAATTAAATGAACTAAAGTTAGAATTGCTAGCTTGTCCACTGTATTCTTCAGATTTGGCCCCCAGCGACCATTTGTTATTTACAGACCTTAAAAAAATGCCTGCGGGAAAGAAATTTGGCTCCAATGAAGAAGTTATTGCCGAAACTGAGACCTATTTTGAAGGCAAAGACAAATCCTTCTACAAAGAAGGTATAGAATTGTAAGAAACGTGTTGGATGGATTGTATCGCCCTTGGAGGAGACTAAGTTTATGATTAAAGTTGAATTTTGCAAAAAAAAATGTGCCTTAAGCAGCTAGACCAAAAACGTATATATTATATATATATATATATATATATATATATATATATATATATATATATATATATATATATATATAACCTGGATGGCATTTGTCGATTTCCGAAAGCTTTTGACACAGTGGAATACTGGGCAATTGAGGAAGCTATGAAAAATGCAAGAGTCGAATCCTTGACGATAATTCTTGAAGTTGCAGTTAACTATTTTATTGAACCTAGTATCACGCATTTCACTTAGTTTTCCGTCAAAACAATAATCTTTATCTATTTATCTAATTGTTACTCTAGATACATCTAATTTAAGTTCTATATAATAAAATAAATAAATAATAAAATAAATGATGTTGGGGTGATGATGATGTTTTTCCCTCATATATATATATATATATATATATATATATATATATATATATATATATATATATATATATATATATATACATTATATATATATATATATATATATATATATATATATATATATATATATATATATATATATATATATATATATATATACATTGACGCAATTTATGAGGACACGATCTGGTCCAGATTAAAGCTTATGATATGTAGTTATGAATTTTGAGTGGCATATTAAGAAATTGTGCTGCTGATTTGGGCTCAATACTGACCAAATCTGAAAATGGATTTCATGAAATTCCAGAGAAACTAAAGTAAAAATGTAGTTCCCTAATATAACCAAAACTTTTCTCTGATAATCTTATTCTACCTCAAAAAACCTACAATTCTTGTAGGAAAAGTTTTTTTTATGGCCCCAATTTTCGGAGATATTTACCAGGGTATTTGCCATATTTTGGATATTCAACAATTTTTTACTAGAAAACTAAAACTTTTAGAGAAATTATGTAAGAGATAAAAAAATACTTTTATTTATTCGTAGAATCACTATGAATTTTCTCAGAATTTTTGGAGCACTTTCTAACAATTTGTTATTTTGAAGTATATTTTATACAATTTTCTCGTTTTAAAACAATTTCCGGCGCAAAAACCTTATTTTTAGCATAAAAAATTTCTTCGTGTACGTTTCTGATGTAAACTTTCTCGTCATAAGGTTTTCAAAATTTTAAAACGGGAATCATTAAACTCAAAATAAGTACTTTGAAAGTATTGAAAACATATATGTTAATTGTTAAAAATTGCTTCAAAAATTCTGAAAAAAATTATTATTATACCACTCAAAATTCAAAACTACATATTATAAGCTTTATTCTGGATCAGATTGTGTCCTCATAATTTGCGTCAATTTATGGACTAATGGGGGATCCGGTTGACGAAGAATTACCCATATATATATATATATATATATATATATATATATATATATATATATATATATATATATATATATATATATATATATATATATATATATATATATATATATATATATATATATATATATATATATATATATATATATATATATATATATATATATATATATATATATATATATATATATATATGTATATATATATATATGTATATATATATATATATATATATATATATATATATATATATATATATATATATATATATATGTATATATATATATATATATATATATATATATATATATATATATATATATATATATATATACATATATATATATATAATATATATATATATATATATATATATATATATATATATATATATATATATATACATATATATATATATATATATATAAATATATATATATAAATATATATATATATATATATATATATATATATATATATATATATATATATATATATATATATAAATATATATATAAATATCTATGTATGTGTGTGAATTAATTTTGACGGTTTTATAAGATAGGGCGTAACTTATGGTGGAACACCATAATTTTTGGGGATATTATTTTGTGGAAGTGTAAAACAACATATTTTTTTGAGCATTAAATATGTCGAATTACGTGCCAACAAAATACAATTTGCGAGAAGTGTTACTTTTTTTGTTTGATCCGAAGAAAAGTGCAGTTGAAAGTCATCGCTTCAACGCTTTTAAAAGTAGTCATGGTGACACGAACGTCCAGGCCAGCTGAAAACGTTAAAAAATAAGGAATTGAAGGCATTACTCGATAAAGACCCGTGCCAAATAGAAAAAACTAGTCGCGAGTCATTAGGAGTTGATCGCACACCCATTTCCAAGCGCTTACATTCACTGGAAATGATTTAAAAGCAGGGAAATTGTATGCAGTACGAATTGACACAGAGAGACATTGAAAAGCGATTTTTCACCTGTGAACAACTTCTCAATCGGAAAGATTTTTTTGCATCTTATCGTAACTGGTGATGAAACATGGATACGCTACTATAATCCAAATTTCAAAAAATCATAGGTGAACCATCAACATCCTCGTCAAAGCCGAATGTACATTGTTCCAAACTTATGCTGTATATCTGGTGAGATCAGATGGGTGAAGTGTATTATGAGCTGCTCCAACCCAACGAAACTATTACGGGGGAACGTTACCAATAACAATTGAAGCGAAAAATGGTCGTAATATGATAAAACACACGACAAAGTGATTTTTCAACACGATAACGCTCGGCCACATGTTGCAAAATCCGTCAAGGAAGTGCTTAGGTGTTATATCGTACCTCACCTGCTATACTCATCAGCGGCTCCTTCTAATTATCACTTGTTCCGATCGATGATGCATGGCCTGTCTGGACAGCCCCGCGATTCTTGTGAGGACACCACAAAATGGATCAATTCGGGTATAGCGTTCTTTCAATGTAGTATTCATATGCTGCCACAAAGATGGGTGAAAGTAGTGGCTAGCGATGGACAATACTTTGAATAATCAATTTGTAACCATTTTTTTAAAATAAAGCGACATTTTTGCCGAAAAATCTCTCAAAATTAATTCACACATATATATACATACAAATATAGTAGGCTCAATCAAAAAGTTAACTTCATTACTGAAATGCAAGGATCCAGGATCCTCATGACTTAATGTTCTTAAAATGGTATGTAATTATGACAACTAAATAAAGGAGCGGCCATAGCGTAGTGATTAAGGTGTCTGCTTTCTATATCAGCGACCTAAGTTTGTCTCTCTGCTCGGAAATTAATAAAAAATTAATAATAAAAATAAAATAAAATTTACAACGTGCATGTCGCCTCTCTCGGGAAGGCAGTGACAAACCATCCGTAGTATCATGCCTAGTAAAGCCTCCTCACTTTGGCCGTTCAGAACTGGTATTAAACTATAGGTACCCTTTGTCTATGGAACCACTTAAAAAGGCATCACCAAGAGGCAAAGGCGAGAAAGTCGCTTACCTCCGTATCGAATATGTCATTCAAGGAGAAGAAATAAATCACTTAAGCTATTTAGAAACAAAAAAATTATAAGCATTGAAAAATTAATTAACATAAACATAAAGACTGCAAGAAAAGGCTGTAAATATAAGAATGTTCTTTCGCATACGCATAGATAGAGTCCGTGCAGATTTGTGTGTACAGTTTTAGGTATTTTATTATAAATAGATTTTCTTTTAATGATCGTTATCTCTTTAGTGTTTTGTGGTGTTGTCTACGTACAGTTTTTAGTTAGAAGGCGACTAAAAAACTAATAGATGCCTAAGATTTTTGAGTGTGGTATTATTCTTTTTTAAACTAGTTTCAGCTGCCCACCTTTTAATTATAATTTTTTTCCTATTGTTTTTATATATCAAGTAAATTTTGAAAACATTATATAACTTACACGTCTTAAAAAGAGTTTAGAATTGTTGAAACGTTGGCAATTTTATAAAGCAAGATGTTTTATTTCATCTTAAACCTATTATTGATAGCTTTATATCATGATTTTACTGTTGGTAAATTAACGAGGAAAGTTAATCGGAATTAAAAAAACATTATTAGATTATGTAGAAGAAGAAGCTAAAATGTTAAATAATAAAACAAGAGAGCTTCTTGTTAACAAAATACAGTCTGTCAAGTAAAAACTTGACTTGACTTGAATAAATGGGTTTCGAGAACATTTTTTGCTGTTAATGTATTCTTTAAGGTGCTAACAACGGCAAAGGCGTCTTCGAGGCATGCTGTCGATGAGATTTTCCACAAAGTGTGAAAATTTTTCGAATCTCGCGAGACTCCTCAAAGTCCTCAGAGTCTTTCTATGAGCTTTCTCTTTACAAGGGATCAAACGTTTTTAATAGGGTTGGCGACCGGCGATTGTGAGAGTCACTCTAGTATCTTATCGTGGGTCCAAGTGAGCTACTTCGCGACGTGATTTTAGCCCAGTAAAGGTTTCTTCAACGTGTTTCGGAATTTGACATCATGAGCACGAAGATGTGGTCGAATGGTCTCATGGGACACATTCAATCCAGTTTTTCTTAATTTTGCCGCTCCTTGACGCAGCGTCAATTTCGGGTCCCGTGAAAACAAATACACGATTCATTTTTCGACTTTCAGAATAACTTTGTCTACCGAGCCAGTTTTTGACAAGTTGTCGATATTTTTCGTCTCGTTAAAATAATTTACCCACTTCTTCACAAACGACACTGACTTTCTAATATATTTACCAGCCGCGGAATGAGTCATTTTAGGCCCCTTTGGATGGGAACAAAAAAGACTGCCTCGAACCGACTCGCAAACAAGTGATTCATTTTGGATTTTACGTGATTCCGACGAAAGTTCGGAATCGACCGGTACTTTTACTAAAATGCGTCATAGAAAGGTTCCCTGTACCGATTTTTTGTTGAATCGCTCGAATAGTATATACCAAAAACCGGTCAAGTGCAAGTTGAACTTGAACAATTAGTGTTCCGTACGTTGATTGTTTTTAAAATAAAAATTTAGGGTGGTATAAAATGATCAGTGACTTCACAAAACACACCCTAAATGAGTTTTCAACAAAGTTTGTTTCCAATCTTTACTGAAAACTGGTGACCTTGAAATTTTGGTTTTTTTTATATACCAGATAAATTATTAAAGGTAATGATAATTTTCGTTCAATCTATACCTCGTGAAGAATATTCCAGGATTTTTTCAAAATTTTTTGATCAGTACTTTTCGAGATAAGGTAGGGGACAGCGATTTTTCACGATTTTTGAAAGTAATACAAAGAAAAGTGTGCGCAAGTATTACATTATATATATATATATATATATATATATATATATATATATATATATATATATATGTATATATATATATATATATATATATATATATATATATATATATATTTTACTCGTGTTTTCACAAGCTTTCATTTGACACCACACTCGATGACCTAGTAAAAAAATTTTTTTTTCACTTCCGATTTCACCCCTCAAAACGAATCCTTAAGTCAAAATTTATGTTATGGTGATATAAAATGGTTAGTGATTTCACAAAACACACCCCAAATAAGTTTTCAACAAAGTTTTATTTCCAAACTTTACTGAAAATTGATGACCTGGAAATTTTTTTTTTATATACCAGATAAATTATTACAGGTAATGCACTCGTGATAATTTTCGTTCAATCTACACCCCGTGGAGAATATTCCAGAACTTTTTCAAAATTTTTTGATAAGTACTTTCCGAGATAAGGCGGGTGGACAGCGATTTTTCGCGATTTTTTAAAAATAATACAAAGAAAAGTGCGCGCAAGTATTACATTATATATATATTTTTTACTCGTATTTTCACAAGCTTTCATTTGACACCACACTCGATTACCTAGTAAAAAATTTTTTTTTCACTTCCGATTTCACCCCCCAAAACTAACCCCTTAAGTCAAAATTTAACTTTCAAAACTACATGGCTCTGATGAGGCCATCAATTCCTATATTACTACCAAATTTCAACTTTCTATGACAAATAGTTTCGGAGAAAATCGGGTGTGACAGACGGACAGACGGACAGACAGACGGACAGACGGACAGACACCGAAGTGATCTTATAAGTGTTCCGTACGGAACACTAAAAATTAGTTATCGCGGGCACGTTCTTACTTGACAGATTGTAATTGAAAACTACTTGTTATAAAAAAAAACGAAAAGTGAAATTATGTACAGCTTAATAAATAAATAAACATCAGGTACCTGGTTTTTCAGTCTAATAGGGGTAATCGACAGATATTTAAAAAATATTCCAGGTACACTGGGTTTCAATGGATAACTTTAAAATAAATAAGAATAACCGAAAAGATTTGAACAGAGGGTACTCTTCTTCTCGGAAATTTCCGAACCTAGTGAAGTTTTACGGCGTAGATAACTAACATTTAGTATAACATATAACACATTTCTAAATGAAAGTAGAAAAATTATGACTTTTATGAATGATGTAATATTATGAAATAAAAGTATTCACCATTTAAATGAAATATTTATTTTTATAACAAATTTAGGCAATTAAAATTTTATATCGAAATTGAAATTTTTGTAAAATTTATTTTAAAGGTTTTTGTACAGTTTTAATTTTGCAGTATCAAATTAAAATAAAAATAGATAATTTTATCGTTTTCTTTTAGAAAAAGAAAGAAAATCGAAAAACATAAATAAACTTTTGTGTTAAGTAGAAAAGTTATTATTAGTCCATTTCGCAGTATGGTGATCCACTCGACAACTTATTTTCGAGAATTAATTTTGTCAATAACAATTTTTAACGATGGCAATTTAATGAAAGAAATATAAAATTTGTAGTATATGTCCAATGAGATTAAATACTCACTCTATTGTTTTTGTGACTAGTCACTAACTTAAAATCTTCCTCAAGGCTCAAAAAGTAGTTCGGGTTCTTCAGTATTAAAATCGAAAAACGACGTTAGATATAATATGCAAAGAAAACAACCCAGTTGGTTTTGAAATGTGTCGTTGTTTGACAGCTTTTAATATGCCTTGTACAAGGCGTTTTCAAAAAGGAAGAGCCGCTTGGTCATAAAAAAAATATTCGTTAGGAAAAGATTTTATGGTCGGTATTAGATTCCTACAAACCTACTTCACTGTTCCACATAATCGCCCTTCACATCTAAGCACTTTTCATAACGCTGCACCAGTTTCTTTAATCTCTCTGCATAGAAGTTCTCCGATTGGAAACTGAATCAGTTGACAACGGCGATCTTGAGTTTCTCGTCGTCTTTAAACCAAGCAACTGTTTTAAGGGCAATCGTCGATAAGATCGCAGTTTTTGGTTCACATGTTGAACGATTTCATCGATCTGGATACTGGGCCTGCGACTCCGCTCTTCATCATGCACATTTGCTCGTCCATTTTTGAAGTCTCGACACCATTCCTTTACTCATTACTGTAGGTCCATAAACCATAACTCCCGATAAATTTGAGCAGCTGATGATCCTTTTGCACACAAAAATCGAATAACATCACACACTTCTCAACTGGCAGGAGCAACAATTTTCGCGGACAATATTGTATGCACTCACCGACAGGCAAACGACTACTAGACCAAAAATCAGTGGCTTCGGAAACAATCAATATGGGGGGCTGCATGTGTACAAATTTGTTAACACCCTCTAATATTTAAATATAAGCAAGCGACCCTTACTTTTCGAATACGGCTCGTATATTATAATTTCTGATGTTTATAAAATTTTAATATTCAAAAAGCCTGAAAACCGCCTTTTTGACTTCTGATTTTTTTTTTTCAAATTGGAACATTAGCAGTAAAAAATGGAGATTTATCTTTAACCTCACTGGACATCTAAAATTTTTAAGTAATTTCAGAGGAATATTAAATCTTGTATATGTATATACAAATATTTTCTAGTCTTCAACTTATTTAATACGAACAAAATTAATTATTAAATATTCATTTAAATCGTGAAGAAAACATGATATGTAAGGCTTAGAGTTGAAAGTATAGAGTTTGATTAGAGTAACATAAACATAAAAAACTAAATCATAGGCGCCGAACTTTGAAAATTTCTTAGGGAGCGATTTTGATGACAAAAAAACGCATTATTGTAACGATTATTGATGAAATAATTTAGCGTTGTTAAGGCTAGGTTCTAGTCCTAGATGATTTTTTCCTTTTCTAAATTTAAATTTAAATAAAAATTACGTTTTCAGTTATACGTTACGTATATTTTTTTCTATATTTTGGTTATTTTGGGTTTGACATAGCCTAAAGTAATCATGACAATAATTAAAAGGTACACAAGTACACAAGTTTTTTAAATGATTGTTAAAATGCGAGGAAATGGTTCAGCAATTGTTTACTAAAAATCTGGTTTACTTTAATGTTAAACCCTCTTTATTGATCTCTTTGAAGAAATAATAAATATTTGTGTCCTCACAATTTCAAGTGTTAACTTGGAAATTGTGTTGTAAAGATAATAGATATTGTTGTTTTATTTAAAATTTACCGAGGAACGAGGACTGCTGAGACTATTATTAAAATATATAGTATTATTTTATAATCTTATATATATATATATATATATATATATATATATATATATATATATATATATATATATATATAATTTAGGGGGTAGATTAATCCCAAGCCCCCCTGCCATTACGAACAGATTGAAAACTTAAGAAAATATTTCCTAGAAAAGCAAACAAGAGCAGTCTTCTTCAAATTCTGGCAGATAAGAATTTACGTCATTAAAACTGACAGAAAAGGAGTTCCAGCCCTCCTCCGCATTACTTATTCCAAACAGCTAAAAGAGAACTAGACAGGTAAAGCATTGCAAGCCAATTTATTACTGGCATTGAGAATGAAGACGTCGTTGGCTTATCTTTTTTCAGAGAACCTATTCCCAGAAACCAAGGGCTTTCATTATTAAATAAACTCCATAAGGGTATAAAAAAAACGAATTCTTAGGCAACAAATCTAAAATGCCAGGGGTCGGATATGTAGTGTGAAAGAGAAGAGTTTTGAGCATTTGGCCTGGTGTTATTTTGTTCTGGGTGTAGTAGTTCATAATAAGATTGCGAAAATTATAGAGGAGAGCTTAAGGAAGTAGTACATGGGACTTAGGCAAAACCGTCCCATATTATTAGTACGAACCACCTCCGATATGCGAAGAAAGAAAAAATCATCACAGACAAGGCCATCCCTAATAATATTTCGAATATAGTACTTACTGTAAAAGATATGTGACCTACATAATACATACAGCGGTATCTTCCGCTGCTAATCTGCGAAAAATATTTATTTTTGGCTAATGAAATTCAAAACTGTGGAACATGTCCACAGTTACTATAAGGCCTGTAGTTGTCGTCGCCAATAGTGAAATACCTGAAACCTTTTATCCATATAAAAAGCAGTAGTATTGGACAGTATGGCCCGAAAGGTTCTGTGTTTGAACGCTAATAAGAGAATCGTAGTGTTAGGACCGATGAACTGAAGCTTAAAAAACGGGAAAACCTGACAACAAGAATAATAATAATAACAATAAATCAACAGAAGATAGGATAAACACAAATTCTTGGTAGTCGCAAATAGGTGACAACACCACTATATAGCAATGATTTGAATCATCCAGAACAAAATAACAATCCAAAATTTTGAATATAATAGAATTACTATCAGTGAAGCAAAAGTTCGAGAGATTAGCTCAAATTAGTTTGGCGTAGTGAGAAAGAAGTTGGAGAGATTATCAAAGACACTAAAAGGATTAGGAAAAGTTTAGGATTGAGCATCCATACAGACTGAGTTAAACAAGAACATGACATTTAAATCCAGATTCGCCTTTCACGAATACCGTATTTCTTTAAATCAGTTTACTATAAAGGTTTAAAATTGGCACCTAGTCCTTTTTACCTCTGAATTAATGAAGCGTAAGTATATTTTTTTTAATAAAAAAGGGACAATCTTCAAAAAAAACCTAAAGGTAACATATTAGCTGTCAGAATAATATTATTCATATCAATGCTTTCTCAATCTCTTTTCCCATTTGAATGTTTTAACTTTTCATGATTAAAGAGATTTCTAACCTTAATAAAAGCTTTGACAAACGTCGGGAACAGCAATGGTGTTTAACGTTACACTTCACATTTTTAAAGTGTAACTTGAGTTTTAAAACTTAAATGTAGTATGATTTTGTAAACAAAAAATAAAACAATTAGTTTTCGAGTATGAATACAGTCTGTCTAGTAAGAACGTGACCGCTCGATTTACCTTGAAAAAGTGTATTTCGAGAACATTTTTTGCCATCAATGTATTCTTTAGTGTGCTAACAACGGTGCAATGATCTTAATAAGTTGTCCAATCGCCTACTGCATCCATTATCACCACCAATCATCTTGGAGCCATGCTGTCGACGAGATTTTCTGCATACTCTGCAAATTTTTCGAATCTCGCGAGTCAAAGTCCTCAGAGACTTTCCTCTGAGCTTTCTCTTTACAACGTTTTCACTAGGGCTGGCATTCGGCGATTGTGAGGGCCACTCTAGTATCTTATCGTGGGCCCAAGCGAGCAGCTTGGCGATATGATTTTCGTCGAACAAAGTTTTCCTCAACAAGCTTCGGAATTTGACAACATGAGCACGAGGATGTTGTCGAATGATCCCATGGGAGACATTCAAATCCGATTTTTCTTAGTTTTCCGCTCCTTGACGCAGCGTCTACTTCGGGTCCTGTGAAAACAAAGACACGATTCGTTTCTCGATATTCCTAATGACTTTGCCTAGAGAGCCACGTTTTGGCAACTCGTCGACATTTTTCGTCTGGTTAAAATGATTTACCCACTTCTTCACAAAAGATACCCACTTTTTAATATATATGTCATTTTTAGCCCCTTTGAATGGGAACAAACAGAGAATGCCTCGAACCGACGCAAAAACAAGCGACTCATTTAAGATTTTACGTGATTTCGACGAAAGTCCGGAATCGACTGATACTTTTACTAAAATACGTCGTAAAAGGTTCCCTCTACTGAGTTTTTGTCGAATCGCTAGAATCGCATCTACCAAAAATAAATTATCGCGGACATGTTCTTACTTGACAGACTGTATCACTTGATATTAACTTTTCAGTTATATTTAATATACAGCTTTATCTCAGCAACAAATGGTATCTTCAGAATGAAAGAATTTTCCAATAGCAAAATCGTCGATAGGTAAGAATAAAATACAACCTGAATTAACTTTGTGTTAAAAAACTAAATTTTAAATATCTTAGACTGTGATGAGGTTCTGTAACTACGTTTGATATTAATCAATCAATTAATTTAATCGAGGATTATATCAGTTTTATGACAGAATGAAGGTACTTTCGTGCTTAATTTAATATTAATTTTCTTAACTTGAACTTGAATTTTTGTTGACCACCAACCATATTAACCTAACCATTCTAAAAATAAATTTCTTCTTAAGAAATAGATTCCCTCCTAAACGAAAGAGAAATCTGAAAATCAGGAGGAGACGATTACGTTTTACTCGAAGTGTTAAAGTAACATAAGTAAACAACAAAGAGAAAAGCGGAAATCATTCAGCAACTCTCTACTGCAAAAACAAAATATGAACCAAATGCGATGATAACCATCCTAACATGAAAAAAGGAAATTGGGACACACTTGAAAATGATAGATTGATTACTTCAAGTTAGCCCAGATATAACAATGACAAATAGACTGAATGGAAAGTTTGATTTTATCTCCTCAAAACCAAGCCTGATTCAGAAAGGGGTAAAGTAGAACAAAACAATTTCATGCTGTTAGGCATGCTTACATATTTAGATTAACACAAATAAAACACTAATAATGTTTTTTTAATTTCCACTATATTATTATCTTTATATTATTTATTTCTATATTCAATCGTTTCGGCACATTGTGCCTTCTTCGGAAGAATTTTAAACTAAATGTAATATTGAATACATTGAATATTGAATATTAAATATGGTATTTTCGTTCTACCTGTTGTAAAAATCCTTAGTGTACTTAGATAATTCTAACTATTTAATTGGGTACAATAATATAAAACCATAAATACACAATATACAATTGGAAAAACTTAAATATTTAATACTACTTATTGTTCTAGGTAAATCTGGTTGGGTTAATTTCCAATTTTTATAAAGGTTTAATAACGGAAAGTTGTTGGTTTCAAGTTGTTGATTCAGTAAAACGTTCTTATTTTTATATTTGTTAATCTCCATGCTTTCTAAGAAATTCAACTTTTTAGATTTAGATTCATTATGAAGAATTTTAAAATTTTCGTCAAAATTGTAGTTTTCTAAGATTAAATGGTCGGCATAATTAGAGGTGTTATTTTGTTTTATGTAGCTTCAGTTATGTTGGTTAATTCTTTTTTGAAATGATCTACCTGTCTGACCAATGTAGAATTTTGAGCAAGAACCGCAATTGAGTTGGTAGACTCCCGATTTTGTCATTTTATCACTTTTATTTTTGTTATTTTTTATTAGATTTGAAAGTTTATTATTAGTTTTAAACGCGATGTTTAAACATCTTTTAGACAATTGTTTGGATACCAAGTTGGTTATCTTTCCTGTATAAGTGAGTATTTTAAAATTATGTTTATGAGTTTTAATTTTTAGTATACCATATTAACAGCTTGTCTATAAGATTTTTTGTTGACGATTTTATGTATTATATCTGGTTGATATCCATTGTTAACCGCTATCTGTTTTATTATATTTAGTTCTTTAATATAATTCTATAATAATAAGTCTATAAATAAACGAGTTAAAAACAGCCATTTTGTGTGAGTGAGGATGATTAGAGCTATTATCTATTATTGAGTTTGTATGTGATGATTTATGGAAGATCGAGAAGTCACGTTTATCGTTAATATTTTTAATCGTTAAGTCCAAGAAATTAATTGATTTATGCTGTTCCATTTCCAAAGTAAATTTTATATTTTGATGAATATTATTTATAAAGTTAAGAAATTGTGTAAGTTGTCTATTTGTTCCAGCAAAACAAACTAATATGTCATCTACATACCTATACCAATAGAGAAAATATTTGCTAAAGGAATGTTTATGAATTATGGATTCTAGATGATCCATAAAGATTTCGGGTAACAATAGACTTAAGTGGTTCCCCATTATTAAACCTTCTTTTGACATATAAAAAAACATCGTTAAATTCAAAGTAGTTTTGATCCAAACAAACCGATAGACAATCTAGTAGTAGTAGGAGTATGCTAGGAAAAAGATTTTGTACATCAAAAGACATTAGTTTAGCGATTTTGGGATATCTATGTGTTTGATATTATTAACTAGGTCATATGTGTTCAGTATACTATATTTTGCACGAAAATTACAATAATGTTTTAAGATGTCTATCATTCTGTTGGATAATTTAACTGATGGGGCAGTAACAAACGAAACAACTGGTCTAATTGGAAAGTTATTTTTATGCAACTTAATTAAAGAATACAATTTAGGAGCTTGAGGGTTCATTAAAATTAAATCTTGTTTTCCAAATTCATTGAAAAGTGTGATATCTTTAATAATGTTTTTAATAAGAGTCTGAAATAATTCTTGGGATCGTATTTCATAATCTGGAATGTTTCTGTGGTAAGAGAGTTTAAAGTTTTAGTCTTACCACAGAATCATTCCAACATTCCAAATTCTTATAGACAAGCTATTAATATGGTTACCCAACAATTAAAACTCATAAATATAATTTTAAAACACTCACTTATACAGGAAAGATAACCAACTTTGTATCCAAACAATTGTCTAAAAGAGGTTTAAAGATCGAGTTTAAAACTAATAATAAACTTTCAAATCTAATAAAAGATAACAAAAATAAAAGTGATAAAATGACAAAATCGGGAGTATACCAACTTAATTACGGTTCTTGCTCAAAATTCTTAAGAATTCTCAAGAATTAACGAAAATAAAACAAAATAACACCTCTAATTATGCCGACCATTTAATCTTAGAAAACCACAATTTTGATGAAAATTTTAAAATTCTTCATAATGAATCTAAATCTAAAAAGTTGAATTTCTTAGAAAGCATGGAAATTAACAAATATAAGAATAAGAACATTTTACTGAATCCACAACTTGAAACCAACAACTCTCCGTTATTAAACCTTTATAAAAATTAGAAATTAACCCAACCAGATTTACCTAGAACAATAAGCAGGATTAAAAATTTAGGTTTTTCCAATTGTATATTGTGTATTTATGGTTTTATATTATTGTACCCAATTAAATAGTCAGAATTATCTAAGAAAATACTATATTTAAGGATATGTATTCAATATTATATTTAGTTTAAAATTCTTATTCGTCCGAAGAAAGCACCGTGTGCCGAAACAATTGTCCCGAAAAATAATAATATAGTGGAAATTAACAAATATTATTAGTGTTTCATTTGTGTTAAGTTACAAAGAATTTCTCAGTAAATTTTTTACTTATTTAGATTGTTTTTGTAGATCTAAAAAGCATTTAGGACAATTGAAACGTGACAAGCGATTGATGTTATGGCAAATATAAATTATGTATAAAAAGATTACAAAATCAACCATGGATAAGGTGGAAAAACCGAGTTAAGGATATAGTCTAACGGATAACTTAACGGATAATGTCAGTGGGTAGTAGACAGATCATGTCGCTTGATATACAAAGAAATGGAGCAGTAAAACTACAACATGGAGTAAAAAAAAGATAAGCTGACTATCATAACAATTTTGTAATGATCTGAAGAGGCTGGTAGGCTTAAATTAGTAGCAGAAACCTTAGAATAGATAAGTTTGAAATGGTATGGAAGTGAACGATATCAGATCGTTGGAAAACTGTTAGCTGATAATTGACACTAAAAAGCTTCATAAAAATTTCGTCTTTCAAGAAATTTAATTTTTGAAAATTTATGTTCGAAAGTATTAGTTTTGAAAATATTGATGAATAAAATATGTTGTTGAACTATATCTGACTGTTCCTAAAATGTGTTAAAACAGGTAAAATTCAACTTTTACTCAACGATGTCTGTTATCTACCTTTTGATTTACAGTAATTCGAAAATGTTAAATACTCCGAATTTTACCTTTACCGGAGGTGTAGAATCTCCCTCGCTTTCTGTTAAATCGGCGCCTATGTTGTATCAACTAAACTAATTTAACTTAATGTTATTAGGTAAAGTATTTCTCTGTTACTTACTTGCATTCTTACCCATAGCTTTAAAGTCCGTATGAAAGCCATCTACAGTTATTCTGGCGTCCCTACCGCTCCTTCTAAATGTAACTTCGTGCCAGGAACCATCGTCGATTCTTCTCCTGGAACCTCTTTGTTTTGACGGTCCGGTACCAAGGTCTAAATGTACGTAAATATGGCCATTGTAAATTTCGACTGCAAAGAGGTCCGTCTGAAAATAAAAAATAATTTATAAAATGATTAAATATGAGTATTAGGTGAAGAGCTAATTATAAGGTTACTACTGTCATTTGTCTTGCGATGAGACTTACTTAAAAGGGTATATCAATAGTTGGTTAACACTAAATTGTTAGTCAGCCTATCGCTTTTTAGCCGCAAGTACAATTAAGGTCCGTATTCATAGTCATTCTTTAACGAGCTTTGAGATTTTCAATTTATTATCAGTAATCTCTTTTATTTCATAATCAGGAAAATACTATTTAAGTTCTATTGAAGAATTAGGAAACCTTTATAATCACTTGGTAATATCTAAATAGTAATTTTGGTTATGTTTTCAATTTTCGTCAATTTGTTTGCGCAAAAATTCTAGATTTAAATCAATAATAATAACCGAAAATAAATAAAGTAATACTTTCGAAGTATTCACATTGTATCTGTCGAATCTTATCAGATGCGTTTAACCATATCACGGCTCACCAGCTGAGCTGGAAACGACAGAAAGAAAACAGATTAGTACTATTATTGCCATACTTGGATAGTGTCGCCGTAAGATATAGTAATTTGTATCATTAGATAGATGAAAATCCAAAATTAAAAAGCAGGTCCGTCTGCCGGAGCTCGAACGAAGCGAGCCACAAAGCATCTGCCTTGAGATATACTATGTTAACTTACTGCGATATTATATAGGTATGGCAATGATCTCCGTGTTGTCGTTTTTAGCTCAATAGTTAAAATGAGCAGGACTTTAATTAGTTTGGGTAGTTACTACTATTTTATTTCTAGAATTACCCTGTAACATACGTCGCGCTATCTAGCCGTTTTTTTTAGCAACTATACCTGCTATGTAGGCCTTTACAAAAAATCTTTAGTATTATGTGACTCACTTTTAAGAGCTCCGCTCCGCGATATATATGGTTCTTAATTTTGGGTTGTCAACTGCGTAGAGATACAAATTATTTTATTTCAATTGTAAGTTGTGTAAACTCGATTTTATATTTATTTTAATTTTCGCTTTTTAATCAATACAAATCGTAATGACTAAGTAATTTACAGTGAAAAATGTCGTAGCAGTGTAACTAAAAAGCAGTGTTGCATGATATTACATATGCAAAAGAAGTATCTCAAAAACCTCCGAAATTTGACAAAAAGTGTAAAGTTTTTGTCCACCCAAAACTCATAAGATTTTATTCCACAAATAGAGAGATAAAAGTGACTATAAACCTAAAATAAGACTTGAAGGAAAGGTCTTGAATAAGTTAACCTTGATTGTTAGATCAAGAAATGACTGTGAATATGGACCTAAAGCAGATAAATGGACATACGTGTGAGGACTCTTTAAGAAAATCGTCACATTAGTAGGCTAAAGGGGATTTAGTAATATAGTACTAGACGAAACCAATAAAAATATTAATAAAAATGAAAAGAAATTCAATGAATGTAGTCTTACAGTCAAATAAGAACGTGTCAGCGATAATTCATTTTTGGTAGATGCGATTTTAGTCATTCAACAAAAAACCGGTAGAGGGAACCTTTGTCTACGACGCATTTAAGTAAAGGTATCAGTCGATTCCGAACTTTCGTCGAAATCATGTAAAATCGAAAATGAGTCACCTGTTTGCGCTTCGGTTCGAGGCAGTCTTTCTTTGTTCCCATCCAAAGAGGCCTAAAATTATACATTTTGCGGCCGCTAAATATATTAAAAAGTCGGTATCGTTTGTGAGGAAGTGGGTAAATCATTTTAACGGGACGAAGAAGGTCGACGACTTGCCAAAACGTCGCTCCGTATGCAAAGTCTCTCCGAAAGTCGAAAAACTATTCGTGTCTTTGTTTTCACGGGATCCGAAATTGATGCGGCAAAATTAAGAAAATCGGGTTTGAATGTGTTCCATGAGACTATTTAACAACTTCTTCGTACTCGTGATGTCAAATTCCGAAGCACGTTGAACAAACCTTTGCTGGGCGAAAAGCACATTGCAAAGCGGCTCGCTTTAGCCCACGATAAGGTCCTAGAGTGACCCTTACACTGGCCGGACGTCAACCCTATTGAAAACGTTTGGTCCCTTGTAAAGAGAAAGCTCAGAAGAAAGACTCTGAGGACTTTGACTCAGTTGTCTCGCGAGATTCGAAAAATTTGGAGATCATTGCCAGTTGTTAGCATACCAAAGAATATATTGATGGCAAAAAATGTTCTCGAAATACGAGCGGTCACGTTCTTACTTGACAGACTGTTCATTTATACGAATAAATTTGATGAAATATTACATTTTTATTAGTCGGTCGGGCAACGTACGTACAAGATTAATATAGATTCCAGTCGCCTTGCAACATTTACCGTCGATAATTCTATACTGCAAAAGAGAATAAGAGAAAAACGAAAAATATAACAATATATACTAAAATAAATTAAAAATAATAAAACTACTTAAAAAGTCAACCGTATGAGATCAGCTACAACAACTTAATATATTAAGAAATATGGCTACAGACGAAATTTTGCGCCAAAAATTAATATTATTTCTAGCAGAGGAACTTATTGATTGAGAGGGAGAGTATACGTAATTTTGCTCTACCACGCTAAAAATAGTAGGGTGTCAAAAATAATGGACCCACTCGAGGGCGTTCACTACCATAGTGCCAGTCCAGAATTCATTTCGATCATTTGGATTTCGATGCAGTCGAGGTATCATTTTTAATTACCTTGGAAGCTTGCATTATGCTTTAGACTTAAAATTTAAGGGTTTAGCTGTTCGTTGTCTTCTAGACTAAGAATGGTCATCGTTCGAGCAGGCAGATATCATAACATCCTCGCTGATATTTTTATCATTAGGAAAAGGATTATTTTCTATTGAAGTGAAGAGGTGAACAGAATAAAAAAATCACAGAACGTTACATTACATACTTCGATCTAGTTGACGAGATCTAAAAGAACAATCTCTGAACAATTGGATAGTCAGTGCACCCGAAGAAGAAAGTCTATTAATTTTATAGGCTCTCGTACTTTTAATGTGACAGAAAATAGGGTAATATATTACAGGAAGCATTATGACGATAATGACAACTATTTTCTGTTAACACATGGCTAATCATAATCATCATAATCTAGTATTGTATACTATGCCTCTAGAAGCTTTTTAAGAAATACAAATTTTAGAGCCCTCTTGTTATAATATTATAAATAACTTGTGATTTCTTTATGTTTTAAAGACAATACACTGTTTATTTTCTATATTAAGGGTGAGTCCATCATCGTAAAACGAATTTTTAAATATAGTTAAGTTAATTTGCATTACGCATTCACAAAAGTAGTTAATGTAGCTAACGCTAAAAAATTTAAATAAAAATAGAAAGCACTGTCCCAAAAAATGCATTCCTGTAATATACCCAGCTTTATCGACAACTTCTCAGAAACAAAACTATGAACACTAGTTTTAGTAATGACATTTTAGGTTATAACAGTAAAATAAGTATTTAAGCACGATAATACAAGCGCTTGTACTCCTTCATAGATAGAACTTGCTCAACAGAACCACGTGTGAAAGAAAGCCTTAGAGAAGTCCAGAAAAGGTAACACGAAAATTTCTCCTCCCCTCCATGTCCTCCAATGATTCCTCCACAAAGTTAAAAATATCTGTTTCGATAGAACGGTTATCGATGAAATCATGCCTAAAATTTGAAAACACCTCATTAATATTATTTAAGTCATAAGTGTTTTAAAAAACTTTTTTGAAGAAAAGAGCAAAATGTTACTTCGTCGACAATTTTCTGAACTAATATGATCAATTGAAAATATTATTAATGGATCTTCTGCACATTGTTTTTGATTTCCATCGTTTCTTAATAAAATTATTAGTTCTTCGATTGTAAAGAAATTTAAACCATTGGTCAAACAGAAAGATCGAATTTCCATCAGGTTCCAAAGTACCATTTATGCTTACTATATCATCAGCAAGGTTAACAAAAGGCAAATTAAATTTATTTTTCATGAAGATCGGATTTTCACTTTTTGCGTTATCTGTTGGACAAATAACTATTTACCAAACTACTTTATTTGTATTATAAGCGGAAAACAATACATTTGCAAAATTGCAATTACCGAACCCTACTGGTCGCACTGCTCTCAATATCGTGATGGATTGTTGGCTAAGCTACACTTTTATGGTATGACTGAAAGATTTTGCTTATGGATCTCGTGTTTCCCCAGAGAGCGTTCGTTACTAATGGCACTCGATGGATTTCTTTCTAATATCGTCATTATCAACGCCGGTGTACCCCAAGGCTCCGTACTGTATTCTACTCTTTTCTTTTCTCAGTTACAATAACTATATACTGGAAAGGACCAGAAATTTAAAGCATCTTTGCAGATGACATTACACTTATTTCTTCATTAACTTTTAGTGCTCGAACATCGGCTACTCATGCAATTATCCGCAGACGGCAGGAAGTAGTTTGGCGACGGATGTAGTTCGCTTAATTCCTCCCACAGCAGTGCATATTAGGAATACACGTCGCTCTAATATATCGCATCCATATGAGGTCTGGCTTGTCATTCCTCGTACAACCCTTTTCAAGCAGTCTTTTATATGAAGAACTTCATTCCTTTGGAATGATTTGCCAGGACTGTCTATCCTGCCGGGTACAATTTACAGCGATTCAAGACCAACGTGAATCGATTTTTCTGCACACCCCGTCGCTCCTATAGCGGTTCAGGGACTTCGTTGTAGCACGTATGTTATGATCATAAAAAAAATGATCTCTTTTACACCGTTACATTTCTTGCCATTTTCTTCTTTATACACACCTTTCTTTATTTTACGATATTAACTAGTTGCTCCTTCACCCCGGCCCTTTGAAGCACTTCTTCATTGGTTAGGTGTTCTGTCCAAGAAATTCATAGCAAACGTCGTAGTTTCAATACCTCGAAAGCTTCGATACGATTCCTTTTAAACGACCATGTCTCTACACCGTATAAGAGGATCGGCCAGACATAGAATTTTATTACTCTAAGGGCAGGGAAAGTGGCAGTTGTCTTTGAAGCAGCACATTTTTCAAATTTAGAAAGATATCCTTTGCCATGTCAATCCGCAGTTTAACCTCCCCATCACAGTCCCATCCTTCGTTAACGATAGAGCCTAGATACTGATACCTGAATCGTGATCCATTGTAATGATTGTTTTTCACGTGTCGTGCAAACCGTAATCCGAATCGCTATTAATGTTATTAAGGTGTTTGTAAATTTCCTTGGGTTCTCTTAACTATCGCTTTTAGAAATTTGTGACAAAAGCAAGAACTTTGGCTTCTCTTACATTAATGTGTGACCTGTAGAATCTTAATGTTCAGCTTTAGCTTATTGTATAATTCGTTTCTTTTTGATACATCTTTCATGTTCCTTAATTCTAGTTAAAGGGTTTACATATACCCTGCGCTGCAAAAATTATGTATATAAAAAAAAAATATTAAGTGAATAATACACAAGAATGACGATTACATATTTTTATGGTACTTGTAAATTATAAGAAATTTTTTTTTTAAATATGTTTTTAATGTTAATATTATTTTTATTGGGTTAAATGGACCACTGGATAACTTCACAAAAAATAATGCAGTTAGCAAAAATCAAAATTAATCTTGTAAAATAATGTAGTAGTTAAAAATTGTAGAAGGGTTTTTTCAAAAATAAAAAATTTACGGTGTTTCAAACTTTGGTATGCAATTTTCAACCAAAAAAATGTATGTTTAATTATTTATAAAAAATTGTCTATTAGAAAAGTTAAAAAAAACTTTTTGACATTTCGTAGAAAAAAGTAATCATAAAGATTAAAAAAAAAAAGCTAAAAAATATTAAAGATTGACAGAGTAATATTGTAGACGGTGTCTGAAAACAGGTAGCGGTCCCAATCCGACGCCAAGTCACATTTAATGCTATAGCTTTGTAATAATAATAAGGATTTATTGTCTAACAGAACTACATCCATTTACAAGACAATTTAATAATAGGTGAAAAAAGTATCAGACCTAATTGAATCATAATAATAATTATTACAAAACTAAACAACTACATACCACCAATACTGCTCAGCCCCATCCATCGCACAATAAGAAAAGTATGTTAAATAAAAATAATAACCTGTTCCTGAAGAATCCAAGCAATTGAGGAAGTGATAAATGGAAAATATCAATGTTATGGAATGTCTCATTATAAAATGCCATTGCTCGGTAAAGTGGTGATTTTAATAGAAAATTATTTTGTGGGGTACACACAATAAAAGTCGAGGGGAATCTCATTGTACGACCAGGCACGTGCAACATGATTTGGGACAATAACTCTAGACAATTAATAACAGATCTCGTAAGTTTTACACGAAAACTCGTAAGTAAGTAGTTCCTGCGTCGCAACAGTGATGGTATACCAAATCTCTCCAGCAAGCCCTCATGGTCACAGCCTCTAGGAGGGAAACAACCGTCAACTCTAAATGCTAAAAATTTAAGGAATTTCCTCTGTATGCCTTCTAATTTCTGGATATAACAATTGTATATTATGTTCCAGACCACAGATCGATACTCAAATTTTGAGCGGACATAACAGAAGTAAAGTAGTATAGGTGTTTGAATATTTGTAAAGCTTTTAGCATTGCGCAAAACAAATCTCAACACCTTAAACGCCTCTGAGCAAATGCTGTTGATATGAGTGTCAAAAGCAAGCTTGGTATCAATCCCCAAATCCTTAACAACAGAACACCGCTGAAGTTGCGAACCGTTTAACTCGTAATTGCAATGAATACTTGACTTATTGGAAAAGGTCATGGCATAACATTTTTTGATATTCAGCGGTAAGTTGTTACGTTCACACCATAAATTGATTCTTTCTAGATCCGCCTGCAAGTCAAGGCAATCCGAGGTGGTGCTTATTATCCGGAAGAGTTTTAGATTATCCGCGAATAGGAGCACTTTATTGAAAATATCAGAGACTATGTAGTTAATAAAGAGAGAGAAAATCAGAGGAGACAAATTGCTTCCATGTGGTGCACAACTCATTGCTGAGAAACTTACAGACTTGTGACCGCGAATTTCAACATACTGAGATCTACCAGTAAGATAGGAAGCAAGAAAACTGACCAAGTTGTTATCAAATCCCACAGCATCAACTTTTGCTAGGAATAACCTATGATCCACCCTGTCAATAGTAACCCTCTCAATCTCTTGATCCTTTATAAAGAGAGATCCATCTTCTTGGGGGTGTCTACTAACCACCATCATTTGTTGTCATATTCTTTTTTAAATAAGAACGACTATTTTTATATTAAGTACACAAAATGTTAAAAATATATAATCTATTCCGTATCGATGGTATCTTTGCTGTTCTGTCACAAACTTTTTTTCGTAAATTATATTTATACCTCAGCTTTACAGAGTAACAAAATTAGAAATATAAACCATAGGCGTAGAAAAGTGGGCAGGAGAGCTCAGCTACTCGTCCTCCCCCTAGATCCTTGAGGGCCTAAAAAATTATAAATACGATTTTTTTTTCTCCATAATGATATTTTGAGTTACAATCTATATCGATCTATTAAACACCGAACTAGTAAATGTAGTAAAACGACAAAGTGAGAGATATTTCTGTCGTAAAAAGAACCTTTTTAGAATGAACAATAAAAAGTGCAATGAAAATTAGCGAGAACAAAATAACTTATGTTAAACAGTAATACCTTGCCATGTTGTGTTTAGAGTAAAATTAAGGTTAATTTATGGCATTTTAGGCGTTTTAATTTAACACTTACCCGTGGTGGTGTACCAGAGTTAAAAAGAATAAGACCGTTGGCTTCGTTAGTGCGGAATTTAAATGAAATATTTCCAGACTTCTTGGCGTTCCAGGTCGGCAATATCTAAAATAAAAATAAAAAACTTGTAAAACTTGTTTGGCTTAAGGGAAAAATCTTGTAATGTGATTAGTTTGAAAGATGGATGGGCTATTTTAAAATAAAATGGATAACATTTTGGCAGGTAGTTTAAGCGCAAGAATAATGGTGTAAAAATTAATCATAGACAAAATGTAAAGTATCAAGTTTTCATATCCAATTATTAACGAGTGTAAAGTTTCAAATACTAACCTTATGCTAAGAGGTTCATAATAAGATATACACATTTATTTGCTATCTCTTTAAAACACTATCGATTTTGGGTAATTAAAAAACAATAATTTGTTGATAATCTACATTATAATTCTACTTTGATATAATTTTAAAAAAATATATTATTTCAGTATATATCTTAAAATGCCTTTGATAATATATAAACAATATGTTCAAGAAAAAACATGTGTCCCAAATCATTTTCATGAAGCCTAAAAAAAAAACCTATTGATTTTTAGAAATAAAATATGTAATATGTTGAAACAAAACATTAAGAACAGGTTACGTGAGTTACGCTTACAAAAAAAATTAAAAAAAACTATTGATGTATATTAGAAAAGGTTTTTTTACACATTGGATGATTTTTCTTACTTTTTTTTCTTTGTATTCAGCAGAGAGAATTTTAACTAAAATCAGTGTCTGGCTGCCTAACATGGGTTATTATGTAATACTGGTGAAGTATTAATTAAGTAATTATTACGCACTCAACAATTGCCTTTTATATTAAAACAGTATTATTTTTTATATTAAAACAGTATTATATCTGCGATTTAATTTTGAAAAGAGAAATGTAATAAGCACCGTGGCATCGTCAATAGAGGGGGGGGAGGGTAGCAATGAATGTAGAAAACAGTATTCTCTTGAAAACAAAGCTATTTTTATAGGAGAGGGTTTGTAAAATTTTTCCTTTTGTGAAAACTATGACAATGATTTTTAAATTTTGGTTAAGCTTTTCATGCTCCATTGTATAAAAATATTTTTCTTCTGACAGATTTTTTCCATTGGTCATCAATTTTAAGTTTACGGTGTTGGGAAATGTCCAAGTTTTTAGAGTTCCTCTGCAAAGGAGTACTTTTTTGTTATCAAGAGGCTTCACCATTCGTTTATATATTGGTGCTTCCCTCTCCCATTTGTCCATTGCACCCGTCGTTTATAAGTAGCTTCGCGTTTGATGTTTTATATCTTCTTCTTTACAAAAATCTGATTTTATGGGTATTTACAATTTCTGCCGGAAGAGAACTGAATTATACTCTAATATCTCTTGTAGACGTGTGGGAACAAGTCTTAATAAGAGTAATGGTTTTTAAATCATATTTCTGCCATTTGTATTTCAGGAGACTTTATCTTTTTATAGATGTCTCTATTTTAGTGAATTATTACACATTATTGCTAAAGTAGCTTGAGTATTGCAGTCAAAAAGTCATTTTTACTGAGAGTCATATTTGCTGAGTTTGGAATGTTTATGTTCTACATGTGATGTAGACCGTAATCGGAGTCATTAATATTATTTGGGTGTCCTTAAACTTCCTTTCATAGAAATTGAAGACAGACGCAAGAACTTTGTTGTCTTTTATATTGATAGTATGACCTGTAGTGTATTAAATTTAGGTACAGCTGATGCACATTTTATTTCTCGTTTGATACAACTTTCATTTTCCTTCAATCTAGTGGATTTTCTCATATATACTCTATAACACAAAAATAGGGAATTTTAGGACGAATGAACAAAATGTTCATTACATTTGTTTCTCAGGTCGAAGATTTTAAAAATTTTGTAAACGTCACATTTACCACTCCAGTGGCGCCTATGAACCATGTATAGAAATGTGACATGACATTTGCTTAACAAATATTTTGTAGATTTTCAAAAAAAAAAATATACAGGGGCCAGCAAAAGAGTTCGCAATATTTGGGAAAATTTTTTATTGTGAGTTAAAATTTTCTTTGTTTAATATGTTTTGCGTGTCCGATAATCTAAAAATTAATTTTGGGATGAGTTAGGTGATCTCTGGTATAGGGAGAAATTTGAATGAACTAATATGGAATCATGAAAAATCGGGTTAACTGAAAGAATCTCGAAAAAAATCAAAGTGTAGAAAGTGTTTAGAATTCGATTTCTTCTTCTTTTTCTTCATTTTAAAGGCATATATTCTATGGTATTCAGCAATATATCAAGACTTATATTGTTGAAAGATACTGTGAGCGCACTTCTGGAATAGTATCCATATTCCAGTCTTAGTTATGCGTTAGTTAAATGTTATTATCATAACTTCTTTAAACGAGCGAACGGGACAGTTAAAGAACATCACTACAACGGATAGATATAGGGGTTGATTAGGCGTCTCCTAGACAAACTGATAAGAGTATTATGAGAAAAATTTTTCTGTTTAAAATTCTGACTTATGTAAAATAACTTAGCTAAAGAATTTGATTTATACCATATTTATAAAGTTCGAAGTATCTACATAAAAAAACTTAAATCGCATTCTTTTTGTAAATATTTCTTTATATACCTAAAAACTTTCAATTTCTTTTCTCTCACTAGTTTAATGGACGTAAATTTCTTTTACTTGGTTATAACAGAAATATATTTTTTTGACAACTGGACAAAGAAATTCAAAAAATAGGGTTATGCTTGAATACCAGCTGTTGCAACGATTTGTATCTAACTGCTTTTTCGGCGTTTACGACAGAAAGAGTCCTCAAGTGTTTAAGTTTTACTGAAGTTTAAAAAATAAGTTTTGTAATTTGCAAATAAACTTAAAAAGTAATTTTCGACTGATTGTTTTTTACTTAGATTTTTTACTGAAATCAAA
>CM032446.1:197627927-197632927 GCA_019049505.1 Pachyrhynchus sulphureomaculatus
ATGCAATACATACTCTTATTTTTTACGGGAAAAATACATCTATTGTCTTTTGGGTAACGTTTTGTTTACGTTCTTGTAAAATACGTTCATAACACCCACACACTGTTTTTAATTGTTTGACACAAAACGGTCAAGACACAGGTCATCATTATTGTCTATACTCTGCAATATGTCCAAACCTGAATAAATTTTTGAAAGTGCATTTTGTATTTCCCCTGAAGATAAAACTTTCTCTTCTACTTGTTCTTCCTCATCGTAGATAGGATTATTCTGTAACTCGATCAGATCTTCATTGCTAATAGGATCGTCGTGCGTTGCTACAAGTTCTACGAGATCTTCTACCGTGACATCTTCAAGTTCAGACCCCTCAATCATTGCAGCAATGTCTTCAAGCACTTGTCTCTGCATCTGGACAATTCTTCTAGGTGCTTCCACTACATCTGGCCAAAGATTACGCCACACCCCATTCATACAACTCATTTTAACTTCCTTCCAAGCCTCTTCTATGTTGTGAATAGACTTCATAATGTTTGTATGACTTCCACCACTCTCGCAATAGACTGTCTTCCTTCCCCGTCAGTTTCATGAATTAGTTGGCTAAAAGTGCGGCGATGGTAATAAGCTTTGAAGTTTGCTATTGCTCCCTGGTCCATAGGTTGTAATATTGACGTAGTGTTTGGTGGAAGGAACTTTACGTACACTTTTAAGTCTCTGGGCGTATCAAGTGAGGTTGGATGTCCTGGGGCATTGTCTAAGAGTAATATAACTTTAGGTTCAAGCCCATTTCTGTCACAGTATGATTTGACTGATGGGCAAAAACTATTAGAATACCATTCTTGAAAAATTTCCCGTGTAAACCCACGCCTTTCTGTTTGATCGCCACACAACTGGTAGACTTGTCTTGTCTGTGCCTCGCATTGCACGGGGTGTTTCTGAATGGTACACTAGTAAAGGTTTCAGTTTGAAATCACCAGTGGCATTACCACCCAGCAGAAGTGTTAGTCGATCTTTCGCAGCTTTTGAAACCACTGGCTTGACGTTCTTCCTTAGAAATGAATGTTCGAGATGGCATTTTTTTCCAGTAAAGTGCGGTCTCATCAACATTGAAGATGAGACAAGCAGGAATTTTCTCTCGTCTAACGAAGTCTTGAAACTTGTCTGGAAACTCAGCTGCAGCTTGAATGTCCGCGCTGGCCGCCTCGCCTGTTATGTGGATATTGTGAAGATTAGAACGCTGCTTGAACCGATGGAACCAGCCTCTGCTGGCAGCAAAAGTCGGAGTGGCACTCCCTTCTCCTTCTTTTGTTTTCAGCATCTCATACAAAGATTTTGCTTTTGTGCATATGAGATCTTGACTTAGTGGTGTGTTCTTCTTATTCAAATCTTCGATCCAGACTGACAGTAATTTCTCCATTCTTTCTAAGATAGATGATCTCGAACGAGAAAGTTTTGTTGCACTTATAGGTGTTGAACCTTCGCTGGAGATTTTAATTTTTTCCCGATTTTTATAAATCGTTCTCATAGTCGATTCTGAGAGTCCAAAATCTCTCCCAACAATTGTTGCTTTGCCTCCATTTTCCATTCTTCTTAACACTTTCATCTTCAATTCCAAAGTGACGCTTTTACGCTCTTTTTTCTTTACAGGCGGCATTTTTAACGTAGGGTTAAATTATGTATGTATGTATCTCCAATAAATATTAAAAACAAAACTGCCAGCCGACCGAACTAACATTACGGAACAAATGAACACACGAAAACGAACGAGGAAAATCCCCCATAGAACAAAGTCGAAGGACAGGGAATTCCCAATTCTTCAAAGAGAATATTCAGAGAAAGCGGGGATCCCCCCGCGACCATAGAGAAGTTAATGACTACATGAGCGCGAAATTTGAAATTCGCGTTATAGTGAAACCGCGCATAACGGGGTCGCGCTAAGCGGGGTATTACTGTATATATATATATATATATATATATATATATATATATATATATATATATATATATATATATATATATATATATACATATATATATATATATATATATATATATATATATATATATATATACATATACATATACATATACATATATATATATATATATATATATATATATATATATATATATATATAAATATATATATATATATATATGAGGCTGGTTTGAAAAGTCCGTGCAAAGTCCGAGAGATGGCACCACCGGCGCGTATCGAGGTCATGTTTAGTTAGTAGCATCTCTTGAATGAACGCACACCAAGTTTCAGCCATATTGGTCTATTTCTTTGTGTTTGGCATTCGTGTGAATCAAGGAAGTCGAGTGATTTTCAAGAAATGGACGAAAAAGAATTTCGTGTGGTGATTAAACATTACTTTATGAAAGGCAAAACGCCTCAGGAGACTAAAGATAAGCTTGATAAACATTATGGTGACTCTGCACCTTCGATTAGAACAGTTTATAAGTGGTTTCAAAATTTTCGGACTGGCCATATGGGCACAAGTGACGCTGAACGTTCTGGACGGCCTGTGGAGGTTACGACTCCAGAAATCATTGATCAAATCCATGATATGGTGATGGATGACAGACGAGTTAAGGTGCGTGAGATTGCTAGTGCTGTGGGCATCTCAACTGAACGGGTACATAATATTTTGCATAAACATTTGGACATGAGAAAGCTATCCGCAAGATGGGTGCCGCGATTGCTCACGCTTGACCAAAAACGGAATCGTGTGAAGTGTTGCGAGGATGGTTTGCAGCTGTTCTAGAAGAATCCGGAGGACTTTAAGCATCGTTTCGTCACTGTGGATGAAACATGGATACATTACTATACTCCTGAGACCAAACAACAATCTAAACAATGGGTTACCAAGGGGGGAATCTGCACCAAAAAAGGCGAAGATCGTTCCTTTGGCCGGAAAGGTTATGGCGACTGTCTTTTGGGATTCGCAAGGGATAATCCTCATCGACTATCTGGAAAAGGGTAAAACTATAACAGGTGAATATTATTCATCGTTATTGGACCGTTTGAAACCGAGCTGCAAGAAAACGCCCTCGATTGGCCCACAAGAAAGTCCTTTTCCATCACGACAACGCACCAGCACACACCTCAGCAGTTGTGGTCGCAAAATTAATGGAAATAGGATTCCAACGCGTTTCACATCCCCCCTATTCTCCAGACTTGGCTCCCTCGGACTACTATTTGTTCCCCAATTTGAAGAAATGGCTGGCGGGACAAAGATTTTATTCAAACGAGGAGGTGATTGCAGACACTAATGGATATTTTACAGACTTGGACAAATCCTATTATTCGGAAGGGATCAACAAACTAGAACATCGTTGGACGAAGTGTATAAGCCTAAAAGGAGACTATGTCGACAAATAAAAAAGGTTTACCCCAAACACATAAGTAGTGTTTTTTATTTTTGCACGGACTTTTCAAACCAGCCTCGTATATATGTATATATATATATATATATATATATATATATATATATATATATATATATATATATATATATATATATATATATATATATAATATATATATATATATATATATATATATATAATATATATATATATATATATATATATATATATATATATATATATATATATATATATATATATATATATATATATATGTACATATATATTAGGGTGTCCCTTATTTCCCAAACTAATAGTACCCTTAGTCTTACATCCTAGTTCTAACGTATTTGTGTTGAAATTAAGATTGCAATTATGAAGATGAAGACTTTTGATGACTAAACCACCCTAAAAGGCACCCCAATTTCCCATTTAAAACGCATGAGATTCTCCCATTTTTCAAAAAAAAAAAACCATTCCCATTGCAGATATTTGTTCTTTTGATGTTGGCCTAATAATATAAGTCCTTATGGAGCACCCAAAAAATCAGTTTTAGAGTTAAAAAACATCTATGAAAATAAAATTATACACTGCCAAGGAGAATCATTTTTTATCTTACATATACATCAATTTTTGGCTATCAAATCGATAAGTACATAATAAAGTTTTTTAATTTTATTTTTTTTATTCTTTGCTAAGTAATGTTGTAGTGTAGTACATAATATTATTATTGTCGTGACATATGATATTTTGAATTTTTGCTCATGCACGCGCCTTCTTAACAGAGTTAGAAGAACTTACATACTAAAATGACGACCGCCATGCCTTATTGCTATTGTTATTAGAATACTGCTTGTAATTTCTAGAAATAACAAATATGTTCAATTCAGCAAACGTGTAGATTTTGCATTTAATATTAAGTTTTTTTGTGTATAATTAAAGAAAAATTTTAATTGCTAAAGCAAACCTGAAGAAAAAGATCTTGTTTGTATCTGGGATTTCTTATGATGTAAAAAAAAATATAGCGCCACAGTTAAAATACTAAATAACAAATCTTTGTTACAATTAATTTTGTGATAATTATTAGCAATGATAATTAAATTATTATATATAACTATTATATATTAAATATCAGTGTATTAAAATACTAAATATGAGTTCATCACGACAAGAATTATTTCTGCTGAAAGATGGTGTTTTATCCGAAATACTTGGCCACAAGTTACCCATCAAGCAAGTTTTGAGGCACATCTTTCATTTTACAAAGGTTAAAAAAACTGTCAAGGAGAATATTCCTAAGGGGAATAGGAGAACGTTATTAAATTTCGAAAAAGTGCCGATATTTCTACGCAAGAAATGCAAAACTGCCATAAAAAATTAGAAAAACTGTATAATGATTGATGTAACACGTATTCCGCCGTATTCGATTCAATTTTTTTTTCTAAATTTTTGCCAATGAATTATAGCGGGGAGGGGGAGTTTTTTTGCACCATAAGGAATTATATTATTATGCCAGCATCAAAAGATCAAATATTTGCAACGCGAAAAATTTTTAGCGACCTATTGACTGCATGGTATATTTTTTTTTTGAAAAATGGGAAAAATCCATGCATTTTAAGTGGGAAATTGGA
>CM032446.1:197635427-197658796 GCA_019049505.1 Pachyrhynchus sulphureomaculatus
TATTTTTTTTAAATAAAAAAATATGAGAACGTGTTTTGGTATTTTGGGCTTATATTTTTAATTTTAAGGAAGAGTTATAATTTTAAAATAAATGTTGTCCTCAGAGAAGTTTGGCATGAACAAAAATTTAAAAAATAATTGTACTTAAATCTCAATGAAACACACTCTTAAATAAGATATCTTAAAAATAATTTTATTATCCCCAATTAATTACTTTTAATACTTTAGTATTAATTTCGTTTGTGTTTTGCATTAAATATTTTACACATTTGGATAATAATAGCTCTTTTTAGTGTTCTGTACGGAACAGATTTTTTATTTGACATAGAAAATTTGGTAATAATATAGGAATTGATGGCCTCATCAGAGCCATGAATTTTATAGAGAAAAAAAAACATAGGGCATGGATAATGAAAGCTTGTGAAAATAATAAAAAATGTTTATAATAAGCATTTTTCTTAAAAAAAATCGTTGTCCCGCGCTTTATCTCGAAAAGTACTTATCAAAAAGATGGAATATTAAATAAAAAATCACGAGTACATTACCTTTATATTAAAAAAAACAAAAATTTCAAGTCATCAGATTTCAGTAAAGATTAAAACTTTGTTGAAAACTCATTTGGGGTGTGTTAATTGAATCACTGACCATTTTATACATCTGTAACAAAATTTTTATATAAAAGCAATCAACGTACGGAACACTAATTGCGCAAGTTATATGATTTATATATTTAAATATGTGAAATTATACATATATGCGAATATTTATATATATAAATCTAGATGATTAAATATATTCATATATATAAATATATTTAAAACAGAAATATATATATATATATATATATATATATATATATATATATATATATATATATATATATATATATATATATATATATATATATATATATATATATATATATATATATATATATATATATATATATATATATATATATATATATATATATATATATATATATATATATATATATATACCAAATACTGGTCTATATATGTTATGTTTAACGCATTGACTACTAGGGAATTTTAAATTGGTAAAAAGGAAACAAATGTTTGTTATTTAGAAGCATGCGATCAATAAAATAGCCCACAGATTGCAATAGCAAAATAGGTATCGGTAAATAGTTTTCATGTCACGTTCAGACAGACAGGGACGGTGATTAAAGGTTTAAGATTATTTATAAATATGTTATTTCATATTTCATTTCCTTTTTATTGCTAGCTGATGTTAAATTAATAAAATTTCAGACCAGCAAATATTGATTTTAAGCTAAAAACCCTCTGCTAAAATTAATTTTAAAAGCTCAAAACGCCTACATAACACCTTTTATTATTTTTTATTAATAAAAATATTTTAGTATGCCATACACCTATTTTAATAACAAGTTAAAACAGTAAATCCAATATATTTTAATGAGCTACTAGTTAATCAGTTAATTTTAACAATCAGATTAATTACTAAATTTTAATAATCAAGGATAATGGTTGTTATCCTATTATCGATATTAATTTTATATTTTCAGAATATTAAGTATTTTTGTATCTTTTTGACCGGAACATTGTTGGTTTTTCCTGAACGATGTTGGAAATACCATGCTAATTTCTTTTCTTTCTTGTTGTCTCCAAATGGTATGTTTTTAATAATCGTAATTCGTTATTTTTATCTACAAAAACTTCGATAATTACATGGTTTTATTCCTATGTATGTTAAAAGTAATGTTTATAATTGTAAAAATGTGCTGCGATAAAATAGTAGTGGAATATATCATCAAACATAATATTTCACCAAACTGTAAGACAAATTTTAAATATATATAAATAGTAGTATATATATATATATATATATATATATATATATATATACCAAATATAAGATAATATTTTAATATATATATATATATATATATATATATATATATATATATATATATATATATATATATATATATATATACCAGGTGTACAAGTATGAAATGCGGATTTCAGACAACAGATGGTGCACCAATGCAGTTTGTGCTATAAAGATTGACAAAGTGCGCCATAGTGTTGTGTTGTTGTGTTCAATATGTCGAAATTTATACCGAACAAAGAGCATTCGTGGACAGCATTAATTTTTTGTTTTCATTTTAAGAAAACTGCTGTTGAACCATACTGATTACTTCGAGAAGTTTATGGTGAACATGCTCCATCGCAAGATACGTATGAACGATGGTTTCGGCGTTTCAGAAGTGGTGACATCGATATTGCAGACAAGGAACGTGGAAAACCGCCAAAATAATACGAAGAAGTGGAATTGCAAGCATTGTTGGACGAAGATGATTCGTAAAAACAAAAACAACTCGCCGAGCAATTGGGCGTTACTCAACAAGCTGTTTCCAATCGGCTACGAGAGATGGGAAAGATTCAGAAGCCGGTAGATGGGTACCACATGAGTTGAACGATAGGCAAATGGAATAGCGGAAAAACACGTGGGAAAAGTAGATTTATTTTGAGAATCCCAAGCGCAAAAAATCATGGGTCGACCCAGGCGCATCATCCACATCGACCGCAAGACCGAATCGCTTTAGCAGAAAGACGATGATCTGTGTTTGGTGGGGAGGGGCATGGTCTATTATGAGCTGTTAAAATCTGGGGAAACGGTTAATACTAAACGTTACCAGCAACAACTGACCGATTTGCACCGTTCGACAAAAAGGCCAAACCGAAAGAGACAACAGAAAGTCATTTTTCTTCATGACAATGCTCCATCCATACGGCAAAACCAGTTCGCGATACGTTGGAAGCACTCAGCTGGGAAGTTCTACCCTATGCGGTTTACTCACCAGACTTGGCTCCTTCCATTTACCACTTGTTGCATCGATGGGTCACGCACTTGCTGAGCAGCGCTTTGGTTCGTACGAAGGTGTGAAAAAATGGCTCGATAAATGGTTCACAGCAAAAGGGGAAGATTTTACTGACGTGGTATTCACAAATTGCCCGAAAGATGGGAAAAATGTAAAACAAGCGATGGGGCATACTTTAAATAAAGCACTTTTTATCATTCTTCCGAATTTAACATGTTTTTTGGAAAAAAATTCCGCATTTCATACTTGTACACCTGGTATATATATATATATATATATATATATATATATATATATATATATATATATATATATATATATATATATATATATATATATATATATATATATATATATATATATATATATATATTTATTTATTTGAAACTCGAAATATATCGAGTACTTTACATTAATGGGAAGGGAATCTATCGGTTGTCGGTCTGTGGGATGATTTTCCTTTCTTAACACTCAATATTTTGACAATAATTTTAAACTACAAGATTAAGACAAAAAACACACTATTAGCTCAGTAAATCCGATGCAGTAGCGAAACTCAGGGGTAATCGTATAGGAAATTTCAAGGGGTCACGTGGTAGTCTGCCATGTTCAAATGAGGACCAGCGGGAGATTTTAAATAGAAATAATGTTACTGTGCAACGTTTTAGTATTGAAAAACATAGATATTATACAACTGTTTGAAAATTTTTGATTAAATAAAATGTCAAGAAAATACAGCATGAGTAATATATAAAAAAAAATGGAGTGCTTTGTTAGAAAAGAGATGAATACAAGTGAAAAACTTGACAGGAAGGCATTTTCAGGAAAAATTTTGCAGACAAAAGTTTTAACATTTTCGCCAGGAAATTGAATAGGAATATCAGGTTTTGGGACCAACGTTTTGTTGAGACTTTATAAGGCCCAAAAGTGAACACTGAAACTGGAATCCAAATTTTTAAATAAATATTTGAATTCAGCAAGGAATTTTATGTCAGAATAAAAAGTGAATGTTTCTGGGACTGATTGGGCCTCATTGTAACTACAATAAAATGGGACTCTTATAAGGATCTTTACCTGTTATTAGCCTTTGACACAAGGCGTATTCTTTATGTGATTCTATGTGAACGTCTGAATACGCATGATCTAATAAACGATTTTTTCAAATCATTTTTAAATATTTCCTGAGAAAAATGTGAGGCGCATATTTTATAATTTTTGTACAAATTTTCAATTGGACAGTTGATGACGCGTTTGGTTATTGCAAGGCAACCAAAAAATGTTATAAGAGAAATAGTTTCTCAGAATTATTCAATTTATCCACGTACGATTTCTTACGCAATTGATAATCCTTAATTAAATCACTTACGTTTCAACATATTTGGGGAAGAAGAAGGAACTCACTCCCGGCGTACTTTTTGAATTATTATTACAATTATTAATGACCCTACAATAACCTCCTTTCCCCATGATTATATAAATTGTTTGTCAACCTTTTAGAGTCTATTCACTTACAAACGTTTTTAATTCTCTTTTTATACAAACTTTTTCGCCCTTCTGTGTTTAAATTTATATAGACTGCAGTCAGATCAAGAAACGATCGACCATACAGTTCCAGGCATATTCCGAAATTAGATGTAAATATAGAGCGGCCATTTTAAAAGAGAGATTCCTCGACGTACGCGCTGACAAAATCTCGTCACCAACTTGGCCTTCACTTTCGCTACTATATTGGATTTACCGTGTTATTAGGTGGAAAACATGTCTGTGATAAAAGGAAAAAACAAAAGGAAAAGAAAATTTTTAAACGTAAGTTGTACAATGGCAACAGAAAAATATAAAACGTTATCTTACGAATTGTTAGTTAGTCCCTCTTTTTCTTTAAAAACATAGTAAACATCTACCTTACAGTAGCGATCACGAACCACTGAATTTGTTTACGGTATGTGGATAATATTTTTTTGTTTTTTATCTCCTTACCAGAGTGAGTAAAAATGAACATATCTCGAAGTAGAATAAGAAAGCAAAAACCGAGGCGCATACTGCTTGAAATGAAATTATGTAACTTCGTCACGTTGTATATAATACTTTTTTAATGCTTTATTTTTTATTATTTATATATTAAAATATACCAAATAAAAATCTCAGTTTTAAATATATTTTTATACTAACATAATAATAAAATCAAATATATCCACAACAATCGAAATTACTAAATTGCCTAAAATAGATATTTTATAAACATTCTATTTCCGCTAATATTTCAATAAATATTCGTCCAGAAAATTTAACAAATGAAATATTAGGTCTGACTAAATATTTATTAACTTTGCATATAGGTACGTGTTTTGTAGAATATTTATTATTAAATTAATATAGATTGTCGAGCAAAATATTATCCTCGAATTTTCATGTATAATTTCGAGCATGTGTAAACAAAAAAACACTAATTTTCAAAATATTGTGTAAAGGTATCGCAAGTAGTACCCAAAAACAAGATTGTTTGTTTACGACCCTAATATAATAATAGTTAAAATAGTTCTAGCTAAAATTTCCATTCTAAAATTTTTCGAACTTATGTTTTTTTTTGTCTTCATAAGATTAAATACCAAAAATGGTACCAAAATGTTCTTGTCCGTCTATCCAGCAAATTTTTGGTCAGTTATAATAGTTTCTAATCTTAACTGAATTTAAGTAATATGGCATTAAGGGTCGCCCATCTAACAAGGCTTTTAAGTTAATGACCTTTAAACTGTTTCAATTTTTATTAGTTTCTCAATCAGTTATTACATGTTTATTCATCATAAATCCCGCCTCAAGGATACGTTACCAAATAGTTCCATTTTCGGAAGGTGGGCAAAATGGCACGTAAAAGCACTTGATACAGTGAAAGTAATTTTTCATCCTCAGCGGAATTTTTGGTTTAGTTAAATTGTTTCTCAATTTATATCTTCTGAGAGATTTTTAGAAGTCATAGTGTATTTTTGTACTACCACGAAAAATATGGTGATACAATGAGTTTTGCAACACATTTTGTTAATTGCAGATTGTTTAATAAATTTTTTGGCACTTTGGAAAATGTGACAATAATTATATTCCAGTACTATGTTTATTATTTCGTGCTAGACTGGGCAAAAATTATTTTGAAGGTACGTATTTCCCTATTTCAAAAACAACTTTTTTTGTTCGCCACTTAAAGCAAAGTATATATTTTATGCGAGCGAAAATATATAGAAATGATATATAATGAATTATTGGACCAAGGGCATCAAGTGAGTTTTTATAATTTTATCCATGTTTTAAAAGTACAGGCGTCCGAGATTAATGGACGACCTTAGAGTGCTATCTATCAATAACCGCAGTTGGACATGTCATGTTTCGTTCCACATCAAAGCTCGTCAGCTAGCCTAGGTGACGAGACAATTGTAAGACAAGCGTAACAGCAGAAGATATTTAAAAAGCATACATTTATAGGTATAAGTAGTCAATAAACTCCACCGCCATCCGGTGTGTACCGTCCAAACTAAAAGCAAAACACGGTAGAGTAAATGAGATTTGTCATCAAAAATGGATCGACGATTTAATTTGTTGGGATTGTTTCAAATTCTTATTACGACGGTAGTGGTTGATTTTCTATATATGAGGTCTGTTTGAAAGGTATCCGACCTACATTAATAACTGCGTATTTTGCGGGTTCTGGTGGATGGCATTCGAATCGTTTCTCTTTAAATGGTAATTTTAACTTTGGGAGAAGCCAATAGTTTTTAACAACGCCAAATTATCACAAGTGACTTCCAAGCGGATATGTTTTTGTTCTACCGTCAGAAATTTCCGAATGAATTTAGTAGCAACGCGAACCATTCCTAAAACATCGGTTAAAATTTTAACAACAAAACTTTTTGGGATACCAAATTCACTTTCTAATTCTCGACTGTAAAACGACAGTCTTCTTCAATCGCAAGAGCACACGCTTGATATTTCCGCTGTTTTTATGCTCGAAGGTCGTTCGGAACGAGAATCACTGTCAATAGGCATGCGGTCATCTTTGAATCGTTTGTACGACTTTTTAATCTGTGTATTGTCCATGCATCCGAAGGTCTTGTGCATCATTTCAATTGTTTATCCAAGTTTGGGACAAAACTTGACGCAAAGTCTTTGCGACATTTTCAGCAATAACAAAAATGTGACGAAAGCGAGAAAACCACTGTAAACAAATACATGCTGCTTGTGTACTAGAGAGCGCGCAGTTTCTGCGGCTGGCCCAGGATTTCATAAGGTGTAACTGGTTACTTTCGGATCACATAGATGGTGCTCAGGTACCATAGCGCGAAATTATAAAAACTGGTCAGATATTTTTCGAACACACGTCGTATATCGAATTTTAAAATATTTTCGATTTTTTTATGTAATAAAAGTTAATCTTTCCATGTTGGTCGCATACTACAGTGAACTGAATTCTTTGGTTTATTAAATAGTTCGTTATGTGTGTTAAAAAATGAAGACTAGAAGTCATTCATAAAAATTCGAAACGATCCGAATAAATTAGATTATCCTTCCATATCCCAACGCATTATTTGGTTTCCTCTATACGGAAGATTTCAATAAAAAAAATTTAGTAATGAAATAGACTGAAAAAAACAACGGCTAGGTACAAGAATAATATTACAAAATGAAATGAGGAATTTAACAAATTAACTGCGGAGATTGACCGGCAATGTATGTCAAACAGGCGATCGATTGAAAGAACACTGATCAGTCATAAAGGGCATATAAATTAGCAGCATCTCAAATTGTAATGGATACAATCATTCGATAAATTCAAATAAAGTTAAATTAGTATACGATGAAAGCAAAGGTAAAAGATTTGACCCCTTCACACCGGGGGAAATAAAAAAAATATTTGAAATATAATCCCGACCATACTATCAACGAAATAAACGAAAGAAAGACATCAGCGAACAGAGAGATCCATCTACTATTTGTAGACCTAACCAAAGCGTATGGTATCGTCCCAGTGAAAAAAACTATGGCAAATATTAAAACGATCAACCATAAACAATACAGGAATCGCCGCAGTAAAACAGCTATACGATCAGTCACATTCCCGAATAAAGTTGAGAAACATTCTCTCCGAAAATTTTTCAGTAACAAAGAGTGTCAGATTGTCTCCTACATTATTTATAGGGAATGAGGTATTAGAGAAAAGGCAAAGAGCATGTGGAGTAATGGGAATACAGCTGACCGACGAAACAACGTTGTACACTCTACATTTTGCCGACGATCACGGGGTTTATGAGAAGAAAACTGTTTGAAGATTATAAAAACTGGAGTTTAACAGTTGACTGCAAGAAAGCGAAATATTTGTGTATAGCAGGATAACAGGGAAGCCTTACACTAAATACCGGTGAGGTCATTGATGGTTGTGAAGAATATATATATATATATATATATATATATATATATATATATATATATATATATATATATATATATATATATATATATATATGTATATATATATATATATATATATATATATATATATATATATATATATATATATATATATATATATATATATATATATATATATATACATATATATATATATATATATATATATATATATATATATATATATATATATGTATATATATATATATATATATATATATATATATATATCATATATATATATATATATATATATATATATATATATATATATATATATATAAATTTAAATAGAAATTAGTTGGAAAACTCGGCAAAGGGCGCAAAAGATGTTTACACAATGTTCATTTAGCCAATATTTCGGTCCTAAGTTGGGACCTTCATCAGGGCACAAACTAAAAAAGAGAACGAAGCGACAATTGAAATAGTACGGGCGTATACACAAAAGTATAAGTTATTTTCTTTTAATATATTGTTGTAGAAAAAATATCTAGTAATAAAACTGAAAAGACCACTCACATGAGGGGTGTGATATTAATATAACAAAAATGGCCATAAACACCAATTACATAAATGCGACTAACAATTAAGTAAATCTTTCACTACACACTAACATATTAATTCGGTAAAAAGGCATTTACAAAGGGATGTCATTAAAAACTTTGGATGCTAAAATCAATTCAAATTTAATTAACCACCTGTGACCCGCAATTTGTATGACATATTTGACACAACGCTGACAGAAAACAGCCATCTGACAGAAGCAAGGAATCATTTAACCCACAGGGCCAAAGCCCATCGAAAACAACCAGGACAGGACCGGTTTTAGTACAAAATATAAATATATATCATCAAATTGAAAAGTCAGTAAATCGGAAAAAGTACAAATGGAACACGTTTAAGTCCGGTATGGAAATTAGGATAATATAATGAGCTGGAATTTAGAATGTAGAAAAACAATTTGGAGAAGGACCAAATGATGAACAAAACATTCCAAACTTCGATAATTAGCGACCAAATTAGTGAAAACATGAGGATGAAAAAAGGCCAACCGATAATTAGTAAAATGGCGGGAGGGGACATTAAATGGTGAAAAGTAGAGACTAAAAAGATGAAAAGGAAAGTATTATGCAACAGATGATAACCCAAAGGTATTGTGTTGAGGTGACAAATCACATGAAAGGAGAAAGTTGTATATGTTACTCAAGCCATCAAGGTCCGTTCTTTTGTTAATGTTGTTAGGATTCTCATTAATGTAACACATTTCAAGGAATTTTCTTTTAGAAAGATGTTTTGAAAAATGGAGAATTTTAGGTTCATTGAAATTGAAAGAATGTCCATTATCAACCGAGTGGCTTGAAAATGCACACCTCTGTGGATGACACCTGGTATCACTTTTATGTCATGCAATACAATGATTAAGGGACTGTGAAGTCTGCCCAATATAAACTGAGGAACAATCACGACAGGGGATTAGGTACACCACATCTGACAAGGTGAGAACAGGTAGAGAAGCCTTCAACTTGCTGAAAATACACCTGTTCTTAAGGAAATAATATTTAGCAATTTTCACATTAGGAATAGCACGCAGAATGTGAACCAGCTTGTTAGTAAGACCAGGAATAAAGGGCAAAGAGAGTAACGAGAAGTTTGTATCTTGGACCTTGATGGCTTGAGTAACATATATAGCTTTCTCCTTTCATATGATTTGTCACCTCAACACGATACCTCTGGATTGTCATCTGTTGCATAATACTTTCCTTTTCATCTTTTTAATCTCTATTTTTCATCATTTATTGTCCCCTCCCGCAACTTTACTAATTATCGGTTGGCCTTTTTTCATCCTAATGTTTTCACTAATTTGGTTGCTAATTATCAACGTGTGGAATGTTTTGTTCATCATTTGGTCCTTCTCCAAATTGTTTTTCTCAATTCTAAACTCCAGCTCGTTATATTATCCCAATTTCCATACCGGACTTAAACATGTTCCATTTATCCTTTTTCCAATTTACTGACTTTTCAATTTGATGATATATATTTATATTTTGTACTAAAACCGGTCCTGTTCTAGTTGTTTTCGATGGGCTTTGGCCCTGTAGGTTAAATGATCCCTTGCTTCTGTCAGATGGCTGTTTTCTGTCAGCGTTGTGTCAAATATATCATATAAATTGCAGGTCACAGGTGGTTAATTAAAACTGAATTAAATATGAATTGATTCTAGCATCCAAAGTTTTTAATGGCATCACCTTTGTAAATGCCTTTTTACCGAATTAATATGTTAGTGTATAGTGAAAGATTTACTTAATTATTAGTCGTATTTATGTAATTGGTGTTTATGGCCATTTTTGTTAGATTAATATCACACCCCTCATGTGAGTGGTCTTTTCAGTTTTATTACTATATATTTTTTCTACAACAATATATTAAAAGAAAATAACTTATACTTTTGTTTATATGCCCGTACTACTTCAATTGTCGCTTCGTTCTCTGTTTTAGTTTGTGCTCTGATGAAGGTCCCAACCTAGGACCGAAATATTGGCTAAATGAACATTGTGTGAACACCTTGTTGCGCCCTTTGCCGAGTTTCTCAACTAATTTCATATTTAAGAATTTCGATACGGCAACTTTTGCTTTCTTTCTTTATTTATTATATATATATATATATATATATATATATATATATATATATATATATATATATATATATATATATACGGAGAAAGAATGGAAGAACACGAAATGGTTCTAAAGGGGGTACTAAGCGAAAAGAGGAGAAGAGGGAGACCAAGAGCGATATGGTTAGGGGGTGTTCAGAGCGTAATGTCAGAGAAATTCAAGACCTGGAGATTAGGAAGATCGAAGAAGATGGAAATTGGGAACCAGAAGGCGAAGAACGCTATAAAAAAAACACTACAACCATCAACGAACAAGAAGATTTCTTGAAAACCCCAAGAATTGACTCTTGCTTAAATTTATAAGGCACTGATTTCTTAGACAACATATGTTTTAAGCAATTAGCAATTGAGAGGGGTTTTCGGAACATTTAAACTAGGGTAGGTTATGTACTCTTGAAAATGCTCCTACAAAGCAGCACATATTTCGAGTTATAATGTATCCAAGAGGGGCCAGAAGAGCATGTGTGCTACCCTGTATGTTGATTGATCCCCCTCTCGATTAGTAGTTTTGTCTTAAGTGTTCTCTTGTTTCTTTAAAGAATCATCCTTCGTAGCAATATACCCCTTCGCAATAGTTAGCTACGCTAGTGACATCTAGTTACTATTGACTAAAAAATATAAAAATAACAAACGTTGCTTAGTTTTTAAATTTTAATTATCTGAGCAATGTTTAACCATGTTTAACCAGGAATCAACTACTGAAATCGTTCAAGATGATAATTTTGCTATATTCTTTTCAATTGTCCGTCAGTTTATTTCCCCTAATCTGCCACTTTTCATAAATAATCCTTCAAATATGTAAATCATTAGGCTGTTGATAGAAAAAGCGACAACAGGCTTTCAGACGAAACAGTAAATATTTACCTTATAAAGGTCAAAAGCAAACATTGTTAACTGAAGCTCTGCTTTTTAAGTCTCTAGAAAAATCAACGAGATCTCGACTATATTTACGAAAAAATTTAGACATTTTTGTAGTCGAGTTTCTTGTATAGTGAATACATTTTTTTGCAGTATAAACTGGGTAAACAATTTATAAAAAAATTATTGTATATTCTGTGTTAAAAAAATTAAGTCTGATCTATGGTATAGTGTTCTATTTTTGACATCAGAGCTGTCGGCTAATCTGTTACAGTAGTCGAATTAAAGTAATTCATTTAATTTTAGTAATTAATTTAATCCAATTCAACTATAACCTTTAGAATGTAATTGTTTTCCAACAAATAAGGTTAAAGCAATTAGTTATTGGTAATTCCTCCGTCTAATTAAATTATTTTGGCTAAAATTGAATAACTTTCTCGGTAAAGTAAAAATATGCCTACCTAGAACCCACACTTTTATTTACACTCTGTCAAGTAAGAACGTGACCGGTCGTATTGTTGAAAAAATGTGCTTCGAGAACATTTTTTGCCATCAATGTGTTCTTTGATGTGCTAACAACGACGCAATTACCTTAGTGAGTTCTCCAATCACCTCCTCGGAGTCTTTCCTCTGAGCTTTCTCTTTACAAGGGACCGGCGATTGTGAACGCCACTCTAGTATCTTATCGTGGGCCCAAGCTTCGCAGCGTGATTTTCACCCAGCAAAGGTTTCTTCAACGTGCTTCGGAATTTGCTCCTTGACGCCGCGGTAATTTCGGGTTCCGTGAGAGCAAAGACGCGATTCGTTTTTCGACTTTCGGAGTGACTTTGCCTATCGACCTACGTTTTGCCTAGTCGTCGACATTTTTCATCTCGTTAAAATGATTTACGCACTTCTTAACAAACGATACCGACTTTTTAATATATTTAGCGCTCCTGGAATATGTCATTTAGGCCTCTTTGGATGGGAACAAAGAAAAACTGCCTCGAATCGACGCGCAAACAAGTGACTCATTTTGGATTTTACGTGATTTCGACGAAAGTTCAGAACAGAGTAACACTTTAATTAAAATGCGTCGTAGATAAAGGTTCCCTCTAGTGATTTTTTGTTGAATCGCTAGAATCGTATCTACCAAAAATGAATTATCGCGGACATATTCTTACCTAACAGATTTAAAGGTGTAGACTAATTGAAGTGCATAATTTAAGTCAGTCTGAATATTGTTATTCTGTTCTGAATGTGCAATGCACGCAATTTTCTTTATGGACATAGCACATGTGCTGCAGGGAAATCCCTAAAGCGTTACAGGAGCGACACGTATATAGAAAAAACCGATTCACGTTGGTCTTGAAACTATAAATCCTACTTTGTGGGAATCATAGTCCTGGGCAAATCATTTTAAAGGGATGAGCTTCTCCATATACGAGGCTGGTTTGAAAAGTCCGTGCAAAAATAAAAACTACTTATGTGTTTAGGGTAAACCTTTTTTATTTTTCGACATAGTCTCCTTTTAGGCTTATACACTTCGTCCAACGATGTTCTAGTTTGTTGATCTCTTCCGAATAATAAGATTTGTCCAAGTCTGCAAAATATCCATTAGTGTCTGCAATCACCTCCTCGTTTGAATAAAATCTTTGTCCCGCCAGCCATTTCTTCAAATTGGGGAACAAATAGTAGTCCGAGGAAGCCAAGTCTGGAGAATAGGGGGGATGTGAAACGAGTTGGAATCCTATTTCCATTAATTTTGCGACCACAACTGCTGAGGTGTGTGCTGGTGCGTTGTCGTGATGGAAAAGGACTTTCTTGTGGGCCAATCGCGGGCGTTTTTCTTGCAGCTCGGTTTTCAAACGGTCCAATAACGATGAATAATATTCACTTGTAATAGTTTTACCCTTTTCCAGATAGTCGATGAGGATTATTCCTTGCGAATCCCAAAAGACAGTCGCCATAACCTTTCCGGCCGAAGGAACGGTCTTCGCCTTTTTTGGTGCAGATTCCCCCTTGGTAACCTATTGTTTAGATTGTTGTTTGGTTCAGGAAGTATAGTAATGTATCCATGTTTCATCCACAGTGACAAACGACGTTTAAAGTCCTCCGGATTCTTCTGGAACAACTGCAAACCATCCTTGCAACACTTCACACGATTCCGTTTTTGGTCAAGTGTGAGCAATCGCGGCACCCATCTTGCGGATAGCTTTCTCATGTCCAAATGTTTATGCAAAATATTATGTACCCGTTCAGTCGAGATGCCCCATAGCACTAGCAATCTCACGCACCTTAACTCTTCTGTCATCCATCACCATATCATGGATTTGATCAATGATTTTGGAGTTGTAACCTCCACAGACCGTCCAGAACGTTCAGCGTCACTTGTGCCCATATGGCCAGTCCGAAATTTTGAAACCACTTATAAACTGTTCTAATCGAATCAGAGTCACCATAATGTTTATCAAGCTTCTCTTTAGTCTCCTGAGGCGTTTTGCCTTTCATAAAGTAATGTTTAATCACCACACGAAATTCTTTTTCGTCCATTTCTTGAAAATCACTCGACTTCCTTGATTCACACGAATGCCAAACACAAAGAAATAGACCAATATGGCTGAAACTTGGGTGTGCGTTCATTCAAGTGATGCTACTAACTAAATATTACCTCGATACGCGCCGGTGGTGCCATCTCTCGGACTTTGCACGGACTTTTCAAACCAGCCTCGTATAAGAAGGGTTGTACGAGAAATGACAAACTGACCTCCAAGGATATGATATATTAGCACGGGTATTCCTAGCATGCACCGAGGTGGGAGGAATTAAGCGGGTTACATCCATCCAACACTTTCCATGAAAGTACTCGCGGAATAGACTCAAGTCGCTAACAGTTCTTCGACGTTTTAAGGAATGAAGATTGCTGGTGAGTTCTGGGTCTCCAATTAAGCGAATAGTACTTTTCCGAATAGAATCCAACAAATGCAGTGTATGTTGGGAGCAGAGCCCAAACACGGGAGCTGTATTCCATCATTGGTTGAATTTGTACTTTGTACAAAATTAACACTTGTTGTGGAGATTAAAGTTTTCTAGTTCGAAACAGAATTCCCTGCTTTAGAGAATCTCTATTTGCTATGCATGCAACATATTCCTTGCCAGACATATTTGCTCCCAATTAACGAACCAAGGTATATTTAAATCTATGACAATAAATATGTTCAACTGTATCCATTGTAATTAAATTAGCAGCAATTACCAAAACATTAATTCAATTACCATGTAGTAATAGAATGACACTTAACAGTGAAATAACCACAAAGTTGATGAATATGATTAACGGAAAACATTTACACCTTTGTGATATTTAGTAACACTTTAACGCACAAATTATCTGCCTTAATTTATTAAAATTTATTAGTAACAGCAATTTTAGGTTAGTTAAATTTTAATGCTTCAAAATCTAAACCAAAATCGTATTTTTTACATGATTGCAATGTCCCAAGTAAAATTACAATTATATATCAGTTAATTATTATAAAATTTAGAAAAAATTAATATATAAAGTAATCGATTTAATATGAAAGTAATTTAGTAACTATAAAGTAATTGAATTACTATAACAGTAGATGAATTACTACTACTTAGATTTTAAAGGACAAGAGTCTATCTATTACAAACAGTAGATGGGTTTACATTAAATAGAATAGATAAAAAAAAACGGTCAAGTGCAAGTTGAACTTGCACAATTAGTGTTCCGTACGTTAATTGCTTTTAAAATAAAAAAAATGTTATGGTGGTATAAAATGATCAGTGACTTCGCAGAACACACCCCAAATGAGTTTTCAACAAAATTTGTTTCCAATCTTTACTGAAAACTGGTGACCTTGAAATTTTTGTTTTTTTTTATATACCAGATAAATTATTAAAGGTAATGCACTCGTGATAATTTTCGTTCAATTTATACCCCGTGGAGAATATTCCAGAATTTTTTCAAAATTTTTTGATTAGTACTTTTCGAGATAAGGTAGGGGGACAGCGATTTTTAGCGATTTTTAAAAATAATACAAAGAACAGTGTGCGCAAGTGTTACATTATATATATATATATATATATATATATATATATATATATATGTATACATATATATATATATATATATATATATATATATATATATATATATATATATATATATGTATATATATATATATATATATATATATATATATATATATATATATATATATATATATATTTTAGGGTGACCGCAAAAAATCGATGTCGGAATTTTGTTCCTCTGGACCCCACAAAACGATTCCACTTTCCAGATATTGAGATAGCCGAAATTTGAGCTCGATTAAACGACGTTAACCCGTGCCGCTCGTCGCTCATAGTTTTAAAAAATCCAAATTTTTGGCCAAAAAGCTGACATATGGAGCCATAACTCCAGAACGGTAAATAATAGAAACACGCTTAATATCTCAAAAGAAAGCTAATGTTGTTCTTCAAAATTTATATTCTATACATAATTGTTGTTATTTTAAGTCAAACCGAGTTACAACAGCCTTTAGCCCCAAAAACGTGACCTGGTACCAGTAGGAGCCAGTTTAGGAGTATTCTAAGAATTTTACGGGTTTTTACATAATGTGTCTCGGAATTAACATTTTTTTTGTTAAAAAGTATTTTGGAACTCAATTTTCAAACATAAAGAGCTTTTTGTTCAAATTTAATCTTTTATTATATGGGGATTACCTGACTAGTTTACCAAAGAAAGACCCGTTTGACAGGTAAAAAGGAGGGTGAATCTAATTTCTATTTTAGGGATGGTGATTTTACTTCAGCGTACAACCGACCTTTTATTTATTCAGTTTAGTTTCTAAAGTGCCTTTGAGCTGGTTAGATCGAACAATTATCTAGTGAAGATATTTTAAGACACTGAAGAGGACAGCATCTACCAGGAACTTGAGAGCTTGGAGGAAATGGACATCCCTGAAGAAGCTGCAGAAGATCCAGGAACATTTGAGAGCAAGAGGACGAAAGTTTCATTTGCAAGGGGCGTTAAAGAGATTTTAAACATGAAATTGTCCATTTATTAGATCGATGTAAGGTATCCGACAGAAAATGCCACGAAAATTTTAATAGCTACTCTAGAAGCACTAAACCTTGACCCTCTTGAGTACAAAGTCTCGAAAACTTTATTACATGATAGAAGGCAAATGTTCAGAGAACAATATAATAAAAAAATTTTTGATTCCTGAAAAAGAGCCCGTGGTTGTCCATTGGGACGGTAAACTTTTACCGGGTGTTTTAAAAAATGAACAATCTGAGCGGATAGCTATAGCTATTTCACATGGCGAAAAGGAACAGCTGCTGGGAGTTCCTGTAACAGCAAACAGCTCTGGAGAGGAGCAAGCCGTAGCCGTATATGAATGCCTACATGAATGGGGTCTTCTCAACACCGTCAAGGCGATGTGCTTCGACACTACAGCATCCAACACGGGAAGACTCAAAGGAGCATGCGTCATATTGGAGCAAATGTTAGGAAGAGAATTGTTATACCTAGCTTGCCGTCACCATATCTTGGAAATTATGTTAAGAGGCGTATTCGACACAAAAATGGGATCAACCACTGGACCTCATCCAGACATTTTCACGAGATTCCTCACTGCGTGGCCCAAGATAGACAAAGGAAAATACGACACAGGTATCAGTGACAATCTAATACAAAAGCAGTAAGCAGTACTCCAGAAGTAATTGCAAATGTTACTGCTGAATTCGAGACCAAATTAACTGAGAGCCACCCCAGAGCTGACTACAAGGAGCTATTGCAGTTGGTTCTCGTATTTGTTGGATCACTAGACGGCAATAATGTGGGTTTTAGAACTCCAGGAGCCATTCATCACGCTAGGTGGATGGCAAAGGCTATTTACTGCTTAAAAATGTTCATTTTTCGTCGTCAATTTAAGATGTCTAAAGAAGAATTTTTCGTTGTCAATTTAAGATGTCTAAAGAAGAAAAGAAAGTTCTGTGCGTGCCATTTCTGTTTTCCTAGTTAAAATTTATTGTAAAGCTTGGTTCAATGCTCCAAAAGCACATCTTGCACCAAAGCAAGATTTAGGTATTTTGCATAGTCTGTTAGACTATAAAGAATGTGACAACGACATTGCAGAAATAGCCCTGACCAAATTTTCGAACCATTTGTGGTATTTGAATGCAAAGTTGGTGGGATTATCGTTTTTTGATCCCACCATTACAGACGATGAAAAGTTGTTAATGGCTAATAAATTGCTCAGTAGCACAGATGAACCATCACAGTACGCTAGGGTTGTAAATCCAAAAGTTAGGAAAGAAAACTTAAAAGAGGTAGTTGATGGAGGATTGGTAAATTTACTTACCAAAGAAACGTTTACATTCTTTGACCAATTTAATATAAAAACAGATTTCCTAAGACAACATCCAAACACCTGGCCTCAAAATAATGACTTCCAAGAAGGATTGAAAATTGTCAAAACATTAAAAGTAGTTAATGATATGGCTGAGCGTGGTGTTAAATTAATAACCGACTTTAACGACCTTCTGACAAAAGATGAAGACCAAAAGCAATATGTCCTGCAAGTTGTAAGTAAATGCCGAGCATTATATCCTGACGTTTCAAAAACTACTTTAAAAAAAGCTCTAGAATAGATTAGATAACTATGTAAAATTATCAACTCATGTAGGTACTACGTCTGTATCTTTTCTGTGTCTGTTTTGTATGTATTATATATGTAATTTTTATATTTTAAAATAAAAAATGTCATTAGACTTATCAGTAATACTTGTTTTTTTATTATATTTCTACTTTAAACTCAAAAATATATCAAAAAAAGCAAAATTTATCACTTAATAACAAAATATACGAGGTATGCTCCTAGTGGTACCAGGTCACGTTTTTGGGGCTAAAGGCTGTTGTAACTCGGTTTGACTTAAAATAAGAACAATTATGTATAGAGAATAAATTTGAAGAACAACATTAGCTTTCTTTTGAGATATTAAGCGTGTTTCTAGTATTTACCGTTCTGGAGTTATGGCTCCATATGTCAGCTTTTTGGCCAAAAATTTGGATTTTTTCAAACTTTGGGCAACGAGCGGCACGGGTTAACGTCGTTTAATCGAGCTTAAATTTCGGCTATCTCAATATCTGGAAAGGGGAATCGTTTTGTGGGGTCCAGACGAACAAGATTCCGACATTTTTTTTCCCCCTTTATGAGATCCGGTCACTCTAATATATATATATATATATATATATATATATATATATATATATATATATATATATATATATATTATTCCTGTTTTTACAAGCTTTCATTTGATACCACTCGATGACCTAGTAAAAATTTTTTTTTTTTCAATTCCGATTTTACCCCTCAAAACTAACCCCTTAAGTCAAAATTTAACTTTCAAAACTACATGGCTCTGATGAGGCCATCAATTCTTATATTAGTACCAAATTTCAACTTTCTATGTCAAAATAGTCTCGGAGAAAATCGGGTGTGACAGACAGACAGACAGACAGACACCGAAGAGATCTTATAAGTGTTCCATACGGAACACTAAAAAACAGATCAGATCAAATTGTTAAAGACCTATAATATAAACAACTTGTACAAACATTTTCTTCGACATTTAAGAAACTGTCTATTAAAACGATAACAGAAATCTTTAAACTATGCATTTTTGAAACATGTAGCTCTACACTGCCGTAGAAAAATCCTGAGAAGTACTAATAAATAATAAGAAATATATAATTTTTTTTGTGATTTATGAACACTTTTTTACATGTCAGTTCGAAACTAAAATAATTTCCGAGTGCTTTACATTATCATTTTTCTTCAATTTTATGTTAATCAAGTATCGAAACAGCATATCTGTGCCGGCCTTTTAGAAAACAAAGTTAAATGACATTTATTGAAATTCAAGGAAAGTTTATTAATATTGCAGTATTTGGAAAAGTTTGTTGTTACTGACACAAATAAAGTTTTGTAATATTGTTATTGTTATTACTTTTCGGGTAGTTGGAAACTTGATGCTCACGAGAAATCGTGATAATTTTAAACAACGGTAAAAGATCATGTAGCACATTTGTGTAAGATTCAGCTTGTTACGGACTTTATATGGCGAATCTGATCTCCTTCGAATAAATTCAAAGCTGTGTTTCCTAACTTATATATTAATTTAAAACCAATATGATTTAGGGATTTTCTTAGAGAACATCGGGTTAAGGCAGGACTAGTTTTGGAAAAACCATTAAAAATATTCTCAATCGATAAGGAGATTTTAAAGTCAGACTCCTTTTCAGCCTCACGTTTGCATTAACACATTTTCATGTTTTGGTTTTGGTCTTGCAGTTACAGTTAAACCAAGACAGTACACTAAGACCAACACGACGGTGGTTTAATATAATTATTCGTTAATATATTTAGTTGAGCAATATCTAAAATAATATTTCAACATTAACCTTTAACTTTATTAGTAATAAAAAACACTGATCGTGATTTGTTTGACGAATAAATCAACGATGGTAATTGCTTTTAATTGTCTTCAATTTTTTTCTACCCAAATTCAGAAATAAATTCGATTAAATTTTCAATTAAAATTTATTGTTAGGAAGCTCTAATACGAAGTTCATTAGTTTTATGAAAACTACGTTTTCAGACAGTTAAATCAATACTCCGCCTCAATTTTTTTTTAAATTTGTTATTATGTTCAACATAGATGTAAACAAATTTGATAATTTGTGTATTAGCTTTTTAAATCAAAAATTGCCTTTAAGAGAGGTTTATAAAATTCAATCGATTTAATCGATAACACGGTTACCCGAAAATATGATCTTAAAATTAGATACCTTGGATACACAATAAGCAAAAAATCGATAAATTTTTTCCTTGACTTATTTTGTACATAATAAATATTTCTTTGATTTTAAGCTGTTTTTTAAAGGTTTGTAGGTAGCGAAATTGAAATTAAATTTTCGGATTCACGGGAAATGTCCCATCAAAGATAAATCTTTAATTGTCTATTTAGAAAAGCTTCATATATATATATATATATATATATATATATATATATATATATATATATATATATACATATATACATATACATATATATATATATATATATATATATATATATATATATATATATATATATATATATATATATATATATATATATATAAAGGGTGATTCATTTAGAGGTACTTTTTTTAAATAAAAAAAAATGAATAAAAACAATTTTATTTTATAATCTTTATTATCATATAAAAGAACCATTCTTTACAATTATTTTCTTAAAGATAATTTCTTTCAAATGTTGTCCGCGACTACGGTTAACAACGTCGATTCTGAAGTTCCAATTTTCAATGACGCGTGTGAGTATTTCGAGTGGTATTTGGCCAATGACTCGAGTAATATTGGCCTCCAATGCCTGAATTGTAGCTGGCTTATCCATGTAGACTTTGGACTTTACATAGCCCCAAAGGAAAAAGTCAAGAGGTGTGATGTCACATGATCTAGCCGGCCAATTCACTGGTCCAAAGCGTGAAATGATCTGTTCGCCGAATTGCTCTCGCAGTAAAGCCATGGTTTCACGGGCTGTATGGCAAGTGGCGCCATCTCGTTGGAACCAAATTTCGTCGAGACCACGGGCTTCAATTTTTGGCATCAAATAGTCTGTTATCATGGCGCGATAACGGTCACCATTCACAGTAACATTCCGGCCGGCCTCTGTTTTGAAGAAATATGGACCGATTATTCCACCGGCCCATAAACCACACCAAACAGTTGTTTTTTTCTGGATTTAATGGCAGTTCTTGAACCTCTTCAGGTTGTTCATCACCCCAAATACGGGCATTTTGTTATTCACGAACCCATTAAGCCAAAAATGGGCCTCATCGGTGAACAAATTTTTTCTCGAAAACAGTGGATCTTCTGCAAGCTTGTCAAGAGCCCAACGACTAAAACGGAAACGATTCGGAAGGTCGGTCGGCTTCAGTTTGTTGCACTAGTTGAATTTTGTATGCTTTTAAAGAAAGATCCTTACGTAAAATACGCCAAGTTGTTGAATATGACAGGCCAAGCGGTTGAGAACGGCGACGAATCGACACTTCACGGTCTTCGCCTACACTCTCCGCTACCGCCTCTATATTTTCTTCACTACGTGCTGGATGTGGTCTATTCGGTCGAGCATTATCCAATAATGAAAATTGGGTCTCAAACTTATTGATGGTAGAGCGAATTGTGCGTTCGGTAGGCCGTGGACCATAAGTTGCTCTAAGCGCCCGATACACATTCCTCGTAGAACGCCCATTTTTGTAATAAAGTTGAACAATTTGTAGACGCTGTGCCGGGCTAAGTCTTTCCATTATGAATTGTCAAACACTACTGAACAGGAATGCCACTTCAGTTGACACGACGCATGCGCAATCTGCAATTAAATCCCCATCACAAAAAGTACCTCTAAATGAATCACCCTTTATATATATATATATTTATATATACATATATATATATATATATATATATATATATATATATATATATATATATATATATATATATATATATATATATATATACCATCAGAAAGTATTTACCCACCTAGGAATTTCAACGTAACTGCCAAAATTTAATACCTAATTAAACCCTTTTATTATATTAAGTAAATTTAATTGTTCTTAACAAGTGTCCTTCACAAAATTGTTTGGATAAGCCTTTTTGGTAAAATCACAAATTAAAAACCAATTAGAACAAATTTTTGCATGATAATCGTTCGGAGGCGAGTTCTGAGAATTCCAGTTGAAGTACTCGTAAGAACTCATTTCAAGTTTCTGGGGATTATGGAAATTCCTAGTGACATTTTGTGATAAAAACTATGCTACAAATATCATTGCTCTTTTCGAAATTAACCATTCGCAAACAGTACTTTGTCACGGATACAGGTTCAATTGTTTTGTGAAAATGCTAAAAACGAAAGTAGTTTCCGTTGAAAATCGGGCTCCGATCATTGCGAGACATTAAAATAGTCACTCCAGTCAACAAATCGTGAATGCCAAGGAGAACGGTGGACTACATCGTAAAAAAATTTTCTGCGAGACATGGAATTCCCAATCAAAAACGCTTAGGAAGGACAATGTCCAGCAGACGTAATCGCCGCCTAACCGCACCAGAAATCAGGTTCAAGTAAACCTGGAGATGCCCATCCCCATCAGCCTGACAACCGTGAAGAACAGGTTAGCAGAAGGTGGCGTAGTCCACCTTCTGCTAACCTGAGAGTTGCAGTGAGGAAACCATTTCTTAGGCAAGTGAATAAACGTAAACAATTAGAATGGACCCAAGAACATGAAAATTGGACATCAGAACAATGGAATTCCGTCCTTTGGAGCGACGAATCTAAATTCGAAATTTTCGGTTCAAATCGCCGAGTTTACATGCGGCGGTCAGCTGGAGAGAGGATGTTGGAAGCTTGTCAGTTGCCTACAGTAAAACATGGTG
>CM032446.1:197658896-197678896 GCA_019049505.1 Pachyrhynchus sulphureomaculatus
TTTACTGTCGCAGAAGATTAAAATTTTCGTATTGTTTGTCCCTTTCGAGATTTGTATTTTCGCACATCTGAGGATGTTCGGGAGCTTTCGCGTGTCCTTCCTCTCAGGGATATGGACAGAAAAAGACTTAATCACTTGTTTTGTTTTCGTGATTCTGTCTTGTTTTAAGACGAATGGGCGTTCCTGGAGGAATTTCAGACCTGAGTGTCCTCGGTCCCCATTCTTCCTTGGCATTTCAGTCTGTATGCTGCTAATCTAGCCCTGTAGATGATTAACTGATTCAGTGGTGGGACATAGAGTACTACTTCTAGCGCCTTCGCTGGTGTCATTCTCATAACCCCCACTGCCGACCTTAGGTAGTTCCCCTAGAGGCTGCGCAATAGGTTCTCTGACTCCACCGTGCCCACTCTGGGCCACCAAATTACTGGCCACGTACATTAATCTAGGCAATAGCATCGCCCTGTATATCCACAGTGCGACCTTGGGTTGTATACCCCAAGTTTTGCCCAGAGCTTTCCTACAGGCCCAAAGGGACGTCTAGAATTTGTTCCTCTTTTCGTTGAGGTGTTGTTTCCAGTTTAGTTATGGATCCAGATGAACTCCAAGGTATTTCACCGAGCTCGAATAGACCAGTTAATTGCCCCAGAAATTAAGTGGAGCAATTTCTTGGGGTTTGTATTTCCTGGTAAAGATCATGTTTTTGATGAATTGACCGTTAGTCCCTTTGCCATGCGCCATCTTTGAGTGATCCTCAGGGCTCTCTGCATGATCTCCTTGAGGGGTTGTAGAAAGTTGCCTCTAACCACTATTGACATATCATCAACCCCTCCTTGCGGGCATCCCCTAATATCTGTTCCAGCATAGCTAACCGTCAGAATCCTGCTGGTTAGTATGCTTCCTACCCAATCTACCAGTGCACTGGGTGAACCGTGATTGGTCATTGAGTCTCTGATGATTGAGTATGAGGTGCTATTAATAGCTCCCTCTATATCAAGGAAGACGCCTAAAGCATATCCCTTATTCGCCAATTGCGTCTCTATGCCGCCCACCAGATGGTCTAGGGCCGTTTCAGTCGACCTCCCTCCATGTAGGCATATTGATTAGAGGCTATAGGGTGTTCAATCAAGGGACCTGACTTCAGATACCCATCAACCAATCTCTCCAGAGTCTTCATCAGAAAGGAGCCTAGGCTGATCGGCCTGAAGTCCTTCGCCAAGATGTGTCGATTTCCTCCTGGCTGGCTGGCTGGGGGATAAAAACCACTCTCGTTTCACCCCAAGTAACAGGTACATGTCTTAGGGTTATGCTTGCCCTATAAATGTTAATTGGGGCCTTTTCAGTCCATCTATCCCCTCCTGCAGAAAAGCAGGATATAAACCATCTAAACCTGGGTGTCTTATAGGGTTCCCAACCCTTCGCTGTATACTACTTTTGCAGCAAGCGCCAAGGCTTTATATTTGTAAATCCCATTATATCTGTTCGGGACTCTCATGTCCTCACTGAAGACTGGAAAGTTAATTCCATAAGATGCTTCAGAGTATCATCTATACATTCAGTGTAGGTGCCGTCTGAGTGTTTAAGACAGCCGAGGTGCGAACATCCTTCTGAACTTAATATTTTGTTAAGCCTATATGCCTCTGGGGCACTATCAACGCTTTCACAAAACAGATTCCAGTGAGTCCTGATAGGGAATAAAAAGGGCAGAAACGGCAATGGTTTTTTATATCTACAAAAAATTTTTTAACACTTAGTGGCGCAAAAATTGAAGATGGAATATGTATAGGTTGTCAAATACCGGAAATTGTCAAAGGTAACATCGTTGAGCAAAATTTATATCCTGTCGAGAAAGCTACCTGTGTTGGAAATATTATTATTTGAAGAACAAAAAGGCGGAAAACTATCCGGGTTCTGATTTACAGATTTCACCAAGGTATTTCCAGCATACCAAGGTCAATGGAGTTCTAGATTGTTAGAGGACTATTATTGGATCCTTAAAAGAGATCTACCTGTAGCTAAGTACTCGTTAAAATCGTAAATTATAAAATACTTATCTTATACTCAATTTTCGAGTCACAGAAAATGTTGCCTTTTACAATCTGTTTGAAGTTATTTTATATAAATATGGCATCAATTATTATTTATTATTACTCCAAAAAAACTTCAAATTTTACAGAAAAGGAACGGGATGGTAGAATACAATGAATTGTACTAAGTACGCAGACCTAATACTATATCGAAAGCTGGCACAGCAGCTTTCAAGCCGACAGAGTGGTTGACACGGTCAACACTTAAAACCAGGCAGCGCTTTATGAGGGATCCTCCTCAGGCATATGTTATTAATGTAAAATAACCTAAAATAGACAAGGCCCTATTTCAGCAGTGTACCCACTGTTCTCTTATTCGTCAAATCTATTCCGCTGTCTGCTTTTAAGTGTTCACAGTATCAACTACTCTGTCGGCTTGAAAGACTGCTATGTTAACTTTCAATGGAGTATCAGATATGCGCACTTAATAATATTCGTTGTATCCTACCATCGTATTTCGTAACTACTTTTACTACCAGTAAATTCTGTTCAATCCTAGCCCGACAGTAAGAGAAGAGTGGGTAAACTGCTGAAATATGGGCTTTGCCCTGTTTCAGTTATTTTACATTTACAAAAAAGTATTATCTGTTCATCGCTGTCTTAAGTTTAAATTCTGAGAATAGTAGATTCGAGCGGTTGAGTTTGGGTGATCAATTAGGGTAAAATATTTATTATTGCTGTTGTAAAAGGTAATATAGGGGCTAGTAGTAACAGGGTTACATACGCACTGTATAATCGTAATTTGATACTTTCTTGAACGTTTATTAATTGCTTCTGTAACTTAATCCACCAACTCGAATTATATAAAAATGTGCTCCAATTTTTCCAGATTAAACAAAAACGTAGAAAGGACAAAATGACGGTAAAGTGGTTATAAGACCTGGAGCAAAAATAAATTGCTGTGATAAGTTAGTTTGGGCATTCTAAAAGTAGGTTAAAAGCTGTAAGTTACTTTTAGTAGAGACATATTGTAAAACATTAGTGAAAAGTCCTTTTCGGTGTAATAATTTAGTTATGGCGACATTTTTAGAATTAACGTTTAACTTCTAGTCCAAAAAGGAGGTCCAGGGTGAACACATTTTTTTTTTCGTTTAAATCACAGTCTTTTCTATACCGGGTGTTTCTTATGTTGGGGCATTCGTCTAGCATAGTTAAAGTATTATTAAATAAAATTATTTCGTCCGATATAGCATATATCCAGGAGTCTTAAAAAAAATAAGGTAATCTTATATATATATATATATTATATATATATATATATATATATATATATATATATATATATATATATATACACTAACTGGGCCCGCGGCTCCGCTCGCGTGGGCTTGAGTAACTACTATCGTCACTGCTTATTCCTTATGTTACCCAACGTAATAAAATATCTCCCATTATTTCCCCTTATCTCCCAATATTTCTCCTTATCTCCCATTATCTCTATATAATTTCCATTATCTAGGCTTATCATCTCTGTTTATCTCCCATTATTTCTCCTTATCTCCCATTATTTCTCCTTATCTCCCATTATCTCACCTTATTTCCCATTATCTAGGCTTATCTCGACTTATCTCGCAATATTTCTCCTTATCTCCCATTATTTCTCCTTATCTCCCATTATCTCACCATAACTCCCATTATCTAGACTTATCTCTACTTATCTCCCATTATTTCTCCTTATCTCCCATTATTTATACTTATCTCCCATAACTCACCTTATCTCCCATTATCTTACCTTATCTCCCATTATCTAGGCTTATATCGAATTATATAGAACATATGTATAAATTTATAAAAACCCGTAAATCGGAAATAAGTGGTTCTCGAGTGATAAGCGCACTAACGGACAGACAGACAGACAGAGAGACGTTGCATTTTATATATATTATATTCTTTGCTACATGATATTGTTCCATATTTAATGCTTTAGGCAGTGTATTGCAAGAGAACGCGTTAGCAGCAAACTTGATTCACTATTATTGTCGCTGCTTATTCCTTATGTGACCTAACGTAATAAAATATATCCTGTAACCTGGCCAGAGAACATACGTATGTTTAAAAAAAAAGCATGTAAATCGGATAAGTGGTTTCTCCAGTGATAAGCGCACAAACGGACAAACAGACAGAGAGACGTTGCATTTTATATATATTACAGATATCCTTTGCTATATGACATTGTTCCATATTTAGTGGTTTAGGCAGTGTATTGCAAGAGAACGCGCTAGCGACAACCTCTTTTCCGATTTGATTCACTATTATTGTCACTGCTTATTCCTCATGTTACTTAACGTAACAAAATATAGTCTATAACCTGGCCAGAGAACATATGTATATTTAAAAAAAAAAGCACGTAAATCGGATAAGTGGTTCTCCAGTCATAAGCGCACTAACGGACGAACAGACAGACAGACGGAGAGACGTTGCATTTTATATATATATTATAGATATAGATTATTATTATTATATAACCTGGCCAAAGAATATATGTATGAATTTAAAAAAAGACACCTAAATCGGATAAGTGGTTCTCGCGTGATAAACGCACTAATGGACAGACAGACAGACAGAGAGAAATTGCATTTTATATATATTATAGATTATAGATATTCTGTGCTACATAATATTGTTCCATATTTAATGGTTTAGATTGTGTATTGCAAGAGAACGCGCTAGCGGCAAACTTTTTCCGACTTCATTCACTATTATCGTCACTGCTCATTGCTTATGGTACCTATTGTAATAAAATATAGCCTATAACCTGGCCAGAGGACATATGTATGTTTTAAAAAAAAGCACGAAAATCGGATGAGTGGTTCTCCAGTGATAAGCGCACTAACGGACGGACAGACAGACAGACAGAGATACGTTGCATTTTATATATATTATAGACGTAATAAAATGTATATCTATAACCTGGTCAGAGAACATATGTACAAATATGAATTTAAAAAATCACGTAAATCGGATAAGTGGTTCTCGTGGGATAAGCGCACTAACGGACAGACAGACAGACAGACAGAGAAATGATGCATTTTATATATATTATAGATATAGATTATTATTATTATTATATAACCTGGCTAAAGAATATATGTATGAATTTAAAAAAAGACACGTAAATCGGATAAGTGGTTCTCGCGTGATAAACGCACTAATGGACAGACAGACAGACAGAGAGACATTGCATTTTATATATATTGTAGATTATATATTATAGATATTCTCTGCTACATAATATTGTTCCATAATTAATGGTTTAGACTGTGTATTGCAAAGGAACGCTCTAGCGGCAAACTTTTTTCCGACTTCACTCACTATTTTACGTCACTGCTAATTCCTTATGCTACTATCGTAATAAAATATAGCCTATAACCTGGCCAGAGAACATATGTATGTTTTAAAAAAAAAAGTACGTAAATCGGATAAGTGGTTCTCCACTAACGGACAGACAGACAGACAGACAGACAGACAGACAGACAGAGAGAGAGACGTTGCATTTTATATATATTATTATAGGTATATATATATATATATATATATATATATATATATATATATATGTATATATATATATATATATATATATATATATATATATATATATATATATATATATATATATATTGCTTTTCAAGCAATCTTTTATATGGAGAACGTCATCCCTTTGGAATAATTTGCCCAGCGCTGTGTTTCCCACCGAGTACAATTTACAGCGATTCAAGAACAACGTGAATCGCTTTTTCCGCACTCGTGCCGCTCCTGGAGCGCTTTAGGGACTTCCCTGCAGCACGTGTGCTAGACCAATAAAAAAAAAAAAATATATATATATATATATGTATATATATATATATATATATATATATATATATATATATATATATATGTATATATGTATATATATATATATATATATATATATATATATATATATATATATATCGACCGGGGTAATAGGTAAATTGTAAAAGAGTATATCGGGAATATGGGCTGTTGTCAATATTTTATTAATCACTCAATTGCTGTTATAACCTCGATATTTCGCCAAATTTTTCGGCTTTTACAAAAGTAACTATAATAAAAAACAAACACATCATGATTCCAAAAACAGTTGTCAATATAAATAAAATGACTTACCAACTAAAATAGTTTCAACATTAAAATAAAACATAAATTACACATGAAGGTACACAACGATCTAACCTGCAGAACATTTTAAAACAGAATAAATTTCCTCCTAATAGAATTGTTGATATATCTTCCCTACAGTGTGTTAAAACTGCGTTTTTTTGTCTTATAAAAAGTGGGTACTAGGATTCAGAATGTTACAATACGAGGCTGGTTTGAAAAGTCCGTGCAAAAATAAAAACTACTTATGTGTTTGGGGTAAACCTTTTTTATTTTTCGACATAGTCTCCTTTTAGGCTTATACACTTCGTCCAACGATGTTCTAGTTTGTTGATCCCTTCCGAATAATAGGATTTGTCCAAGTCTGCAAAATATCCATTAGTGTCTGCAATCACCTCCTCGTTTGAATAAAATCTTTGTCCTGCCAGCCATTTCTTCAAATTGGGGAACAAATAGTAGTCCGAGGGAGCCAAGTCTAGAGAATAGGGGGGATGTGAAATGAGTTGGAATCCTATTTCCATTAATTTTGCGACCACAACTGCTGAGGTGTGTACTGGTGCGTTGTCGTGGTGGAAAAGGAGTTTGTTGTGGGCCAATCGCGGGCGTTTTTCTTGCAGCTCGGTTTTTAAACGGTCCAATAACGATGAATAATATTCACCTGTAATAGTTTTACCCTTTTCCAGATAGTCGATGAGGATTATCCCTTGCGAATCCCAAAAGACAGTCGCCATAACCATTCCGGCCGAAGGAACGGTCTTCGCCTTTTTTGGTGCAGATTCTCCCTTAGTAACCCATTGTTTAGATTGTTATTTGGTCTCAGGAGTATAGTAATGTATCCATGTTTCATCCACAGTGACGAAACGATGCTTAAAGTCCTCCGGATACTTCTGGAACAGCTGCAAACCATCCTTGCAACACTTCACACGATTCCGTTTTTGGTCGAGCGTGAGCAATCGCGGCACCCATCTTGCGGATAGCTTTCTAATGTCCAAATGTTTATGCAAAATATTATGTACCCGTTCAGTCGAGATGCCCACAGCACTAGCAATCTCACGCACCTTAACTCTTTTGTCATCCATCACCATATCATGGATTTGATCAATGATTTCTGGAGTCGTAACCTCCACAGGCCGTCCAGAACGTTCAGCGTCACTTGTGCCCATATGGCCAGTCCGAAAATTTTGAAACCACTTATAAACTGTTCTAATCGAAGGTGCAGAGTCACCATAATGTTTATCAAGCTTCTCTTTAGTCTCCTGAGGCGTTTTGCCTTTCATAAAGTAATGTTTAATCACCACACGAAATTCTTTTTCGTCCATTTCTTGAAAATCACTCGACTTCCTTGATTCATACGAATGCTAAACTCAAAGAAATAGACCAATATGGCTGAAACTTGGTGTGCGTTCATTCAAGAGATGCTACTAACTAAACATGACCTCGATACGCGCCGGTGGTGCCATCTCTAGGACTTTGCACGGACGTTTCAAACCAGCCTCGTACAAGCTACTTAATCTATTAGTATCCGTCCTATTGTTAATTGCAGATTTGTCATTATTAATGTGGCTCATCTAAAGGAATAAGCGTCTCTTATAATCCAATTCACGCTCCAATATTTTAACATTCTCAAAATCAAAACAATGTCCAGTACTGAAATGGTGGTCAACCACAGCACAAGATCTTTTTTTCTTTGAACCATCGCTCCTGTGTTGGGTCATTCTTTGATCGATTGTGATGTTTGTCCAATGTACGTGGAGGGGCAATTCAAATATGACAATTTATAGACCGTGTTAATACAATACGGTACACAGGTGTTTTTTGTTTAACGTTGCTAAACAATTTATAGTTATTTAAGAGATTATAGTTTGCTATCCTTAAAGAGGGATATTCTTTAAATATTTTTATGGTTTTATCCGTCAGGTCTTTTATGAAGGGTAACTTTCTATATTACATCGTTACAGCAGGTATTAAAAACAATTTTTTTTAGTATATGCCGAATGTAACCATTGTTCATAAAGATCGAAAATAATTTCTTCAAGGTCTTTTGGTGAAAACTGCTATCACTCATGTTAGTTATTATATTTCTCATTATTACCGTATTAAACTTCTGCTTTTTAGGATGATTGGAATAATAGTTAAGAAATCTACCAGATGCGGTTGGCTTCTGGTACCAATTCACACGATATTATTTTCATAGGTTCTTATAACCTTTGTGTCGAGAAAGGGAGTACTGGACATTGTTTTGATTTTGAGAATCTTAAAATATTGGAGCGTGAGTCGGATTATAAGAGACGCTTATTCCTTGAGATGAGTCACATTAATAAAGATAAATCTTCAATTAACTATAGGACGGATACTAATAGATTAAGTAACTTGTAACATTCTGAATCTTAGTAGCCACGTTTTATAAGACAAAAAACCGCAGTTTTAACACACTGTAGCGAAGATATAGCAACAAATGTATTGATGTTTTAGGAGGAAATTTATTCTGTTTTAAAATGTTGTACAGGTTAGATCATTGTGTACCTTCATGTGTAATTTATGTTTTGTTTTAATGTTGAAGGTATTTAAGCTCTAGTTGTTAAGTCATTTTATTTATACTGACAATTGTATTTAGAATTATGATGTTTTTTATTGTAGTTACTCTTGAAAAGCCGAAAAATTCGGAGAAATATCGAGGTTATAACAGCAATTGAGTGATTAATAAAATATTGACAACTACCGTCAGAAACCCTTTTATTATATTAGGTAAATTTAATTGTTCTTAACGAGTGTCCATCATAAAATAGTTTGGATAAGCCTTTTTGGTGAAATCACAAATTAAAAACCAATTGGAACAAATTTCTAAGTTTTGCACGACAATCGTTTTGAGGTGATTTCAGAGAATTCCAGTTGGAGTAAGAACTCATTTCAAGCTATACTGTAAATACCATTGCCCTTTTAGAAATTAACCAATCGCAAACAGTATTTTGTCATTAATCCAGGCTCAATTGTTTTGTGAAAATGCCAAAAACGAAAGAAGTCTCCGTTGAAAATCGGGCTCTGATAATTGCGAGACATCAAAATGGTCTCTCGAGTCGACAAATCGCGAGTGATATGCGAATGCCAAGGAGAACGGTGGACTACGTCGTAAAAAATTTTCTACGGGACATGGAATTCTCAACCAAGAACGATCAGGAAGGCCTCGAAAAATGACTCCCGCTGAAGACAGAGCTATAACAATGTCCAGCAGATGTAAAGGCCGCCTAACCGCACCAGCTCAAGTAAACCTGGATCAGCCCATCCCCATCAGCGCGACAACCGTGAAGAACAGGTTAGCAGAAGGTGGACTACACGAGAGAGTCGCAGTGAGGAAACCACTTCTTAATCAAGTGAATAAACGTAAATGATTTGAATGGGCCCGAGAACATGAAAATTGGACATCGGAACAATGGAATTCCGTCCTTTGGAGAGACGAACCTAAATTCGAAATTTTCGGTTCAAATCGACGATTTTATGTGAGGCGGTCAGCTGAAGAGAGGATGTTGGAAGCCTTTTAGTTGCCTACAGTAAAAACATGGTGGAGGTTCAGTAATGGTTTGGGGTTGTTTTGGTAACGGTAAAGTTGGAAACATCTTTAGAATAGAAGGAATCATGCGAAAAGAACAGTATCAAGAAATTTTGCTAACCCAAATGCTTCCCTCTGGAAGAGATATTTTTCAGGGGAAATTTATTTTTCAGCATGACAACGACCCTAAACATTCTGCTAAATAAATTAGAAAACTTTTGGACCAATGGAAATCCGATGACGTTCTGGAGATGATGACTTGGCTTCCACAATCACCCGACTCGAACTCCATCAAATTGCTGTGGGACCATTTGGACAGGTGTGTTCGGAAACTCAATCTAACATAAGAAAATCACTTGTGGGAACTTTTACAAACAGAATGGGTTAAAATAACCGAAGAAACTACTGGACAGAATTCCGAAACTCTGTGAAGCTTTAATTAAAACCAAAGGAGGTCACATAGATGAGAAAAATCCTAGAAAATCATGAATATTTTTCTGATTTTCTGAACTGTAAATAATGTGGACATAAATAATAATTCATTAAAAATTTAAAAAAAAATATATTATCTGGGTTTTTGTTTGTCTTGGGACTGAAATAACTAGGTGGGCAAATACTTTCTGATGGAATTGTATATATATATATATATATATATATATATATATATATATATATATATATAGTTATTGCAGAGCCCAACGTAATTATGCCGGAACATCTATTTCTCTAGCATCATCATTATCTTGACATGAAGACGTTGCGTGCATAGCACAGAAAGCTTCTCAAAAACTATATCATACTAGAAAACTCTATACTCCACAACAAATTTTAAACCTATACAAAGCTTAAGTTCGACCAACGTTGGAATACTCCTTCCATGTTCAGGTTCTGCTTCCAAATATATTCTGCATTTATTACATTCCATTCCGTGGAGAACTGTTCCCCTGATTGGACATCCAGAATTCACCAGCAACCTCGATTCCTTAGAATCTAGAAGAACCAACCGTGGACGGCTTGATTTATTCTATAAGTACTTTTATGGAAAGTGTTCGATGGACGTAGAGTGTTGAAGCCTTTTCATTTGTATGAGGTTAACCTTCATTCCCCGTGCTACACTTTTTAAGAATTCTTTTATGCAGAGAACCTCATCCTTTTGGAATGAATTGCATAGGAATGTTTTCCACCTAGTACCATAAACTTTGCAACGATGTAAGACCTACGTGGACCACTTTTTCCGCATACGCGTGGCCCTTGAAGCGTGCGTGTGCAGTGTCCATAAAAAAAGTGCGTAATTAGTAATGGTAGATAGTGGCTGCGACCAAAAATGGTAAAATAGTATGGCCTTAGTATCAGTAATAAGCTCTAAAGGATGATTAGTTCCAGCCAACGCCATATGATAACTAAAATTTTAAAAAGGGGAAATTAAAATTCCTCAAACTCATTAAAAGAGGATTAAAGAATATTCAGGTAAAATGTAGACAGTTGTTAATTATCTACCCACTCTCGTCTTCATCGATGTGCTATTAAATTCTAAAGTTGACGGTCTCGATAATTTCCTCTACTGTCGTAAGGGGTTAATAAAGTATATAACTTATTTACTTATCACACTTTAGTTATAATTACGGAAATAACTAACTATATTATGCGTTAGACAATTGCCATGAATCACAACTAGAATTAAGCATCGTGAAACTATAAATTAAAGTTGATACTAGCAGAAATTTCCAGTGGCTAAGCTTAAGCCACGAGCAATGTTGTTAGTTGGTGAGTTAGAATCAAACAGATCAACAAGATTTAAATTAACAAAATGATTAAGCCGACCTCAAAAGAATGATAAAAATACAATCTCTTCTTAATCTTAACCTTTCTACTTATAAAATAAAATATATTTAGAAAAAGACATTTTTACTGTCACTTTAAACGTAAAATATTAGAAATATAAGCGACATACGACAACAATTTTATTTTTAGATGAACGCCCCTGAAGTTACCTTTCTACATATCCATCTATATTAAGGAATTTGTATCGTAAGGCCAATTTATGTATTCTATTCTCATAAAAATCTGCTGCCTGGTTGGCTAACCACTGCAAATTTTAAAACAAATATTTACCACGTAAATATTTATTTAACGATAAACAAATAACATACAATTATTTTGTCTCGGTACCTGTTAGTCACCATCAATAAAATTTATTTTATCTATGATTGGCCAAATGCAGTAATGCACTGAAAAGTATATGCGTATATTACTGATTGAACCGAATACGTATTTATTATATATATATATATATATATATATATATATATATATATATATATATATATATATATATATATATATATATAGTAACATGAGAAACTGTCCTCTTTTTGAGGCATCTTTTTTTGTACCCTGTGAGAAGTTGTTTGTCCCACGCTTGAGCGCAATTTTGTTGCCTATGAAAAAGTGTTTAATTGCGCCCCACGTACATTGCGTCACTTTGTACCGTTTGAATATTGGACACCCCAAGCTTGAGCACAATTTTCTTGCAGCCCCGCTTTAATTTCTGATACTGAATTGAGTGAACCCTGATTTTAGAAGAACTAAAGAAATTAAACACACACTAGCTCAGTTTTCCTTGGTAGAGAGATATGGGTAAGAGATAATTGTCTTACGTCTTTTTGGAACTATTTTCTATTTTTTAAAAAGCTTTAGCTGTACAAATTTTGGGCACCATCCATTTTAAAATAGAAAGGATCTAATTTCAGCTAAAAAAATGGAAAAATACTGAAAGAATGTATTGTTGGTAAATAAAAAAAATCAGTTTGGTACAGCCGTTCTTGCCCTGAAAAGTAGGATAGGTATTCAGTGAGACACTAGCTTTAATCAACCAAAAAAAGAGAATTTATTCATGTATTTTTTTTAAATTAAAAAGTTCTAACGTTTGCAGTTTTACCAAAAAAATTCTAGCCTAACTAGTTGTTGTTACATTTAAAATTTTAAACTATTATAACCCCCGAAGACGAAAAGTCGTGCTTTACACTTATTAGTCTGTTTTAAATTGTAGTTAAAGTACTACTCCGGGATAAGTCTATTGAAGGAAGTTTTGTTGACTTACTGTTTTTTACTCCTGCTGTGATCGACTACGCCCGATTTCACACTTTTTCTTAACAAACACTTAGAAAGCCCACTACGGCTTTTATTTAAGACACTGGTGCTTTTACTTAGCGGCTCTGATGAAAATTAGCCTACTTCGGCTAGGTGGAAAATAGCCTCTCGGCTAGATGGAAAATAGCCTCTCGGCTAGACGGTACTGCCTGGCTGCGGCTAGATGGAAAACCCCGATTTACGGTCTGCGGAGCCTTAAATAATCGTGCGACTTTTGCCAGTAATATCACGACGCTCCAATCAAAAACTGCCGATCAAACATTCCACCAATCGCGGCGTAGCGAGAGGTTCGGTCAGGAACCCGCAAAACACCGTATATACCGAACGTCTTGGAACTTCTGTTTAATATACCGTTCGATACAAAAATGAAAATAAGTACAATTTGAAATGGAAAAATCAGTAACATTACATGGTCTTAAAATCTAGGAAAAAATGAATGTTACATTTACCCCCTTCCAAAAAGAAATAGACTACACTAGTCTATTAAACTTAGGCTACTTATGAAAAGGTACAAAGTGGTACACTATCACTTAATACTAAGGTCAGAACTTAAAACAAAATTACAAACTTCGGACCTTACTACTAGACTTAATTCAATTAAGCACTAATATTAAGTACAATGAAAACCAAATGAAAATCTTTGCATGTACACAAAAATCTTATAACTAGACTTAACTTAATTAAGCACTAAGGTTGAGTACATCAAAAAGTAAATAAAAATCCTTGCATGAACATAGGAAATACCTTTCCAAAATAACAATCGCGGTCTTCTTATATAAAAGAATCAGCTCTGTTATTGTTACCAAAACAAAAAAAAATTTAACTTTGTCTAGACTCTTGTCTAAATCAAAAAAAAATGAACTGAAATAAAATATGAACACCCCCCTTAAAATCTTTTAAGGATTGTCTGAAAATCTTCTATTTCAGCAAAAGAAATTTATAAAAATTTTTAAATAAAGAAAAAAAATAAAAAAATGATTCTAGTGCAAACACTTACACTAAAAAGAAAAAGTCTTGTCAGACCATTTAGCACAAGGCCAAAAAAAAAAAAAATATCTGGATAAATATCCAGACGAACGCTCGGGAAAAATCGCCATCCATGCTCTAGCTCATCACTAAGAGAACATTCCAAACCTAGTATCACTACTAGTCGCACTCGGAAAATAATCGCACTCTATCGCGCAATGTCGACGTCCTAAGACATCTAGACATGCTAAAATCGCTAGGGAAAACGCTCTGGTTAATCGCCAGAAAACACGTCAGCTCATCGCCAACTAAACACTCTGGTATATCACCAGAAAAAAACTCGGCTCCTCGCCAAGAAAACATTCTGGTATTTCGCCAAAAAAACCTCGGCTCCTCGCCAAGAAAACACTCTGGTATTTCGCCAAAAAAACCTCGGCTCCTCGCCAAGAAAACACTCTGTAAATAGTCCTCGACTACACAAAGTCTGCGTTCTAAAAGAACAATCTCGCCTTAACATAGTGAGCAGCTATAAAAGCTAACAATATCACTATAAGCACAGTGAATAGCTACAAAAGCTAAAATTCACCAAACTGAATGATCCTGCTTCAAAAAGCAATGTTCACTAAGAACAGAATGATTAGTCCGCGCGCAACTAACATTCAAGGAAACATTCCCAGCACAACTATGTGAGACAGCAAGTCTCGAAATAGGACCTCCCTAAAGTCATAATCCTATATATGGGAGTCCATAAACAAAACGACTCAAAATCTCGCATTTTGAGCACATGCCCTCAGGCAACCAACATACACTGAAATATATACAGAAATATATACAGAAATATATACAGACATATATACAGGAGTTCAAATCCCAAACTCTTGGTTATGATAACTCCATACTGAGCTTGGTGTAAGCTCTTAGCAAAAGCTAATCAAATCTTCGGCACATCGCACCAAAGTGACAAATCTGACTAGAAACATGAGCCAAAAAAAAAAACGCCCTCCATCATTCTTCAGGGTGGCTACTCTGAGATATAAAACTTAACCAGCATTGCGCCTCTTCAAGTTGCATGAAGAACCCTCGTGTACTGGTTTCGCCCTAGAACAACAACGAAAAACATTCAATCCATCCCACATAACAGGAGATAAACACCTCACCACGATATACTGAATGGTGGAGACAATTAAATACAGAATTGGTGACCCTGGTGTCCACCAACAAAAGGGAGTAGATTATAGCATCCACTAAACTGAAACGGTGTCTACCACACCACCATAAGTCAAAAAAAAATTTAATCAATAGGGTGTTCCGAAACACACTACTGCCAACAGCCTGTCACCACTAATAGGCTAATTGGAGCTGAGGTCGACTACAGTAGTTAGGCTCTCCTTTGGTTCAAAATAGAAATAGCCATTGGGTAACAAAACCTCTAAAGGTCCCAAAGGTCAAACGTGCGCCCCCCCATAGACTACCCTTCCAATCAGTCTGTTCCTCAGGAAGACTAACTCCCCGCCAAACGTCGTAACGGCATCTGTTAGCACCCGGTGCATCACAGCCTGTAAAAACAAATAACTCATGGGATACAACCTAAAAGGTTTACAAGGTTGACTTAACCAAGCTTCTTACGGAAATTTAAAAAAAAACGAAAATGAGCTTAATAAGCTACATGAAGCAAAAATTTCTCAAATTTTTGGTGGCAACGCAACAAAACTGTTGAAGACGACAAGAGCTTTTCCAGCTTAATCAGAAACAAGAAGAAAACATCGTTGACAGCTAAAATATTTGATCATGGTGTTAATCGTCTTCCTAGACAATAGCCTCTAGAAGAAACTGCTACAGGTATCAGGCATAACCGTTTTCTGTCAGCCCAAACTCCTAGATTACCTCTTGGAAATCTAAAAATTCGGTTAGGAATCTTCCTTCACTGCGCTTAGCCTCTCTTGACAAGGTTCTCATCTCGGTATCTTACTCTGCTCTCATCTCCTGTAAATGATCAGCCTTTAGTTCTCCTGCAGAACTTCAATTTTCTATCAATCTGATAGTAAACCGAAAAAAACTCAACAGACGCCTATGAGTTTATGCAAAAAAAATTTTAAAAAAATTTGTGACTCAAAGGTAACGTTTAAACGGCCCTGAAAAAAAAGAAAATACCCTCAGTTTGTCAATTCAGAAGAAGATCTAAATCAAAATAATCCAAGTCTTAGACTTACTGGATAAACTAAACTCAATTTACTCTTAATTGCATCCAACATATACCACTAAGGTAATAGAAATACACCCCCTCGGGTAACAAATTTTGAAATTGCTCATAAAAATTTTGACTCTACATCATACCACGCGAGCTACATCTTGCGCTTGTCCTAACTCAAGATCACCTTGGATTGCCTCTAATCAAAATTTCGCTTCCAAGTGTCAAGAACTGGATATTATTTGGGGTCATAAGCAAATCAAATCCCGCGACCACCGACATACCAGTCTTATGATATATCCTGAGTGTGACTCCTTCGCAAGCTCGCAACAGCTGAGTCGATGCTAAACATCAACTACAATCAACCTAAGTTTGGATATGGCCAATACCCAAAACCTTAGCATTAAACAATAAAAGTAAGCTATTCTCTGCTCAACTTTTATAACAGTCAAAAAAAAAACGAGGTCGTCACCTCTACAGAGCAACATCAAAAAAAATTTAAGCAATTAAGATAATGTAAATATAAATTATTCTTCTTCTGACAAACTTTCACTAGGGTTAGGTTCATTGAATGGTTTTAAGTCTTTAATATGCCATCGTCCTATTTTAGTCCCATCTAAATTAACTAAACCATAAACTAAATCTGAAATCTTTTCTCTTATCACGCAATGCACATACTTAGGTACCAACTTAGATGTGAATTTATCTGCTGCACTGGAAAGAATTTTATTTTTTCGCCAAACGTGATCACCTATATTAAAGGCAAAATCCCTTTTTCTAAGGTTGTAAGACTTACTGTTCCGTTCATAAGCCTTATGTATCCTACTACGCACGTCGGTGAAAATATCTTTTAAACCCTTTAAATTTTCGGCGTACGCACCCCTGTTACCCGGAATTATTTCGCTGTCAACATTGACATCCAAATCTAAGTTTTTATAATATGATCCAGATAGAGGTATATGTCTGCCGTAAACCAAGAAAGACGGTGTGAACCCTGTTACTTCGTGTCTTGCGGTATTTATCGCTTGTTGGATTTTGGAAATATTGTCATCCCAAGTGTCATGTGAATCCACGTAACTTCTTAAAGCGGTCCCGACTGTTCGGTTATTACGTTCCACAAAATTACATTGGGGAGAGTACACGGGATTAAAACGGATGTTAAAACCATAAGTTTCACTTAAGCTCTTAAAACTTTTAGAGGTAAACTGAGTACCGTTATCGCATATTAAGAGCGATGGAACACCGTGGATTAGAAAGACATTATTTTCCAAAATTCTCTCTATATATCCAGCTTTAGAGCTTTTCAAAGGAAATAGCATGGTATACTTTGTAAACCAGCAAGAAACCACGAGAAGCCATTTATTTCCCTTTTTTGAACGTGGGAATGGGCCTACTAGATCAGCTGCTATGACTTGAAAAGGGTAATTAACCGTTTTTCTCTTTTCCCATCAGTCCCATAGGTAGTGCATTTGGAGATTTCTGCGCTCCACATACTTCACAAGTCCTCACAAACTTTACGATGTCAAAACGCATTTTTGGCCAATAATACTGTTCCTGAACCCTGTGAAGAGTTTTATAAAAGCCAAAATGACCAGAAGTAGGAGGAGTGTGACACATGTCTATAACTTCCTCTCTCTGTGGTTTAGGAACTAGTATTTTCCACTCGGGTACATTAACTTTTAAAGGCAACTGGTTTGGGATAAACTTGTACACGAAATCATTTTCCACCTTCCACTGCGGAAAATTTTGAGGAAATTCTTTAATTTGCTGCCGCAAATTATCGTACCATGGATCAATGCGATCTACATCAACTGTATCAATTCTTACTCCAAACCGTGCATTAAGACTGTTTTCGTCCGCTATATGATCTGGGATTCTTGACAAAGCGTCAGGAATAACATTGTGGACTCCTTTTCTATGAATTAAAGTAAATGTGTGTTGTCTCAGCCTAATCGCCCAACGCGCTAGTTTGCCACTAGGGTTTTTTAATAGAATTAAGCCACAATAAACTATAATGATCTGTTATGACCGTGAAAGGAACACCTTCTATGTAAGGTCGAAACTTTTCGATGTTAAAGAGTACTGCTAAACATTCTTTTTCAACAACCGAATAGTTACATTCAGCCTTTGATAAAGTTCTACTGGCATACGCTATCACTCTTTCCTCACCATTGATTTTCTGTGTTAGGACGCCCCCTAAACCGGTATTAGAAGCATCACTAGAAATATAAAAACTGTTGGAAAAAGTCTGGTTGGGATAAAATGGGAGCTGAAACCAATAGCTCTTTAATCTTTATAAAAGATTCTTCGGCTGCCTTTGTCCAATCTATCGATTGTCCTTTTTTTCGTCCTTTCAAAAGATCATTAATAGGCGACAACAAGGTAGAAAAATTCTCGATAAAACGTCTGTACCACGAACACATTCCTACGAAGCGCTTAACTTCCGTAGTATTAGTAGGTCTTGCATAATTAACCATGCTTGCTACTTTATCCGGATCGGTACGCAAGGAATTTGAGCCTACAATATAGCCTAAAAACTTTAGAGAAGTTTTGAAAAAGTCACATTTGCTCAAATTTATCATCAGTCCGGCCTCTTTCAATTTATCTTTTACTTCTTTAAGTAAGCGAATATGCGATTCGAAGTCTTCCGATGTTACTAAAATATCATCGAGATAGGTAAAAATATGTGGCTCTTATTTCGGACCAAATATAGCGTCCACTAAACGTTGTTGAGTTTGAGCAGCGTTCTTTAGACCAAACGGCATAGTGACGAACTGAAATAGACCTCGGCCTACTACTGCAAAAGCGGTCTTTTCCTTAGAGGATTTGTCCAAAGGAATTTGCCAGAAAGCCTTTCTAAGGTCTATCGAGGATACATACTTAGCATTCCTGAGTGATGTCAAAATTCTGTCGATGTTCGGTAATGGATAGTTATCAAATTTGCTGACCTCGTTGAGCTTTCTTCCGTCATAGCTTAGACGATGTCACTCCGAGTGTCAACATTTCGTCTAACCCCTTACAAAATTCTGTCGATGTTCGGTAATGGATAGTTATCAAATTTGCTGACCTCGTTGAGCTTTCTTCCGTCATAGCTTAGACGATGTCACTCCGAGTGTCAACATTTCGTCTAACCCCTTATTTAATACCTTTGACATATACGGAGACATGGCGAAGGGCCTTGTCTTTACAGGACCGTATCTATAGACATGGTGATCTTATTCGTTCGGCCTAACCTATCTTTACTACTTATTTCTTTGAAAGAGCTTATTACGTTTTCTGCGTTTAAGCGTTCCGTCCGCGAGAGATCATCTAGGGTACATAGACGCGAGAAAAGGCTTTCTAAAGAACTTTCTGAATAACAATCTTTAAAACTTGTATGAGAATTGACTTCTAGGGACTGTGGATACCACGAATTTTCTTTAAAATTTACTAAAATTCCGAATTTTTGTGCGAAATCACATCCTAAAACCAAAGTATGTGATAGAGAAGGTACTACTAGAGCAGAGATTACTAAACAATGACCATTGCAGACTAGCGGCAACTCAACCGTACCTAAAACTTTTAGACGGCTGCCATCTGCAGTGGTAACACTTCTATTTTTGACGTGGCGTATTTTTATACTTAAACGACTTAAAATTTTAATACCATTCTGACCTAAAACGGAGGCATTTGCACCAGAGTCAAGTAAAGCCGAGAAATGGGCACCTAATAGATTTATCTTTATATGCGGTCCATTATCTAAATATTTATGCACGAATAAAGGAGATATGTGACCATTTGGAGAAGCAGGAGTTTTAACTTGAGGAGAATTTTTATTAGACTTAAAAAAATCAGAAACTTTTTGTAACTATTTAGTCCTACCTGATCTATTGGAATATTTCTTTACTTAAGATCCTCATTAGAATCTTTTCTTTTATCCGCGACCGGACGTTCTGAGAAAGTACGA
>CM032446.1:197683896-197768896 GCA_019049505.1 Pachyrhynchus sulphureomaculatus
TTCTCGATTGCTATTCAAAAGAATGAAGTAGTTCTAAAACCATACTATTGCATAGATTCTCCTTCGAGCTTCAGTTTTTAAGGGTGAATATGAGTTATTCATTATCTTAAAACATTATTATCTACTAGCTTATAAAAGTATACCTAGTACTCCCATATAAAATGTTAAAATGAAAACATTGCCTAAACATTTAATTTCTATGAAAACTAAAACACATTATTATGGAATTAATTCGTATATTCATAATGACAAAGTTAATTTAACATTTACTCAAAATGTCCCCCTCTCGCTTTTACACAAACCCTCAAACGATTAAGCTATTTGGCTATGGCAGCACGCACTTGACCCAATAGAAAATTTTCCACCGTTCGTTTTAAAGAGTGAAGATTGGCATGTCTTCTGAGCAAACCATACCCTCTAATCCCATCACAGCTTACTTCCCGCCAAACCATAACTGGTGCTGTATGATGACCCCTCTGAACTTTTGGAACCAGTTCAAACGCTTCCTTAGAAGATCTGGCATAAATCATATCATTTTGCTTATCGAAAGATTGTTCCACAGTGAAAATTTTTTCATGGGTAAACAATATTTTTCTGTTTGTTATTAGCGTGTTCCTTCAACAAATTTTCGCCACCGTTTTTTACTTTAAATCTTCCGACGCCAATCCTTAGATCCTCTTTATTAATTCGAAATTTTCATCTCACGAGATAAAATTTTTTGTTTGCCGAGAAGATTTCGGTCATTCGCGCTTTTACAGCTTTAACCGCTTGTGGCGTTCGAATTATCCTTGGTCTACCTGAACATTGCCAGTCTTTTATGTCTCCCGTCCCAATAAATAATTTAATCGCCCGGTAAACAAACATACGACTTATTTTAAGCCGTTTTAGGGTCTTAAAAATTTTCGCTTTTTCCATACCACACTTAAATAAAACTATACGGTAACAGCAATCCTGTTTTCTCGATCACCCCACTGCATTATTTAAAGAATTCAAATTGTGTTTGAATATTTCCCAAGGGTATGGTATAGGTATGTGGATGATATTTTCGCGATTTTTGATACAAAGAAAGCAAATATTGATGATTTTGTTTCTAAATTAAATAGCCGGTATGATTCCATTAAATTCACGTACGAAATTGAGAACAAAGGACAATTGCCTTTTCTAGATATTTTAATTATTAAAAATAATAATAGATTAGAATTTGATATCTATAGGAAGGACACAGTAACAGATTGATATATTCCTAATGATTCATTTCATTGCAAATAACATAAATTAGCCTCATTACATTTTTTAGTTCATCGTTTGGTCACTTTCCCTCTGAATAGAGTAAACTTATTAAAGAAAGGAATCGTATTAGAAATATAACTAGAGTTAATGGTTATGACGATGACTTAGTAAATAAGCTAATAAATAGACATAAATTTAGGTTTAATATTCAGAATTCCACCTTTTTTACACGCGAAAAAAATAACATCAAGTATGTTTCCATACCATATAATCCGAAATATAGCAAGGGACTCAATAAGGTATTTAATAAGGTAGGCCTCACCTTAGTCTATAAGTCATCAGACAATCTGAGGAATATCTTAGGAAATCCCAAAGATAAGATTCCTAATTGTGAGAAAAGTGGACTTTATGAAATTAGTTGTAATGATTGTGACAAAAAGTATGTCGAGCAAACTAAAAGGTCAATTAAAACACGATTTAAAGAACATTTAGCACACTTAAGATACAATAGAACAGAAAGGACTAACATTGCCGAACATGGCCTTGAAGCTGATCATACTGTAACATTAGATAATCTAAGATTAATAAAAAATGTATCTGATAGGAGATTGTTGAACGCATACGAAAGTATGGAAATCATAAAATGTAAAAATAGTTTAAATAAAGACAGAGGGCCTATTCCTTATAGTCCCCTCTACTGGTTACCTGACCGGAACTGATGGCCTTGCCTATGTCATTAGTTCCGCTTGAGTAATTCTAGGGTTAGACTAAGTATAAATAGGGTAGATTTGTAGTTTAGGGAATATAAATAATATGTAATTTATTAATTATGCACACAAAATTAAGCAATATTTTGAACTCAACACAACTCTTACACTCAAGAAACAACTTACTAAATAAAAGTTCATGTCGGAAACCAACTAATATTCACAAACTTATTAGGCGAATACCTACGATAAAATATACCTAAAAATGTTCTAATAACAGCTTAATTATTCTTTGGGTAAATAAATAATTCTCGCGCGTCGCTCAAATCAATTTCAAATCGTTACTACGACGTAATTTTAGATAACTTACAAAAAGCTCCAGGTTTATGCATAATTTTAGTTATGTCTCTGACATGTTTAATTTATGACTTGAGATTTTATTAACATTCATATGTTAATATGAGTCCTGACTGTGATATAATTTAACATTATTTGATAACTAATATAATGTTAAGATAATTTTAATTGTGATATTTATTTACATTTATACGATATTTATATGGCTTTTTGTAAATTAACATTTGTGTAAAAATTTTAAATTATGCGTTTAAGTATGCTATATAGAAAAGTAACTTTTTCATACTTCAAGATGGTGGATTTTTATACAATAAAAATATTTCGTGTTTTGTCACGTCTGATTTTCTCCGAAACTATTTCACACAGAAAATTGATATTTGGCACGAATATAGAAATTAATAGCCAAATTAGAGCCGTGTAGTTCTAAAAGTTAAATTTTGCCTTATGGGGAGAAGCGGAAAAAAAATTTCTAAGGTTATCGAGTGGGGTGCCTAATGAAAGATGGTAAAAATACGAGTTCAAAAATATATATGATAAAAAAAAGAAAAAATGGTCAAAAATCCCCCCTCTCTTGAAAAATACTGATTAAAAAATTTTGAAAAATTCTCGATAAGTGCAGATTGAGCAAAAATTATTACGAGTGCATTATGTTTGATAATTTATCGGGTATAAAAATATTTGTCTCGATAATATGACTGAGGTTTTTTTCTTGGAGAGTTGTGAAGTTAAGCGGGACTAAGAGCTACTAAATATCAATACGTATTCGGTTCAATCAGTAATATACGCATATACTTTTCAGTGCATTACTGCATTTGGCCAATCATAGATAAAATAAATTTGCTTCTAAAATAAACACTTTTTATACTCTAGTCTTCTAAAAGCATTGCTACATGGTCTCTTTACGTGAAAACATAGTAAATCTATTAGCTTTAACACAAAGTTTCAATCAATGTACTACATGAAAAGGCCATTGCTGGTTTAAATCGATCTAAATTTAACTTTTTATTTTTGTATTAAATAACTTATGTATAAAAAAAGTAGTCATCTATAACCGACCGCGTTCAAAAACCTATATTATCCTCAATCTTAAATAACCTTTTAAAATATCGCTGCTAGATAAAAATAAAAAATAAAACACAAGATGTTACAAACAGGGAGAGCTTACAACCGATATTTGCTAAAGTTTCAACACGAAAATTCTATTAGCAATATTGATAGCAGACACATAATTTTTTTACATTTAATTCAAATTTCAAATTTAGGATTCTCATACTAGTGATTGACAATAACGTCACAGAGTTTTAATTGTTTCAGTTGCTAATTTTGCGAAAATGCTTCTTAGCTACCTTTACTAGCTTATACGCAAATAGATAAACTGGCTTTTCTTGTGTTTGTAAATTATCAGTATTGCAACTTACACAAACGAGGACAGATTGCAAATAAATTTCATTTTATAAGTATAAAAATAAGCTTGTGGGCATAAGATTACTGCTACAGCTAATAATAATAATAATAATAATAATAACAATAATATAACATAACATAATAACAAAACTGGTCGGAACTTCACACATTTTCATTAATTGAAGTCGACGATATAAAAGACTTCAATAACTATTATAATTATATGCGGAAAAATGGCACCTATGGAACGAGCCTAGAGATACTTGCCCTCTCGGAAACACAAAATAGCAACTTTCATATCTTCTCAAAACAACGAAGAACAAGACATACAAAAATAACTTTTACGGACAGACCAACAATAATAAGCACGGGAAAATACAACAAAACCATTTACCTTCTACTAACAGGCAACCCAATGTCGGGACACTTTGAGCTTCTGACACCACAAAACACTGAAAACATTCCAGAGAACAACAGACCAATAAAAGAAGCATCGGGCGAGCGACGTAACGGTCGAGGACGTCGCGGGAAATGGCAGCTCGACCAAAACGATGAAGACCAGGCAACCGAAAATGGACCTGCCAAAAGTGTTGTGTTGGCGACTAAGCCGACACCCACCAAGGCGGGAAAATCACAGCAGCGCATGAGTTGCACCACAGGAATCAACGAACACGCCATGCGTTGCTGTAATGAAAACACAAAACCTGACAAAGAAATCACTGAGAAGAGAATCACTCGCTGCTTGGACCCACCAACATCAATCCCAAGCGCAACCGACGTAGATACGGGACAAACACAACCACCAAAGCCAGGCCAGGGCCCGTATGTATTGCAAGGACAACATGCAACTACCAAGGCTGGAAAACCAAGACAGCGGTTAAAGTGGACGGATGAGATGAATAGGACGGTGATGCGCTGTTACTACACCGCCACCAAACTCGAAACAATAACATCGGGCTACAGACAGCAACTGCACAGACTTTTCTTGACCGAATATCCACATCTGCAATTACTTGTTTCAGAACAGAGAGTAGTAGACCAAAAAAGAGTTATTACCAAGAACAATCGTCTCACACCTCTCGAATTGCAAACCATCAAGGACACAGTGGCTGTTGAACTGAACACAGACCAACCAAACAATAGAAACAATAAAGCAGATTCCGAACCGGCCTCACGCACACAACCACCCAGTCGAACACAACAATACTCGCCGCCCAGGAGGAGCATAACGCAAAATAATATTGCGAGTACCGCGCAACACCATATCACAGACAACAACATGAATCACTCGCCACCCTCAACGACATCCACACAACATCACCCCGAATCACCTCTCATACAAACACTTAAAGCAAAAATGGAGTCACATCTAGCTCGATGGTCAGGCACCGACCCCACAACAAGAAATCCCATCCCTCGTTTAATCTTCAGACAGAGCACGCAACCAATCCTCAACACACTAAACAAGCACATAATACCTCAGTATATAACAGACTCAAGCACAATCGAAGACATTCACACAATAATATACGCAGCAGCAATCACCACTCTAACACAAAATAATCAAAAACTCCCTCAACGACAAGGAAACCCCAACAGGACAAAACCAAAATTCAAATGGCAAATAAGAATAGAAAACAAAATCAACAACATCAGGAGAGATCTAGGACATCTTACCCAGTTTATAAGCGGGAACGCGTCCAAACGTGTCACACAGGGGGCAAACAAGATCAAATCTAAGTCTCCCAACAGAACACTGCCAGAAATCCTCGATACCTTGAAACAAAAACTATCTGTATATGCCGCAAGACTCCGTAGATACAAAGAATCAAATGAGAGGAAAGACACCAACAACCTCTTCCGAAGAAGCGAAAAACAGTTCTACCGGAAAACTATGCACAACAGACAGATAGCAGTGACTGAACCACCAAACAAACAAGAACTCACAGATTATTGGAAAAGTATCTGGTCAGAACCCAAACAACACAATAATAACACCCCCTGGATCAAAGCCGAAGAAGACAAACATAAACATGTGACAGAACAAGAAAATACCACATTTAATACACAAGAAATTACAGAAACTATCAAACACACACATAACTGGAAATGTCCTGGAATAGACAATATACAAAACTTCTGGTACAAACAGTTTACCACCACACACGAAGCACTCACACACCAAATCAACAAAGCCATTCTACAACCACACACATTTCCCACTTTCCTCACACAAGGAATAACATACGTTAAACCCAAAAGCTCAGACACCACAAACCCGTCAAACTACCGACCTATCACCTGTCTTCCAACCCTATACAAGATCATCACAGCCACAATATCGAAGAAAATAGAACAACACCTAACAGACAACAATATCCTCACAGAAGAGCAGAAGGGATGCAGGAAAAATAGTCGAGGATGCAAAGAGCAGCTGATTATAGATAGCGTGATTATGGGACAAACTAGAAAAGAACACAGAAACCTTCACATCGGTTACATAGACTATAAAAAAGCCTTCGACTCCATACCCCACAGCTGGTTAATCAGGGCCCTAGAAATCTATAAAATCAACCAACACCTCAGGCAGTTTTCTCGCGCAAATTATGAAAACATGGAAAACCAAAATACGCCTAGAAACACAAACCGAACGGATCCAAACAGAAGAGCTGTACATCAAACGGGGTATATTTCAGGGAGACTCGCTCAGTGCTCTATGGTTTTGCGTCTGTCTCAATCCACTCTCAAATATACTAAACAGAACAGAGCATGGCTTCAATATCAGACACCAAAAAGAGAATCAACATAAAATAAACCACCTCCTATATATGGACGACATAAAACTCTACGCTGCCACACAAACACAGCTGAAAGAACTCCTCAAAATCACAGAAATATTCACCTTAGATGTCAATATGGAATTTGGTATAAGTAAATGCAAAGTGCTCCACATCAACAAAGGCCAATGGAAGCACCACCATGAGACAGAAACCATCAACAATGAAACGCTCGATAACATGTTCGATAAAGAAACATACAAATATCTAGGCTTCCAACAAAGCACCAAACTCAACCACACTCGCATCAAAACAGAGCTCAGAACCGAATTCAAAAACAGACTGACGAAACTTTTGCAAACAAAACTCAACTCTAAGAATCTCACTAAAGCCATCAACACGTTCGCTATACCTATACTCACATATTCATTTGGTATCATCAAATGGTCACAAACAGACATAGAAAATATTCACATCCTTATACGATCTCAATTCACCAAATACAGGAAATTACACCCCAACGCATGCAAAGAAAGACTTACCATCGAGAGGAAGGCAGGAGGAAGAGGAATTATCGACATCAGATCATTACACACAAAGCAAATACAAACACTTAGGAAATTCTTTCACAGCAAGCAAACCAGCCTCCACACAGCGACAGTGAAAGCAGACAAAAACTACACACCTCTCGACTTAGCCCGGGCAGACCACTCAGCAGACACACACAGTCACACCCAATTACAACAGGAAAAGATGAAAACGTGGTCAGAGAAAACACTCCACGGAAAACACAGATACCACATAGAACAAGACCACGTAAATAAAAAACAATCATACACCTGGTTACGGGATGGGCAGCTATTCCCTGAGACTGAAGGCTTCTTACTTGCCATCCAGGATAAAGTCATATTAACCAGAAACTACCAAAAGCATATCATCAAAGACCCGACTATTGCAGAGGACAGATGTAGGAAATGCCACCAGCAGAAAGAAACGATCGACCACATAACGAGCGGATGTAAAATATTGGCCGGAACGGAGTACACAGCCAGGCATGATTCAGCTGCCAAAGTGGTTCACCAAGCACTGGCCACAACATACAGACTCATAGAAAACACAGATCCCTACTACAAATACACGCCAACGTCCATACTTGAAAATGAAGATTACAAGCTCTACTGGGATATCGGTATCCATACAGATAAAACAGTCTCCGCCAATAGACCCGATATTACTTTTCAGTGCAAAAAAGGAAAAGTCACCTATCTGATTGACATAGCTGTCCCCAACGACACAAACATCCAAGCGAAATACACAGAAAAAATTTCCAAATACACAGACCTTGCGACGGAAATAAAAAGGCTATGGAGACAGGAAAAAGTCATCATTGTCCCCCTCATTATATCAGCCACAGGCCTTACACCGATAACATTCACACCACATTTAGTGCAATTGGGACTCAACACGGACATACACAGAAACATTCAGAAGTCAGTGATTTTGAAAACATGTAACATTGTCAGGTCATTCCTTAATACGGAATGGTAATAGCGTTTGTGCTGACTTGGTTTTGGCCCGTCAGCCAAACATGGAACCACATTGATCAAATGTGAGAAAGAAGAACTTCTTGTAATAAATAATAACAATAATAATACAAGCACTTAGGAAATTCTTTCACAGCAAACAAACCAGCCTCCACACAGCGACAGTGAAAGCAGACAAAAACTACACACCTCTCGACTTAGCACGGGCAAACCACTCAGCAGACACACACGGTCACACCCAATTACAACAGGAAAAGATGAAAACGTGGTCAGAGAAAACACTCCACGGAAAACACAGATACCACATAGAACAAGACCACGTAAATAAAAAACAATCATACACCTGGTTACAGGATGGGCAGCTATTCCCCGAAAAAGAAGGCTTCTTACTTGCCATCCAGGATAAAGTCATATTAACCAGAAACTACCAAAAGCATATCATCAAAGACCCGACTATTGCAGAGGACAGATGTAGGAAATGCCACCAGCAGAAAGAAACGATCGAACACATAACGAGCGGATGTAAAATATTGGCCGGAACAGAGTACACAGCCAGGCATGATTCAGCTGCCAAAGTAGTTCACCAAGCACTAGCCACAACATACAAACTCATAGAAAACACAGATCCCTACTACAAATACACGCCAACATCCATACTTGAAAATGAAGATTAAAAGCTCTACTGGGACATCGGTATAAATACAGATAAAACAGTCTCCGCCAATAGACCTGATATTACTTTTCAGTGCAAAAAAGGAAAAGTCACCTATCTAATTGACATAGCTGTCCCCAACGACACAAACATCCAAACGAAATACACAGAAAAAATTTCCAAATACACAGACCTTGCAACGGAAATAAAAAGACTATGGAGACAAGAAAAAGTCAGTGATTTTGAAAACATGTAACATTGTCAGGTCATTTCTTAATACGGAATGGTAATAGCGTTTGTGCTGACTTGGTTTGCGCCCGTCAGCCTTCCAGCATGGAACCACATTGACCAAATGTGAGAAAGGAAAACAAAAACAATAATATATATATATATATATATATATATATATATATATATATATATATATATATATATATATATATATATATATATATATATGTATATATATATATATATATATATATATATATATATATATATATATATATATACACACATATATATATATATATATATATATATATATATATATATATATATATATAAGAATTTCCTAAGTGCTTGTATTATTATTGTTATTATTATGATTGTTTCTGTTTTTCTTTCTCACGTTTGGTCAACGTGGTTCCATGTTTGGCTGACGGGCGCAAACCAAGTCAGCACAAATGCATTACCATTGTGTATTAAGGAATGACCTGACAATGTTACATGTTTTCAAAATCACTGACTTCTGAATGTTTTCGTGTATGTTTGTGTTGAGTCCTAATTGTACTAAGTGTGGTGTGAATGTTGTTGGTGTAAGGCCTGTGGCTGATATAATGAGGGGGACAATGATGACTTTTTCTTGCTTCCATAGCCTTTTTATTTCCGTTGCAAGGTCTGTGTATTTTGAAATTTTTTCTGTGTATTTCGTTTGGATGTTTGTGTCGTTGGGTACAGCTATGTCAATTAGATAGGTGACTTTTTCTTTTTTGCACTGAAAAGTAACATCGGGTCTATTGGCGGAGACTGTTTTATCTGTATGGATACTGATGTCCCAGTAGAGTTTGTAATCTTTATTTTCAAGTACGGATGTTGGTGTGTATTTGTAGTAGGGATCTGTGTTTTTTATGAGCTTGTATGTTGTAGCTAGTGCTTGGTGAACTACTTTTGCCGCTGAGTCATGTCTGGCTGTGTATTCCGTTCCAGGTAATATTTTACATCCGCTTGTTATGTGTTCGATCGTTTCTTTCTGCTGGTGGCATTTTCTGCATCTGTCTTCTGTAATAGTTGGGTCTTTGATGATATGCTTTTGGTAGTTTCTGGTTAATATGACTTTATCCTGGATGGCAAGTAAGAAGCCTTCTGTTTCCGGGAATAGCTCCCCATCCCGTAACCAGGTGTAGGATTGTTTTTTATTTACGTGGTCTTGTTCTATGTGGTATCTGTGTTTTCCGTGGAGTGTTTTTTCTGACCACGTTTTCATCTTTTCCTGTTGTAATTGGGTGTGACTGTGTGTATCTGCTGGGTGGTCTACCCGGAATAAGTCGAGTGGGGTATAGTTTTTTATCTGCTTTGACTGTTGCTGTGTCGAGGCTGGTTTGCTTGGTGTGAAAGAATTATTATTATTATTATTATTATTATTAGCTGTAGCAGTAATCTTATGCCCACAAGCTTATTTTTATACTTATAAAATGAAATTTATTTGCAATCTGTCCTCGTTTGTGTAAGTTGCAATACTGATAATTTACAAACACAAGAAAAGCCAGTTTATCTATTTGCGTATAAGCTAGTAAAGGTAGCTAAGAAGCATTTTCGCAAAATTAGCAACTGAAACAATTAAAACTCTGTGACGTTATTGTCAATCACTAGTATGAGAATCCTAAATTTGAAATTTGAATTAATTGTAAAAAAATTATGTGTCTGCTATCAATATTGCTAATAGAATTTTCGTGTTGAAACTTTAGCAAATATCGGTTGTAAGCTCTCCCTGTTTGTAACATTTTGTGTTTTATTTTTTATTTTTATCTAGCAGCGATATTTTAAAAGGTTATTTAAGATTGATGATAATATAGGTTTTTGAACGCGGTCGGTTATAGATGACTACTTTTTTTATACATAAGTTATTTAATACAAAAATAAAAAGTTAAATTTAGATCGATTTAAACCAGCAATGGCCTTTTCATCTAGTACATTGATTGAAACTTGGTGTTAAAGCTAATAGATTTACTATGTTTTCACGTAAAGAGACCATGTAGCAATGCTTTTAGAAGACTAGAGTATAAAAAGTGTTTATTTTAGAAGCAAATTTATTTTATCTATGATTGGCCAAATGCAGTAATGCACTGAAGAGTATATGCGTATATTACTGATTGAACCGAATACGTATTGATATTTAGTAGCTCTTAGTCCCGCTTAACTTCACAACTCTCCAAGAAAAAAACCTCAGTCATATTATCGAGACAAATATTTTTATACCCGATAAATTATCAAACATAATTCACTCGTAATAATTTTTGCTCAATCTGCACTTATCGAGAATTTTTCAAAATTTTTTAATCAGTATTTTTCAAGAGAGGGGGGATTTTTGACCATTTTTCTTTTTTTTTATCATATATATTTTTGAACTCGTATTTTTACCATCTTTCATTAGGCACCCCACTCGATAACCTTAGAAATTTTTTTTCCGCTTCTCCCCATAAGGCAAAATTTAACTTTTAGAACTACACATCTCTAATTTGGCTATTAATTTCTATATTCGTGCCAAATATCAATTTTCTGTGTGAAATAGTTTCGGAGAAAATCAGACGTGACAAAACACGAAATATTTTTATTGTATAAAAATCCACCATCTTGAAGTATGAAAAAGTTACTTTTCTATATAGCATACATAAACGCATAATTTAAAATTTTTACACAAATGTTAATTTACAAAAAGCCATATAAATATCGTATAAATGTAAATAAATATCACAATTAAAATTATCTTAACATTATATTAGTTATCAAATAATGTTAAATTATACGAGTATCACAGTCAGGACTCATATTAACATATGAATGTTAATAAAATCTCAAGTCATAAATTAAACATGTCAGAGACATAACTAAAATTATGCATAAACCTGGAGCTTTTTGTAAGTTATCTAAAATTACGTCGTAGTAACGATTTGAAATTGATTTGAGCGACGCGCGAGAATTATTTATTTACCCAAAGAATAATTAAGCTGTTATTAGAACATTTTTAGGTATATTTTATCGTAGGTATTCGCCTAATAAGTTTGTGAATATTAGTTGGTTTCCGACATGAACTTTTATTTAGTAAGTTGTTTCTTGAGTGTAAGAGTTGTGTTGAGTTCAAAATATTGCTTAATTTTGTGTGCATAATTAATTAATTACATATTATTTATATTCCCTACGTTAAAATGACAATATCGAAGATTTTTTTGACCGATTGTACATAGTACTTCCATAAATACTGTTACACTTTCACGTATGCTATACACATTAACACTTTTTTGGTGAAATTATTTATAGGTCATGTTACTCAGTTGGTATACAGTTATTGAGGGTAAACATATTCACAATTTGAATTACTCAGTATATATCACCACTACACCAAACACTTTATTTTTGCACTCGACACGTGTTTCGCTAACCATGTTAGCTTCATCAGGAGCGATGATTGGCTATAGCTAAACTACAAATCTACCCTATTTATATTTAGCCTAACCCTAGAATTACTCAAGCGGAACTAATGACATAGGCAAGGCCATCAGTTCCGGTCAAGTAACCAGTAGAGGGGACTATAAGGATTAGGCCCTCTGTCTTTATTTAAACTACTTTTACATTTTATGATTTCCATACTTTCGTATGCGTTCAACAATCTCCTATCAGATACATTTTTTATTAATCTTAGATTATCTAATGTTACAGTATGATCAGCTTCAAGGTCATGTTCGGCAATGCTAGACTTTTCTGTTCTATTGTATCTTAAGTGTGCTAAATGTTTTTTAAATCGTGTTTTAATTGACCTTTTAGTTTGCTCGACATACTTTTTGTCACAATCATTACAACTAATTTCATAAAGTTCACTTTTCTCACAATTAGGAATCTTATCTTTGGGATTTCCTAAGATATTCCTCAGATTGTCTGATGACTTATAGACTAAGGTGAGGCCTACCTTATTAAATAACTTATTGAGTCCCTTGCTATATTTCGGATTATATGGTATGGATACATACTTGATGTTATTTTTTTCGCGTGTAAAAAAGGTGGAATTCTGAATATTAAACCTAAATTTATGTCTATTTATTAGCTTATTTACTAAGTCATCTTCATAACCATTAACTCTAGTTATATTTCTAATACGATTCCTTTCTTTATTAGAGTTTACTCTATTCAGAGGGAAAATGACCAAACGATGAACTAAAAAATGTAATGAGGCTAATTTATGTTGTTTGCAATGAAATTAATCATTAGGAATATATCTATCTGTTACTGTGTCCTTCCTATAGATATCAAATTCTAATCTATTATTATTTTTAATAATTAAAATATCTAGAAAAGGCAATTGTCTTTTGTTCTCAATTTCGTACGTGAATTTAATGGAATCATACCGGCTATTTAATTTAGAAACAAAATCATCAATATTTGCTTTCTTTGTATCAAAAATCGCGAAAATATCATCCACATACCTATACCATACCCTTGGGAAATATTCAAACAATTTGAATTCTTTAAATAATGCAGTGTGGGGTGATCGAGAAAACAGGATTGCTGTTACCGTATAGTTTTATTTAAGTGTGGTATGGAAAAAGCGAAAATTTTTAAGACCCTAAAACGGCTTAAAATAAGTCGTATGTTTGTTTACCGGGCGATTAAATTATTTATTGGGACGGGAGACATAAAAGACTGGCAATGTTCAGGTAGACTAAGGATAATTCGAACGCCACAAGCGGTTAAAGCTGTAAAAGCGCGAATGACCGAAATCTTCTCGGCAAACAAAAAATTTTATCTCGTGAGATGAAAATTTCGAATTAATAAAGAGCATCTAAGGAATTGCGTCGGAAGATTTAAAGTAAAAACGGTGGCGAAAATTTGTTGAAGGAACACGCTAATAACCAACAGAAAAATATTGTTTACCCATGAAAAAATTTTCACTGTGGAACAATCTTTCAATAAGCAAAATGATATGATTTATGCCAGATCTTCTAAGGAAGCGTTTGAACTTGTTCCAAAAGTTCAGAGGGGTCATCATACAGCACCAGTTATGGTTTGGCGGGAAGTAAGCTTTGATGGGATTAGAGGGTATGGTGTGCTCAGAAGACATGCCAATCTTCACTCTTTAAAACGAACGGTGGAAAATTTTCTATTGGGTCAAGTGCGTGCTGCCATAGCCAAATGGCCTAATCGTTTGAGGGTTTGTGTAAAAGCGAGAGGGGGACATTTTGAGTAAATGTTAAATTAACTTTGTCATTATGAATATACGAATTAATTCCATAATAATGTGTTTTAGTTTTCATAGAAATTAAATGTTTAGGCAATGTTTTCATTTTAACATTTTATATGGGAGTACTAGGTATACTTTTCTAAGCTAGTAGATAATAATGTTTTAAGATAATGAATAACTCATATTCACCCTTAAAAACTGAAGCTCGAAGGAGAATCTATGCACTACTTCATTCTTTCGAATAGCAATCGAGAACGTCTAAATAGCGCTGATAATCACCAACGTCTGTAGAGGACAAGGCAAGTAAAAAAAGAAGTAGAATAAAATAATGCAACTTTTACAAATTTTTAAGTCAGCAGGTCATTTTAGATCGTTATTTACATGTTGTTTGGTGAAAGTTACAGACAGAGGTCAGTTCAGATAAACACAAATTAATATATAACTCAACTAATTAATTAATTAGTTTAATTTAGAATTTACTAGAACAACTTGAATTAACTTTTGTTCTATAACATGACTAGAACATGTACTTTAGTGTTTACAATGCAGCAAAAAGCACTACTTCGGAAATCCGACACGAAAAGTTCAAAAGCTGAAATACTATGAATATCACTTCAGCAGCCATGGCAACGGTATTTAATCGCGCTGTCTTGAAAAGGGCGGACTAAAATTTGGGAGGTGTTCAGTATAAGGAATCTAACAGATGACAAATTTATCTACCTACGAAAATTAATTTATTCTTAGGATAAGGAGATCTTTCTCTGTGTTACCTCCTCTGAACTCCTATGACATCTGTCGCGCTATTTTGTTTAGTTCTTGATAATCATTTACAATAGCCTCAAAATTAACCAAAAATAAATAACCGGCCAAGTACAAGTCGGACTTCATAATTGGTGTTCCGTACGTTAATTGCTTTTAAAATATTTTTTTTTGTGACCTAAGTATTAAATAATCAATGAGTTCACATAACACACCCCAAATGAGTTTTCAACAAGGTTTTTTTTCGGTCTTCACTGAAAACTGATGACATTAAAATTTTTATTTTTTTATATACCAAATAATCAAATTAAATGCACTCGTGATAATTTTGGTTCATTCTACACCCTGTGGAGAATATTCCAGAATTTTTTAAAAATTTTTTGATCAGTACTTTTCGAGATAAGAGGGGGCAGCGCGTATTGCTAACCACGTTGGCATCATCAGGAGCGATGATTGATTGTCAGTCAAAATAAAATGTTTGATGTAATGGTGATAACCGTTGTGAAGTGTCCTTGTACTAAAAATTCCAAAATCACAACGTAGTTTTAGTTACTGTTATAGTGATGTGACAGCATACGTTTAGAGTCCAAAGCAGCGTTTCTTAACATTTCTCTCTTTAACATTGGTAGCGTGTATGACTTTAGAAGTATTGTCAGATTTAATTATTTAACTTTTCTGTAAGAACAGAATAACCTGTTATTACAGACAGTAACATTCTACGTTGATGATCACTGTTAAATCTGAAATGGATTAATGAATTTTATTCTACTGTCTACTGTTGCGAGCCGGTGCGGTATAAACGCGAAATTTCCGTAAAAGCTTTTTGTCAATGTTGCCAACTTTTTTAAACAACACTTAAACAATTTATTACAAAAACTAATAAAATAACCGGCAAGTCGGACTTGAGCAATTAGTGCTTTTAAAATAAAAATTTTTGTTACGCTCGTATAAAATGATCAATGACTCCAAAAACATACCCCAAATGAGTTTTCAATAACGTTTTTTTTCCGATCTTTAATGAAAACTGATGATCTTGAATTTTTCTTATATACCAGATAAATTATTAAAGGTAATGCACTCATTACAATTTTCGTGCAATCTACACCCCGTAGAGAATATTCCAGAATTATTTTAAAATTCTTTGATTAGTATTTTTCGAGAGAAGGGGGGACAGCAATTTTTCGCAATTGTTTAAAAATAATACAAAGAAAAATGGGCGCAAATATTACACTATATGTATTTTTGAACTCGTATTTGTACAAGCTTTCATTTGACACCCACTCGATGAGCTGATAAAATTTTTTTTTCACTTCCGATTTCACCCTCCAAAACAGATCCCTTAAGACAAGATTTAACTTTTAAAACTATATGGCTCTAATGAGCCAACAATTCCTATATTATTACCAAATTTTAACTTTCTATATCACATATTTTCGGAGAAAATCGGGTGTGACAGACGGACAGATACCGAAGTGATCTTATAAGTGTTCCGTACGGAACAGTAAAAAAGGAGAATATCGCTAACATTGACCCGTAACTAGCATTTACTAGTTTTAGTACTGAAGATTGATTCTCCAATTTTATTAGCATTAGCTGTTTACAAAATAATTAGCTCTTGAATACCAAAATTATGTATTTTCTTTAGTAAACTTTAATACACAAATAAGTAAAGTTTAATTTGGTTTTGTATACGAATTTATCAACTGTAATTTGAAAATCCACAATAATTGATTATATTGTCATGTATCAGTGTCATACTTATATCATGATTTTATTTTATTTTTCCAATTTTGTATTCAAAAGTTTTAAAATAGTCTCGAGAAAACAGTAAATCTGTTTATTTATAGGTTTCAAGATCATGCAACATGATATTGGTATACTTAAAGGTTAAAGTGCGTAATTTCTATTGATTAGAGAATAAAAATAAAAAATTTGTTACCAATAATCCTGTCCAGATGAAGGAAATTGGAAAAAAAACATTTGTAATTAAAAATAATTAGAGTCTGTTTACTCTTGGGCCCCCAATTACAATTTTTTTGTAAAATAGTTACAATTTTACAAGAAAAAATAACATAAAATAATGACTACACAATCAAATCACAACTCTGCTATTCAAAAGCACGTTAGTTTCTAAAAAGAACAATCAATGTTAAATAAAAAGCCATAGTAAAATACCATAGCTTAGGGAATCGATGTTGTTAGGCTAATTTACTGATTTAAATTAAATTTGAAACTTTATTAGTGTTTCGTACCGAACACTTGTAAGATGACTTCGGTGTCTGTCCGTCTGTTTGTCATACCCGATTTTCTTCGAAACTATTTGTCATAGAAATTTGAAATTTGGCAATAACACAGAAATTGATGGTCTCATCAGAGCCATGTAGTTTTTAAACTTAAATTTTTGACTTAAGGGGTTAGTTTTTGGGTGTGAAATCGGAAGTGAAAAAAAATTTTTTTTACTAGGTCATCGACTGTGGTGTCAAATGAACGCTTGTAAAAACACGAGTAAAAAATATATGTTCAATGTAATACTTGCCCGCACTATTCTTTGTATTATTTTTAAAAAAATCCCGAAAAATCGCTGGTCCCCCGCCTTATCTCGAAAAGTACTTATCAAAAAAATTTGAAAAAATTCTGGAATATTCTTCACGGGGTTTAGATTGAATGAAAACTCATTTGAGGTGTGTTTTGTGAAGTCACTGATTATTTTATACCTCCGTAACAAATTTTTTTATTTTAAAAGCAATCAACGTACGGAACACTAATTGCGCAAGTTCAACTTGCACTTGACCGGTTATTTTAAAATATGTATTTAAAGTATGACAGACGATCAATTCAGTCATGATTTACCCAATCAATCAAGTTGTTAATGTGTCTTTAATGATTAATGATAATGACGCTATTATCTAGTGCTTTTGGATGAAAAACTTATTATGCAAAATTTTGTGGACAGTTTTAAATATACACTATAGCCTGTCAAGTAATAACGTGTCCGCGATAATTCATTTTTGGCAGATGCGATTCTAGTAATTCAAAAAAAAATTGTAGAGGGAACCCTTGTCTTCGACGCATTTTAGTAAAAGTATCAGTCGATTCCGAACTTTCGTAGAAATCAAGTAAAATCCAAAATGAGTCACTTGTTTGCGCGTCGATTCGAGGCAGTCTTTCTTTGTTTCCATCCAAACAGGTCTAAAATGACACATTCCGCGGTTGCTAAATATACTATATGTAAAAGTCGGTATCGTTTGTTAAGAAGTGGATAAATCGTTTTAACGAGACGAAAAATGTCGATGAATTGCCAAAACGTGGCTCGGTAGGCAAAGTCACTCCGAAAAACTCAACGAGTCTTTGTTTTCACGGGACCTGAAATTGACGCTGCGTCAAGCAACGGCAAAATTAAGAAACGACAACATTTTCGTGCTCATGATGTCAAATTTCGAAGCAGGCTCGAGGAACCTTTGCTAGGTGAAAATCACGTCGCGAAGCGGCTCGCTTGGGCATGCGATAAGATACTAGAGTGGCCCTCATAACTGCCGGACGCCAACCCTATTAAAAACGTTTGGCCTCTTGTAAAAAGAAAGCTCAGAGGAAAGACTCTGAGGACTTTGACTCAGTTGTCTCGCGAGATTCGAAAAACTTGCGGAAAATCTCGTCGACAGCATGCCTCGAAGATGTTAGGTGAATATTGATGCAGGAGGCGATTGAACAACTTACTAAGGTACTCGCGCCATTATTAGCACACCAAAGAATATATTGATGGCAAAAAATAATCTCGAAACACACAAATATGTGAAGTAATTTTAGAAAAAAATGTCTCAGTGAAATCACAATATATTTTTGAGCTTTGTTATGTATGTACGTTAATTAGTGGATTCTAAAAAATGGCCTTTAAAGTAAATTATTCCCTTTAAGTCTTTTTAACCCTTATAGTATACAGCACAGCGGGGCGATCTCTGCAAACACGAGGAATACATTTAACTAATGGATTTAATGAAACAAGACGACTTCCAAAAGCTTATGCAATAAAATTAAAATAAACGGGAACGCCAGGGATTTATTATTAATGCAAGCAAGACGAAAAATAATAAAAAGTGTTGGAGCTTTAGTTAATTAAAAAAAGTTAGTTGAACTTTAAAAATAATCTCTGCTCCCTTGTAGTTACAAGAAAACTCTCAGGTATACACATAGATTTATGAAGAGGGCTACCGGACCGTATATAACGGGATGTTGATATTCAGTACTTCGATCTCTCTCGAGTTAAATTACCACTCAAAGACAGTTGGTCTTAAGTTGAATAAAAGTAAGACAAAAATAATAACCAACACTAGTAACAACATAGTTATAAATTTAGAAGGAACAGTTCTCGAGATTGTTAAGAATTATGTGTATCAGGGGCAAAAAATTACTACAACGAGAGAACAGTGTCTCGGATGAAATTTCAAGAAGCATCAGGCTTGAATGGTGGAAATTAAGTTATATATTCAAAGATCCAAATCCCAAATAAGTTAAAGGCCAAAGTTTTAGATTAGTGCATCCTACTCGTGATTACATATGGCCCTAAAACTAAGACACTGAATAAAGCCGATATACAAAAAATAGCTAGAATCCGGAGAGCACACGAAAGACAGATGATCAGGATAAAACTTAAAGATAGAAAAAGAAACAAGTGGATACGTGAACAAACGAAATTAAAGTATATTATATAGCACGTAGCAAATAGAAAGTGGCAATGGGCTGCACATGTAGTACAAGCGAACATTAGAATGGAGACCACAAGAACAGAAAAAGAGCGTAGGGTGTCTCAAAACAAGATGCAGGTATTGAATAGATGACAGATAGAAAAAGAAACAAGTGGATACGTGAACAAACGAAATTAAATTATATTATATAGCACGTAGCAAATAGAAAGTGGCACATGTAGTACAAGCGAACATTAGAATGGAGACCACAAGAACAGAAAAAGAGCGTAGGGTGTCTCAAAACAAGATGCAGGTATTGAATAGATGACACCAGCTGAAAATAGATTGAGATGGAAATTCAGGGGGAAGGCCTACATCCAGAATTGGATAGAACTAGGCTTATAGTGATATAGTGACTGGTTTCGATATAGATTCAGCAAAAACTGATGTATCAAAGTTATTAAAATGTTTTACTACTACACTTAGTCCAGCATTTCTTGAGTTGTTGCATTTCAAGAAACGACACGAGAGCAGCTTTCATATCATCATTTAAGAAAAATTTCAAGCCCCAGGGTAGTTCAAGTCGTAGGAATCTAAATTAGGGCTACAGGGTAGATGTTGTTACTTGGTGCTTTCGGTAATGGCATGGAGTTTTTGCTTTCCTTGGAGGTGAAGAGTCCTTATAAACACATTGGATCGACACTTGCTTCGTGGAAAGATATGACAGACTCAAGTCTCGTCACTTATGACAAGTCTCTAAAAAGGCCAAATGTGCTTGGAAAATTTATTTTCTCGTTAGTTTTTGCTCTGGTGTAAAGCTTTCATGCACAATTTTGAAAATAATATTTTGGAAGACATGAGCTTTTCAGCAAGCACTAGGATCCTCATTTTTTAATCTGATTGCATCAAACCAGCCCGACGATTTCATAAGTTTTTATCTCAATCGGTCTTTCTGATGTTGGGTCATTCTGGGATAATATTTAATGAATAACTTTGGGTCATTATGACTCAGCGAAGCTCCGGATTTTTGTCACTTATTTTTTGGAAGAAAAAAGTTGCAAAATGCAGTGTATAAAACGTCATCAAAGTATTTGAAACAACGACCGTAATTTAACAACTAAGCAATTTTTTTGTATGACGTTATTTTCATAGCTAGGTTAATAACTTAGAGAACACTTCTGTACAATGTTTTTTAGATAATTTTATTTACATTAGAGCAATTGGTTGGAAGACTACATCTACTTATTAAAATTATAAGATATTTTAAATTTAAAATAAACTGAAATGTCAAAATTTATTGTTGAAACAAATAAGACTGTAACGTAATAAAAGAGATGCGAGTAAAAAAATAGATAATTAAACTCTTAAAACTGATGGTAATGGCATTCATTTTCAAGAAAATGCTTGTATGCAAGGAAGTACAGAGAGCAGATAAGATCCCCGAAATGTATAAAAAGGATTTTTAAAAATAAGTGTTCTGATTGAAGCAATTAATGGAAGTAAGGAAAGAAGACCAAATTTACATACTTCGCAATTAAAATAATACCTAATAATCTTTAATGCAAACAAAGAATGAACGCAATAAGTAGGAAATGTTGAACTTTAGGCTAATTTAAAAAAGTCTGTTCCATTTTAATTACAAGAAAATTCTCTTAGGGTTACATGTGACGTCTCAGCTAGAGCAGATAGAGCTACTGGAATGTTTAGAGGGAAATATTTAAATTGCAGGCTCCTATTGCGAAGAAAATTATATCATACTGGGCACTATCCCAAGGAGTTGTGGGTAAATTGAGGTTTACCCCAAATAAGTCAAATTTGAAAACTTACCCAATGAACTAAAAGTAAACTGAAAAGTAAGTATTTTTTATTCTCTTGCTAAAGAAGAATATTTTACCAGCGAAAAAAATTCTTGTTTTTTTTCACGCGTTAGGATTCCTAGATCATGGAAAACATAGTTTCGGATTTTCATTGATCTGTATGTCTGGTCATGTGTCTGTCAGACTGATGGCAACGAAAGGAGATATCAATTTCAATTTAGCACACCTAGAATACTTAGAGTAGGAATGAAGCCCTTAATTTTTGACCGATATCGCTTGAAACGAAGGGAGTGAATATATATTGTATGGCAATACGAAAATTTTTCTGGCTTTTCTATGATGAAAGAGTGAACACATTTTATGCGTATTTATTAGTTAATTTTTTAATTTATGAGAGGTTAATGGGGTCGGAGTGTTGGTTGAGTGGTAGTAGAGTATACCGTTCGTCTAACAATGAATTTGAACGATGTTTCGCCAAAAACCTCATTTGGCATTTTCAAGTGCTCCTGCTGCTGCTGCTAATCGATACTGTGATCTTGCTGTTGCTGCTGCTCCAAGCTAACTCAAGCTAAAATTAGCTTTGAGCGGCAGCAGCAGCAAGATCACAGTATCGAGTAGCAGCAACAGCGGGAGCACTTGAAAATGCCAAATGAGATTTTGGCGAAACATCATGCAAATTCATTGTTAGACGGAGGGATTGAAACCCGAAATTTTAATGTGTTTTATATATGTATATATATATATATATATATATATATATATATATATATATATATATATATATATATATATATTTATTTATTTTAATGTTCTTGGGGCCGAAAACTCTGAAAATTATATTATTTTTTGTTATTTTCAGCTTTATTAAAAGCTTTAAATTCAGAGTTTATTTTGTAATGTAAATAAAGTGCAATGTCAATTATTTGAAATAAATGTGGTTGAACTTGATTATGTATTTTATATAGTTAGTTCTCGTTACGAGAAAATGGTTTTAGGTTTATAGATAGAGTCGTGGCAAGAGACGATAGAGTTACCGGAATGTAAATAGAGATATTTTGTCCTGAGGAAAATGAAAAAGTACTGACACATATATCGAGGTTACTTTAATACCATGAAATGGTATTAAAGATTGTAAATGCAGGAATTTTTGGATTTAAAAGAAATTTCAAAATACTAGAGAATATAGTTTGTTTTGTTTGTTTAATTATTTGTGTTAAGACAATTTTATAAATGTTGACATTTCTTGGTAAAATTTCTGGAGTATATTTTAAAAACGAATGTAAAAAAAACCAATTGTATCATTATTGACCCTTTTGTATAAATTTAATTACTTCAGGTAAACTATTTTCGAAAAAATTATTTATAATATATATATCATTACGAAATATGCTGCAGAGTTTTGTAGTTGCCCAGGTGTAATTTATGAAATTGAAGTAATTTTTCCTCATGTCATTAAAAATTTTATATAGTAGTTTAGTATTATTTAACCAATGATACAACGCTTAATATTAAACGTTTTATTGTATAATTATTTAAGATGCCATAGAAAGGGCTTTTCTGACAATAGGCATGGAAAAGCAAAGAGATCAGAATAATTCATTTATGTGCAAATGTTTTACAAAATTAAATATGGTACTCAATACTTCTTGTGTAATGGACTTTTTTTTCAAATATGATCCAGAATATCGATGCAGACACAGAGAGGACTTAATATAATCAGAAAAACAAGATAAATTTTAAATGATGACCCTATAGAAGTAAAATAAACTAGACTGAGATTTATTATTAATGTAAACTATAGGCGAAAGTGATAAAGAGTTTTAGAGCTTAACCCAATTATATCAAATATATAGTTGAACTTGGTATAAAATCTTGAGTTACCAGAAAAGTGGCTGGAACAGATAAAATTATCGGAACGCATACAGAAAAATTTTAGGGTTTTCTCTTGAAGAAATTAAAAACTTCCTGGAATATCGAAGCTATTTTATATTCTAAGAGGCTTAATTTTTTTTCCCAGATTATTTCGTATATATAATAGAAAAGTTGATGCTCGCATCAAGATTACATTTAACTGGCGAGAGTTAAATGATATGGCGCTATATAAGACATCAACTGGAGCGCTAGAATTTATTATTGGCACAAACAAGACTGGAACATAATAAAAGTTGAGGACATAAGATAATTAAAGAAAAGTTAATTAATTAAATGTGCTCATAAAGGATTGCGACTAGACCAGATAGAGTTAAAATAATGTAATGAAATGAGCAAAAAAAATAAAAATATACAGAGACGTCAAATTTATTTTAGAGTAATTCCAAGATTACAGTATTTTAAGGGGTTATTATACTCGTATTTTTGCAAATAAAACACATTTCAACAAGTTAGGTGGTAAACAAAGAGTAAATCAGAACGTAAGAATTTTTTATTAATGAAAATAAGATATGAATGATGCACGACGAAAGTTAATTGAAAAGCAGTTGATTAAAATTTAATACATGTATCATCATCATCATTAGCTTATTTCATTCACAGTCCGATATAAGCTTCCCCAAGTTGTCTCCAATGAGCTTCATTGTTTGCTTTTTGCATCCAGTCGTGTCCTGCTAATATTTTTAGTTCGTCAGTCTATCTTGTCTGTGGTCTACCTCTGCATCTTTTGCATTCTCTAAGCCTTCATTCAACTATACAGTGTGTCCATTTGTTATCATTCATCTTTGCGATATGCCTTGTCCAAATCCACCTAAATATATATATATATATATACGAATATGTATATATATATATATATATATATATATATATATATATATATATATATATATATATATATACATATTCGTTGTTTTACTGCCACTTTTGATCTTCTTCGAATTTCGATGTTAGGAATATAATCGTGGAGTCTTATATTTGGCATTTTCCTCTTCATTGCTCTTTGAATTACCTGAAATTTATTTACTATGCTTTTATTTAAAGCCCACGATTTAGTGCTATATGTTAATACCGGCAGTACATGTTGATCAAATACTCTAGTTTTTGGGATATCCAATTTAAATGTAGGTGGTAACCTTTCGAACGGAGACCAAGCTAACGAGACTCTTCTATCCAAGTCAGCCCTTAAATTATTTTATGATATTCCGATTTTTTTTTTTGTCCTAAATATATGAATGTACCTTTCCTATTCCCTCACCTTCTATTAATAGTTCCTGGCTGTTATCATCACTTTCGTTGTTCAAATATTTAGTTTTGGTGAAATTTATTTTTAGTCCTATTCCTGGAGACTTGTTATTTAATTCCATGTAAACTATACAGTTAATTCAAGTTACAAGAAATTTTTCTTAGCTTTATATAAACAACTTTGACATGAAAACACAGAGCTACTAAAATAATAGGTGACTGAATTGAAACCGTCTGTTCCTTTTGTGTTTCTTAAACATTTATTTTTATGACAAAATGTGCACTACATTACTTAAATTATTTGCCCTTATAAGCACGTTTTTTCATTTTTTGTGCAGAAGTTGAATGCTATGGCGATAGAAGCTATCTACTAAGCAACTCCCTTGTTTATAATTATTGATGTGGATATCTTTCAAAACATACTACATGAAGTGCAAGACGTAATAATCAAATGGGGCTAAGTTTAGGTGTGGAAGAACCTTCTATTCAAGCTTCACTAGCTTTTCTTTGACAGCTAATGCTATATGAAGCCGAGAGTTACCGTGAAAAATTTTTGATCATTTTTGAATTAAATTATTATTCAAATGTTTCAGTTATTATTTCTACCATTCAGCAGTAAGTCTTTTCCTAGATTTTGCAACTCATAATATACCATACCCTCCAGATTTCATCAAATTCACAGCAACGTTAAATAACCGTAAATATTTCGCGTAAGAGGCGAAGTTGATAGTTTCTTAGGATCAACCAATGATTTTCTGCTTTTCAAATTATAGAAACTTATTCATTTTTAATTACCGATTATGATACGCTACAAGAAATAATTCATTTTATGCTTTGTGAACGAAGAAAAGCAGTGTGGAAGACCACCTCGGAAAAATGATTTTTTTGCCTTTCATTTAAAATGGATTGTAAAGAAAGTCTAGTGTACAAATGATTGACGGAATTTTAACGAGAACAAGCTTCAAAACTGCGCAACTAACAGCTGTAATTGCCGACAGAATATATACCCAGAACCACCTATGTATAAAGAGCGAATTTCAATGCAACCACTTAGTGTATACCTGTATAGGGGCATTTTGAAATTAAAGGGTTTTTTTTTATCTTGAAGAAAACAAAAATATGTCGCTACATTTAGGTTATTTTAATACCATTAGATGTTACAAATATAATATAATTAATATTTAATGACAGTGAAATAAGAAAAAATTAACAAAGAGGATTGGAGTGTTAGTTAGTAAAAAAAAATTACTTGGATTTTACAGATAAAATATGTTCCATTTTAGGTACAAAAAAACCATCCCGAAGTTATAGGAAGAAATGTGGCTAGAGCAGATATATTTACCGGAAAGTATAAAGAAAAATTTTGAAAGTAAAATAAAAACCTATTTTTATATCACAATTATTTTAATCTTATGAAATGCTATTAGGATGCAGATCAGAAAGCTAGAATTTATTGTTGGGGAGAGAAGAGACTGGAACCTAATAAAGGATGTTGAACCTCCGTTAAGGAAAGAAAAGACAGTTTCCCTTTAAAAACTGAATATAGTTTATTTTAGTGACAAGTGCTCTTAGATTTATGCACAGAGTTGTGACAACGAGATTGAATTATTCAATTACTTAAACATATCCAGAGAAATTTTAAAACAGTTTTTTTTAAAAAGCTTATTAAAATACTGGGATTCAAGATTTTTAGTGTTCTGCACCAAAACTGAAAATCGGAACCCTTATGTAATTATTCCGGTGTCTGTCTTTCTGACACCGAAACTATTTGACATAGAAAGTTGAAATTTGTCACACATTGTGAAAACACGAGTTCAAAAATATATATTATGATGATACTAGCGCAAATTTTTCTTTATAATATTAAAAAAAATATATATCAAAAATCGCTGCCCTCCAGCCTCCAAGAGTTCCAATCAAAAAATTTCGAAAAATTCTGGAATATTCTCCATAAGGTATGGACTGAATAAAAATTATCACGAATGCATTACTAATTTTTCTTGTATATAAAAAAAAAAAATTTGGAATGTGTTCATAATAATCGGTTCATCTATTTGAATAGCCTTGGGCTTATACAAATGAAAAAAGATACTGGTTCTACTAGAGACGAAACCTTGTTGCACAATATGTTTTCCAAAATTTTTATTATAGAAGCAAACACATTAGGGAACATTAATCTCGCAAACTCAACTTGCACCTATTTTTAGTGTTCCGTACGGAACACTTATAAGATCACTTCGGTGTCTGTCTGTCTATCTGTCTGTCTGTCTGTCTGTCTGTCTGTCTGTCTGTCTGTCTGTCTGTCTGTCTGTCTGTCTGTCTGTCTGTCTGTCTGTCTGTCACACCCGATTTTCTCGGAAACTATTTGACATAAAAAGGTGAAATTTGGTAATAATATAGGAATTGATGGCCTCATCAGAGCCATGTAGTTTTGAGAATTAAATTTTGACTTAAGGGGTTAGTTTTGGGGGGTGAAGTCGGAAGTGAAAAAAAAAAATTTTTTTACTAGGTCATCGAGTGTGGTGTCAAATGAAAGCTTGTGAAAACACGAGTAAAAAATATACATATAATATTATACTTGCGCGCACTTTTCTTTGTATTATTTTTAAAAATTCGCGAAAAAAATCGCTGTCCCGGGCCTTATCTCGAAAAGTACTTATCAAAAAATTCCGAAAAAATTCTGGAATATTCTCCACGGTGTGTAGATTGAACGAAAATTATCACGAGTGCATTACCTTTAATAATTTATATGGTATATAAAAAAAACAAAAATTTCAAGGTCATCAGATTTCAGTAAAGATTAGAAACAAACTTTGTTGAAAACTCATTTGGGGTGTGTTTTGTGAAGTCACTGATCATTTTATACCACCGTAACATAAATTTTGACTTAAGAGGTTCGTTTTGAGGGGTGAAATCGGAAGTGAAAAAAATTTTTTTTACTAGGTCATCGAGTGTGGTGTCAAATGAAAGCTTGTGAAAACACGAGTAAAAAAAATATATATAGATATATATATATATATATATATATATATATATATATATATATATATATATATATATATATATATGTATATATATATATATATATATATATATATATATATATATATATATATATATATATATATATATATATATATATATATATATACATATATACGAGGCATGTTTTTTAAGTAAGTACCGTTTTGGAATTAAAAAAAGACGTGCAAAGATATCGCTATAATTTTATTTTTACATGAAAGCCTGTACCTTAATCTACTTTTCTACATAATTTCCGTGAATATTGAGGCACTTGTCATAACGTGGCACCAATTTTTGAATACCCTCCTCATAAAATTCTGCCGCCTGACTTGTTAACCACTGTATCACAAATGTTTTGACTTCGTTATCGTCTTGAAGACGCTGACCACCCAGGTGCTTCTTCAAGTGCAGGAACAAATGGTAGTCGCTGGGCGCCAGATCAGGGCTGTATGGAGGATAATCTAGAGTTTCCCATTTAAAAGATTTGATGAGATCTTTGGTCCGATTAGCCACATGTGGACGGGCATTGTCATGCAGCAAAACGATACCCTTACTCAACTTGCCACGTCTTTTGTTCTGGATTGCACGACGCAGATTGTTCAATGTCTCACAATAAGACGCTGCATTGATTGTCTCATTACGAGGCAGAAACTCCACTAGCAATACTCCTTTTCTGTCCCAAAAAACTGTGCACATGATTTTGCGGGCAGAAATTGTTTGCTTAAACTTCACTTTTTTGGGTGATGATGAATGTCGCCATTCCATGGATTGTTGTTTCGATTCTGGTGTGACGTAGGCCACCCATGTTTTGTCACCAGTAAACAATTTGGTCTAAAAAATGTTCACCTTCATTGTGGTACCGCTCAAGGAAAGTCAATGCACTGCCTAAACGTTGGGTTTTGTGCAAATCCGTCAACATTTTTGGAACCCAACGTGAACACAATTTCCGGTAATTCAAGTTCTCGGTCACAATGCGATACAAAACACTACGAGAATATTGAGGAAAGCAGTCGCACAATGATGAAATTGTAAAGCGTCTGTTTTCTCTCACCTTTTCGTCCACTTTCTGCACCAAATCTTCATTAACGACCGAAGGACGCCCACTCCGTTCTTCATCATGCACATTTGTGCGGCCATCTTTAAATGCTCTCACCCATTTCCTTACCATTCCATCACTCATAATGTTTTGTCCGTAAACTTCACAGATCTCACGATGAATATCGATCGGTTTTACGCCTTTAGCACTAAGAAATCGTATAACAGCCCGTACTTCACAATCGGCGGGACTCACGATTGTCGGAGGCATCTTAAACACTCAGTAAACAACGTATACAATGAAGAATCAGACTGTAATGGCGTCAGTGCGTAGACATGAGATGTAGGTTACCAGCGCGCATGCGCGGAACGCCGACCGTATCGCTGCGGCGGCGGAATCGCAAAACGGTACTTACTTAAAAAACATGCCTCGTATATATAATGTAATACTTGCGCACACTTTTCTTCGTATTACTTTTAAAAAATCGCTGTCCCCTACCTTATCTCGAAAAATACTGATCAAAAAAATTTTGAAAAAATTCTGGAATATTCTCCACGGGGTATAGATTGAACGAAAATTATCACGAGTGCATTACCTTTAATAATTTATTTTGGTATATAAAAAAAAAAAACAAAATTTCAAGGTCACCAGTTTTCAGTAAAGATTGGAAACAAACTTTGTTGAAAATTCATTTGGGGTGTGTTTTGTGAAGTCACTGATCATTTTATACCACCCTAACCAAAATTTTTATTTTAAAAACAATCAACGTACGGAACACTAATTGTGCAAGTTCAACTTGCACTTGACCGGTTTTTTTTTGTATAACATTGTTAATTCTATTCGCACAATGTTTGGAAAAAAACTAGTATACACAATTTTGCAAATGTCGATATTTCTTGTTAAAATTTGTGGAGTGTGTACTGACAACAATAAACTTAAAAAAAGTACATCGACTTGCGTCATTAATTACCCGTTATTTTAATCTTAATTACTTTAGTTTTTGTATCTTTTTCGTTTAGATAGATAAACTATTTTCTGCATTACCGGTGAATCTTTTGGTGTTACTCGGGATAATTTATAAGCTTGTTATAATCAGGTAAAATTTTATAGCAGAAAAATTTAATTTATTTATCTATAACAATTTTACAAATGTAGCGTATATTACTGAATATAAATTATGTAGTTTTTTCCGAAAAAAGTAATTTAATACACGTTAAGACGATCGATACAAGCAGAGAGTCCAAATAATGTAATCAGGAAAACAAAACAAATTTTAAAACGCGGACCCCATATAATAAAAATAAATTTAAACGACGGTTATTTACTATTAATACAAACAAGACAAGAAAGTAATAAAGAGTGTAGGGGCTTAAACTGATTAAAAAAAGGCTAGTTGGAGTGTACAAATAAAATAGGCTTGTTTTTAATTACAAGAAAATCCTCTCAGGCCTACACGCAGAGTTTGTAGTTCAGGTTAGTTCAGGTTAGAGGAATGGAGTGCCCCGACATAACTATGTCGGGTTCAGCAACGTTAACTTTTTTAGAAAAAACTGCCGCCTGGGTTTTCGTAGCGTTAAATTCCACTTGGTTACTGTCACCCCAAGATAGAATTTCTTCCAGGTCTTTGTTAAGTTGAATGACTTCCTGCTGTCTGTGGATATTCGTCTGAGAAGCCGATGTCCGAGCGTTCAAAGTGAATGAAGAGATAAGTGTACTGTCATCTGCAAAGCTGTAGATTGGATTCTCGGTCTTTTCCAGCAGATCGTTAATGTAAATGGGAAAGAGAGTAGGAGACAGTATGGAGCCTTGGGGTACACCGGCGTTGATAGTGAAGGTGTTAGAAAGAAATCCGTCGACTGCCACTCGTAAAGAACGCTCTCTGAGGTAATATGAGAGCCACAAACAGAACTTTTCCGACATACCATAAGAACGTAGCTTAGCCAACAGCCCATCGTGCCAAACACGCTCGAATGCCTTGGATATGTCAAGAGCAACCGCTCGAGATTCTCCAAAGTGTTCAATTGCATTGTTCCAAATATGTGTTACATAAGTCAGAAGATCTCCTGTTGATCTATTTTTGCGAAAGCCATATTGGTAATCGCTAATTGAATCCTTCAAAATATTTTAGAAAATGCTGATTGATAGCCTTTTCCATGACTTTCGATATTATTGAAAGCAGTGCGATTGGTCGGTAGTTATTTGGCAAGGTCCTGTTGCCTCTTTTAGGTACCGGCTGAACTGTAGTACATTTCCAGCAGGAAGGAAATATTCCCTTTCTGTAGGATAGGTTGAAAATTCTACAGAAAACTGGTGTTAGTTTCCTCGCACAGATTTTAAGAACTATGGCAGGTATTCCGTCAGCGCCAGAAGCCTTTTTGATGTCGAGCTTCATCATAATACGCTTTGTGATACGCTGAATTGAAACCCTCTATTCCTTTTGTGTTTCCTAAACATTTATTTTTATGACAAAATGTACACTACATTACTTAAATTATTTGCCCTTATAAGCACGTTTTTCCATTTTTTGTGCAGAAGTTGAATGCTATGGCGATAGAAGCTATCTACTAACCAACTCCCTTGTTTATAATTATTGATGTGGATATCTTTCAAAACATACTACATGAAGTGCAAGACGTAATAATCAAATGGGGCTAAGTTTAGGTGTGGAAGAACCTTCTATTCAAGCTTCACTAGCTTTTCTTTGACAGCTAATGCTATATGAAGCCGAGAGTTACCGTGAACAATTTTTGATCATTTTTGAATTAAATTATTATTCAAATGTTTCAGTTATTATTTCTACCATTCAGCAGTAAGTCTTTTCCTAGATTTTGCAACTCATAATATACCATACCCTCCAGATTTCATCAAATTCACAGCAACGTTAAATAACCGTAAATATTTCGCGTAAGAGGCGAAGTTGATAGTTTCTTAGGATCAACCAATGATTTTCAAATTATAGAAACTTATTCATTTTTAATTGCCGATTATGATACGCTACAAGAAATAATTCATTTTATGCTTTGCGAACGAAGAAAAGCAGTGTGGAAGACCACCTCGGAAAAATAATTTTTTGCCTTTCATTTAAAATGGATTGTAAAGAAAGTCTAGTGTACAAATGATTGACGGAATTTTAACAAGAACAAGCTTCAAAACTGCGCAACTAACAGCTGTAATTGCCGACAGAATATATACCCAGAACCACCTATGTATAAAGAGCGAATTTCAATGCAACCACTTAGTGTATACCTGTATAGGAGCACTTTGAAACTAAAGGGTTTTTTTTTATCTTGAAGAAAACAAAAATATGTCGCTACATTTAGGTTATTTTAATACCATTAGATGTTACAAATATAATATAATTAATATTTAATGACAGTGAAATAGAAAAAATTAACAAAGGGGATTGGAGCGTCAGTTAGTAAAAAAAAATACTTGGATTTTACAGATAAAATATGTTCCATTTTAGGTACAAAGAAACCATCCCGAAGTTATAAGAAGAAATGTGGCTAGAGCAGATATATTTACCGGAAAGTATAAAGAAAAATTTTGAAAGTAAAATAAAAGCCTATTTTTATATCACAATTATTTTAATCTTATGAAATGCTATTAGGATGCAGATCAGAAAGCTAGAATTTATTGTTGGGGAGAAAAGAGACTGGAACCTAATAAAGGATGTTGAACCTCCGTTAAGGAAAGAAAAGACAGTTTCCCTTTAAAAAACTGAATATAGTTCATTTTAGTGACAAGTGCTCTTAGATTTATGCACAGAGTTGTGACAACGAGATTGAATTATTCAATTACTCAAACATATCCAGAGAAATTTTAAAAGAGTTTTTTTTTAAAAAGCTTATTAAAATACTGGGATTCAAGATTTTTAGTGTTCTGTACCAAAACTGAAAATCGGAACCCTTATGTAATCATTCCGGTGTCTGTCTCTCTGACACCGAAACTATTTGACATAGAAAGTTGAAATTATATTATATATTATGATGATACTAGCGCAAATTTTTCTTTATATTATTAAAAAAAATATATATCAAAAATCGCTGTCCTCCAGTCTCCAAGAGTTACAATCAAAAAATTTCGAAAAAAAAAAATTCTGGAATATTCTCCATAAGGTATGCACTGAATAAAAATTATCACGAGTGCATTACTAATTTTTCTTGTATATAAAAAAAATTTGGAATGTGTTCATAATAATCGGTCCATCTATTTGAATAGCCTTGGGCTTACACAAATGAAAAAAGATACTGGTTCTACTAGAGACGAAACCTTTTTGCACAATATGTTTTGCAAAAATTTTTATTATAGAAACAAACACGTTAGGAAACATTAATCTCGCAAACTCAACTTGCACCTATCTTTTTATATAACATTGTTAATTCTATTCGCACAATGTTTGGAAAAAAACTAGTATACAATTTTGCAAATGTCGACATTTCTTGTTAAAATTTGTGGAGTGTGTACTGACAACAATAAACTTAAAAAAAGTACATCAACTTGCATCATTAATTACCCGTTATTTTAATCTTAATTACTTTGGTTTTTGTATCTTTTTCGTTTAGATAGAAAAACTATTTTCTGCATTACCGGTGAATCTTTTGGTGTTACTCGGGATAATTTATAAGCTTGTTGTAATCAGGTCAAATTTTGTAGCAGAAAAATTTAATTTATTTATCGATAACAATTTTACAAATGTAGCATATATTATTGAATATAAATTATGTAGTTTTTTCCGAAAAAAGTAATTTAATACACGTTAAGACGATCGATACAAGCAGGGAGTCCAAATAATGGAATCAGGAACACAAAACAAATTTTAAACGCGGACCCCATATAATAAAAATAAATTTAAACGACGGTTATTTACTATTAATACAAACAAGACAAGAAAGTAATAAAGAGTGTAGGGGCTTAAACTGATTAAAAAAAGGCTAGTTGGAGTTTACAAATAAAATAGGCTTGTTTTTAATTACAAGAAAATCCTCTCAGGCCTACACGCAGAGTTGTAGTTAGAGCAAAATAAATAGATAGAGGGTGAGAGAAAGATACGGAGGTTACTTTATTATCGTCCAGTACTGCAAAAATGTCTTTAAATAATTTATCAAGCATAATACGAGGAGCAGTTAGTGCATGTACTGGGTCTAAAATATAAGATGCTTACAAAAATAATAACGAGGATCCTACAGCGTCTTCAGAATCTGGCATTTTGACCGCCATTCTTTTCTGTCTTTCCAATCATCTGCGCTGGTCTTCCTTTCTTTCTTCTGTTTGAGGGAATATATTCAAAAGCCCTTTTTGACCCTCTAATATCGGACATTCTTTTCACGTGTCCGTACCAAATTAACTGTCTGGTTTATACTCTTTCTGCTGCTGTATATATTCTTCCTCTCCGTATTCTGATCTCTTCATTTTGGACGTGCTCCTGTTTAGATATTCTAGATGATCTTAAACAATCCATTTTTATCGCGTCTATCTTTTGCTTATCCTTTTTTGTCATTTGCCAACATTCTGACCTATATGTCAATATCGGCTTTACTTTTGCCCTGTAGATTGTCAGTTTAGTGTTTATTTTTATTCGATTTAATCATAATGAAGAGTTTAGAATCACTACGCATTTTTTACCCTATTGAGTCTAGTACTTTATGTCTCTTTGTGATGATCCTTTATTGGAAATTACGTTTCCCAAGTAGGTACTCAAACTCCTCGCATCTTGTTATTTCTCTTAATTTAAAATCTGGTTCTTCTTCCCCGTTCTCACCCACCCTAAGATACTCTGTTTTCTTCATGTTTATGTTCAAACTTCCCGTTCTGCATTCTTCTTTCATCTTTTTCATTATATAGTCATAGGTGTTCTTCGCAATTTGCTACGAGTAACTGATCAACTGCGAAGAATAGAGTTGTTAGGAACTGATTACCAGTCTTTATACCAATTTCTGTAAACTTTCTCCTCCATACTTCTATGCTTCCCGTAAACACATTTTAAAAAAGGGGGTGACGGACAGCATCCCTGTTTCAAGCCTTCAGTTACTTTAAAGAGTGAAGATATTTTGTTTCCAGTCTTTACCGCGCTGTGTGGATTCTTGTATATGTTGTATAATGCTCGAACATACGTACTACTAAGGTCAACTTTCGTTAATACATTAATTAGTTTTTTCAAGGGTACTGAATCGTATATGAATGCGAGGTGAGTCGGTAGATTTTGAGTTTTTCATTTTTCTAATATATGTTGAAACGAAAAGGAATTATCCATTCATGATCTTCCCACTCTAAAGCCATTTTGTTCTTCTATGTCTTCATATTGCAATTCAATTCTGTTCCTAATTATTCTGCCATGCCTGGTGCTGATTCCTCTGTAGTTTCCATATACCCTTCTGTGGCACTTCTTGTAAATTGAATAGATATATTCTAGCTTCCAGTTAGTTGGATGTGGATCAGAATTTATTATTAATATAAATAAGACTAGAATATAATCTATCTATCTATCTATCTAATAAGCCTTCTTTCTTCCAGTGTCTGACATAGGCCTACCCTTTCTTTTTCCATTCCTCCCGATTCTGCGTCTTTCTGATCCATCCTAAACTAGCCATTCTTTTCAGGTCATCTTTCCATCTTGTTTGGGGCCATCCTCGGGATCCTTGTCCAAACCATGGTCTCCATTCTTGTATTCTTTTATTCCATCTCAAATATTGTTGTCTCATTTTGTGAGCTGCTCATCTCCATTTCATACCTGCTACTTGTTCTCTTACGTCTATCACTTTGGTCTTTTGTCTTATACTTTCTTTTCTAATTTTGTCTTGTAATCTTATATTAAGCATCTGACGTTCCACTGTTCTTTGTGTTTTACTCAGTTGGTCCATCATATTCTTAGGCAATATACATATCTGGGCGGCGTAAGAAAGAACCGGTAGAATGCATTGATCGATTACCATCTTTCTTAATTTTAGAGGAATTCTTTTGTTGGTTAGTATTTTCCTTTTTTTACCGAATGCTGCCCATGCCAGTCTGATACTTCTCTGTACTTTTGTCGCTTGATTTGCTTTTCCACACTTTATTATTTGGTAGATGTATTCCTCTACGTATTGAGGTGTTCTGCACTCTATTCTCAAGCCTCGCGGACTGTCTTCGTTTGTCATAGCCTTTGTCTTATCTCTATTCCGCCCTTTATGATTTGTTTTGTAGTACAGTAATCATTTCCTGTATGCCAGCAAAATTATTTAATATTAGCACTGCATCATCCGCATAACACAGATGATTTAACTTTTCTCAATTTATACTGGTCCCCTTTTTTTCCATTCGAGTTCCTTGAAAACTTCTTCTAATATTGCTATAAATAGTTTTTGGGCTCATGATCTCCCGGTCTTATTCGGCTTTTGATAGGTATAAGATTTGTTTTACTATCCGTTTTCTCTATCATTTGAGTGTGGTTTTTGCTGTTCTTATGAGCTGAGTATACCTATAGTCTAATCTGCTGTTGTACAAGGCTCGTTCGACGGCCCAGCTCTCGATACTATCATCAAACCTTTTGATAATCTATAAATACCAGGTACAACTATAAGTTATATTCTGTTGCTTTCTCTATTAAAGTTCTAATAGCTAAGAGACGATCACAAGTACTAAAACTCTTCCTGAAGCCAGCCTGTTCTATCGATTGCTTTAATTCCAGCTTATTTTCGAATTTATTAATTATTATTTTGGTAAACCATTTGTATATTTGTGAAAATAATAAAATTGCACGGTAATTGTCTAACTTAGTTTTATCAACTTTTTTAAAAAGTAAAATTGTTGAGGCTGTCTTCCAATTTTCTGGTATTTTCTCTTCTTCTAGACATTTATTGAATAAGAGTTTCAGCACTTGTACCACCAAGTTTCCACCTTTTTTCATTAATTCTGCTAATACTCCGTCAGATCCTGATGTTTTACTGTTTTTCATAGTTTTTAGTGTTGCTAATAGTTCTTCATCTGTTATGTCGGGTATTTTTTCTGAGTTAACATTCATGATCTTACTATTTCATCGTTCTCTGAGATCATTTGGTGGGCAGTTTTTTTGTTCAGGGGCGTCGACATGCAGAGATCAGAATTTTAAAATGGATTTTTGCAACATACGAGGTTTAAACTTGAACATAAATTCAGTGCACCAACACCTGCAATCAAATAAATCTCATGTACTCGCTCTCTGTAAAACCAAGGTCAGTTCATCAACCAGCACGTCAACTATCTTTATCTTGGGTATGACTTCTATTCCCGATTTAGGCGTAATTTTGGAATCTGTCTTTTTGTCAGAAGCGACCTCTCTTGCCAACGAGAATAGGCTCTGGAGCCCCTAAACTTTGATGTTGTGTGGTTAAAAATAACGACTTAACCAACTACAAGGTTCATTTGTATCCTTTATCGACCACCAAGTGATACTAACTTTAGAACACTTTTCGCTTCCCTTGCAGACACCATTGATAATTTAAAAATTAACTATTCAAATGCCGAAATTGCCATCATGGGCGACTTTAATGTCCACAACATCAACTGGCTTAAATATTGAAATACTACCGATGAACAAGGTCGTGAAACCGAATCATTTTCAATCAGTTGTGGCTTAACCCAGCTTCTTGACAAACTAACACGGATCCCTGATCGGGACGGGGAGTTCGCCAGTCTTCTTGATCTGTTTTTAACCACCAATTCGAAGATTTACACGGTCAGCGTAAATCCGCCTTTAGGTTCTTCCGACCATAAACAACTTTCGACATCGAGTATCCTACCAATCAGCGACAGAGAGGCGCCTAAATCGCGCAAGATTTGGCACTACAGATCTGCTAAATGGGAAGATCTCATGGAATATTTTCGAACTTTCCCTTGGTTAGACGTTTGTGTTCGATCTGACGACCCATCTGACTGCGCCAGGGAGGTTTTCGATGTTATTTTGGCCGGTATGGAGGCTTACATTCCTTTTTTGAAGAAATGCTCTTCCAACGGCAAGCCTTCGTTTGACCGAAAATGCAAAGAAGTAGTTGCTTCTAAACATCTTGCATACCGACAATAGGTGAAAATCCTGAGGGTGAGAGGGGGAGAGAGAGAGAGAGGGGGGAGAGAGAGAGAGAGGGGGAGAGAGAGAGAGAGAGAGTCAATTTTGGGTCCCATGAAAACAAAGGCACGATTCGTTTTTCGAATTTCGGAGTCATTTTGCCTACCGAACCGCATTTTGGAAACTCGTCGACATTTTTCGTTTCGTTTCGTTAAAACGATTTACCCACTTCTTTACAAACGATACTGAACTTTTAATATATTTAGCGGCCACGCAATGTGTCATTTTAGGCCCTTTTGGATGGGAACAAGAAAGACTGCGTCGAACCGACGCGCAAATATGTGAGGCATTTTGGATTTTACGTGATTTTCACAAAAGTTTAGAATCGACTGATACTCTTGCTAAAAATATTTCGTAGATAAAGATTCCCTCTACCGATTTTTGTTGAATCGTTAGAATCGCATTTACCAAAAATGAATTATCGCGGACACGTTCTTACTTGACAGACTGTACGTTGGAGACAAATGAATTATTTATCTAAATTTACTATTTTATCGTCCATTTCTTCTAGTAGGAAAATTTTATGTTCTCGAAAAAAAAAATACCGATACTTTTGCATTCCTTTATGTTTTAGGATATCTAAATTATGAAATATATAATTTCCTATTTCCGTCGTTCCCAGATTGCCGTATTTTCCGGGAGAGATAAAGTCGGTTGTGGAAAATGACAGGTGCTGTATTTACTGGAATTTGGCTGTCTCAAACACACGACATTTACAAGCCAACAAACCTCATAAAATAATAAAAAATATATTTTTGTAGTTGATTTTTCGGTATCTGCTGAAACAAATATGGTAATCAAATGAGAGGAAAAACGTAGGTACAAGGATCTAAACTACGAATTTAGTGTTGTTTTCTCATTACATTCAGTAACAACGGCGGTCATCGGAAAAGGAATTAAGAACACACTCTTAGTACATCTGAAAAAGATATCAGCTTGTTCTATCTCGACTAATTCCCTTGCTAAGAATATCCAGATCCTTGGTTCGCTCATAACGCTCAGGTTGATGAGTTTAATTTAGGTTATTGCAACTGTAATGCAAAGTTCGTTCCCTATAAATTATTTTTTTAAACAGACGTTTGCAAAATCACCGTCGCAAAATTTTTTATGTTTCCTTATTTTTAGAATTGGCAGTAAGAGAAAAAGTCATTTAATTTACCGGTTGCGTGGTTATATTCATTTCTTTCCATTTTTAAATGCATAAGGATAAGAGGGAGAAAGACAAAAGGTGAACAGTAACAATAATTACGATATTTTTGCCATTGGCCGAGATTTACTGGTTAGTCTCTAGTTGCGCGGAGGTAAGTGGACAGCCCGGATAATTCAGTAGTGTGTTTACTTTGTGTAGTTTCCAAAAGTAATTCAGTAGTTAGTTAAAATTAGTATTAATTACATGGTGATATACTGTAATAAAACTCGAAGCAGATAGGGTGTTAAAATGCACAGGGTTCCGAAAAATAAAGACAGGAATTTTTTTATGGGCATCCATGCAAATACTTGTCGAATAGACTCAAATCGCCAACGGTTTTGATTATTTTTGAGAATTTGAGTTATGTACAGAATTAATAGTTGTTGTGGAGTATAAAGCTTTCTAGTTCAAAATAATACCCCCAGCTTTTCAGAAGCTCTCTTTACTATGCTTGCAACATGTTCATGCCAAAATTGTCTGCTATCAGTAATGATCTTCTTTAACTTCGTAACATTCGCTTTACAAAATCTTCATAGTTCTAATTAAAAGCCCTAGTGTTATCAAGGTGGAGTGCAATGAGTTATTTGGAAACTTTTCAATTATACGTTAATTTCTAAAAGAGGTGACATGACATTACCTGTACGTAATCCTGATTTGACACCAAGGGATTTTTCTTATAGGGATATCTCAACACTAACAATAACAATTTCAGATCATTGAAGCAATTAAAAGAAAACATTCGGCAAGAAAATGAAGCGATAACGTAAACGCAGTGCCAAACAGTTATTGGTAATTTGAAAGTTTGCTTAGAAGAGTACCAAGGAGGCATGTAGACGAAATTATTTTATGATAATAATTTTCTCAGGACTGCAATCTGATAAGGTAATAAACTGAAAAGTTTTTAAATAATTAATTGAAGTGTCCGTTACTTTGTGATTGTATATCTATAATATAAATAAAATGCAACGTCTCTCTGTCTGTCTGTCTTTCTGTCAGTCTATCTGTCAGTCTGTCTGTCAGTCTGTCTGTCTGTCCGTCCGTTAGTGGGCTTATCACTGGAGAACCACTTATCCGATTTACGTGCTTTTTTCTTTTAAAATAGACATATGTTCTCTGGCTTTGATATAGGATATATTTTATTACGTTAGGTAATATAAGGAATAAGCAGTAGTATATCAAGTCGGAAAAAAGTTTACCACTAGCGCGTTCTCTTGCAATACAATGCTAAACCATTAAATATGGAACAATATCATGTAACAAAAAATATAATATATATGAAATCCAATATCTCTCTATGTCTGTCTGTCCGTTAGTACGCTTATCACTCAAGAACCACTTATCCGATTTACGTGTTTTTTTTTTTTTAATTCATACATTTATTCTCTGGCCAGATTCTCTACAATCTTCTATAATTTATATAAAATGCAATGTCTCCCTCTCTATCTGTCTGTCCGTTAGTGTGCTTATCACTCGAGAGAACCACCTATCCGATTTACGAGTTTTTTTTTTAAACATACATATGTTTCTCTGGCTAGGTTATAGGATATATTTTATTACGTTAGGTAACATAAGGAATAAGCAGTGACGATGCAATACACAGCCTAAACCATTAAACATGGAACAATATTATGTAGCAGAGAATATCTATACTCTATAATCTATAATATATATATAAAACGCAATGTCTCCCTGTCAGTCTGTCTGTCCATTAGTGCCTTTATCACTCGAGAACCACTTATCTGATTTACGTATCTTTTTTTAAATTCATACATATATTCTTTGGCCAGGTTATCTAATAATAATAATAATCTATATCTATAATATATAAAATGCAACGTCTTCCTGTCTGTCTGTTAGTGCGCTTATCCCTCGAGAACCACTTATCTGATTTACGTGATTTTTTAAATTCATACATATGTTCTCTGACCAGGTTATAGATATATATTTTATTACATCCATGATATATATAAAATGCAACGTATCTCTGTCTGTTTGTCTGTCTGTCCGTCCGTTAGTGCGCTTATCACTGGAGAATCCGATTATCCGATTCACGTACTTTTTTTTTTTAACATACATATGTTCTCTGGCCAGGTTATAGACTATATTTTATTACGATAGGTAGCATAAGGAATGAGCAATGACGATAATAGTGAATGAATTCGGAAAAAAGTTTGTTGCTAGCGCGTTCTCTTGCAATACACAGCCTAAACCATTAAATATGGAACAATATCATGTTGCAAAGAATATAATATATATAAAATGCAACGTCTCTCTGTCTGTCTGTCTGTACGTTAGTGCGCTTATCATTTGAGAACCACTTATCCGATTTATGTGTTTTTATAAATTTATACATATGTTCTATGTAATACGATATAAGCCTAAACAATGGGAGATAAGTATAAATAATAGGAGATAAAGAGAAATAATGGGAGATTAGCAGAGATAAGTCTAGATAATGGGAGTTGTGGTGAGATAATGGGAGATAAGGAGAAATAATGCGAGATAAGGAGAAATATCGCGAGATAAGTCGAGATAAGCCTAGATAATGGGAGATAAGTCTAGATAATGGGAGATATGGTGAGATAAGGGGAAATAATGGGGGATAAGGAGAAATAATGGGAGATGAGCAGAGATAAGCCTAGATAATGGAAATTATGTAGAAATAATGGGAGATAAAGAGAAATAATGGGAGATATTTTATTACGTTAGGTAACATAAGGAATAAGCAGTGACGATAGTAGTGAATTAAGTCCACGAGAGCGGAGCCGCGGGCACTGCTAGTTATAAATAAATGAAAGATCTTATGTACTTTGGTAAACAAATCACTACATTAAATTAAAAATTTCTGTTACGTGACCATGGTTTCGCAGATGAGTCTACATTATCAAACGTTCTGAACGTCCAGAACGTGTGATAACATAGAATCATCTACGAAACCGTGGTAACGTAACAGAAGTTTTTAATTTAATACAGAGATTTGTTTAACAAAGTAAATAAGTTCTTTCATTTATTGTAAAGTTTTTATTTGTTTAAAAAATTTCATTCTGAGATAGTCTTCTTCTACTTATATAGCAAATGAGTCAAAATATGTCATTTAAATGGCGATAATCTTACTTTCGTGCAATTATCTCATGTAAACTTCAAGACATGTTCTCCATCTATAATTTTTCGGCAATTTGTATTTGTTTAATTTTCCTTGTCAGGTTTGCATTATATTTATGAAGAGGAATTTACCAGGTGTATAATTATGAAATGCGGATTTCAGACAACAGATGGTGCACCAATGCAGTTTGTGCTATAAAGATTTGGCACTGCACCATTTTGTTGTGTCATCAACAAGTGTCAGACGCGCACGAGTGATAAATTTTAAAAGTGTGTGCATAGTGTTGTATTGTTGTGTTCAATATGTCGAAATTTATACCGAACAAAGAGCATTCGCGGACAGCATTAATTTTTTGTTTTCATTTAAAAAAAAACTGCTGTTGAATCATACCGATTACTTCGAGAAGCTTATGGTGAACATGCTCCATCGCAAGATACGTGTGAACGACGGTTTCAGCATTTCAAAAGTGGTGACTTCGATGTTGCAGACAAGAAACGTGGAAAACCGCCAAACAAATACGAAGATTTAGAATTGCAAGTATTGTTGGACGAAGATGAGTCGCAAACACAAAAACAACTCGCCGAGCAATTGGGCGTTAGTCAACAAGCTGTTTCCAATCGGTTACGAGAGATGGGAAAGGTTCAGAAGCCGGTAGATGGGTACCACATGAGTTGAACGACAGGCAAATGAAAAAAGCGCAAAAAACACGTGTGACATTTTGTTCGCTCGGTACAAAAGGAAGTCGTTTTTGCATAGTTACAGGGGATGAAAAGTGGATTTATTTTGAGAATCCCAAGCGTAAAAAAATCATGGGTAGACCCAGGCGCACCATCCACATCGACCGCAGGACCGCATCGCTTTGGCAGAAAGACGATGCTCTGTGTTTGGTGGGACCAGAGGGGCGTGGTCTATTATGAGCTGTTAAAACCTGGGGAAACGCTTAATACTAAACGTTAACAACAACAATTGACCGATTTGAAACCGTTCGCTGCTTGAAAAAAGGCTAAAATATCGAAAGAGGCAACACAAAGTCATTTTTCTTCATGAGAATGCTTCATCACATACGGCAAAACCAGTTCGCGACACGTTGGAAGCACTCAGCTGGAAAGTTCTACCTCATGCGGCTTATTCACCAGACTTGGCTCCTTCCGATTACCACTTGTTTGCATCGATGGGTCACGCCCTTAGGTAAGATTTTTACTGGCGTGGTATTCACAAATTGCCCGAAAGATGGGAAAAATGTATAACAAGCGTTGGAGCATACTTTGAGTAAAGCACTTTTTATCAGTCTTCCGAATTTAACATGTTTGTTTAGAAAAAAATCCGCGTTTCATACTTGTACACCTGGTATTAATTCCAATTAAATGCTTACAATTTACTTTATTGTACTCGTAAGAAAATTCAAAAGTATTCTTGAATTTTGTAAAATCATAAATCTTATCGTTGTATTTTTAACTAATTAGAATTTATTTTTTTTTTACTCGTCCAGTATTTTGTAATTTCTCTTTTACGTAATCTAGTAATAAAATTACGAAGCAAAGCAAACATCAATATAATTTTTTTTAATTAAACGGCTGTAAGACATTTTCAAGTGTTCGGTAAACGTTCCACCTCCGCAGTAATTCTGTAAATGTTATAGAAACTAAGATTGCATCATTTGGTTTTTTCAGAAAATCCTTCAGTTTTGTTTGGATAAATGTAACTAGTAATATATACTATGTTGGGAATGTGGAATCTTTGGCACAGTGACATTACTCAGTCTATATCACCACTATACCAAATACTTTATTTTTGCACCTGACGCGCGTTTCGTTAACCATGTTAGCTTCATCAGGAGCGATGATTGATTCAATCATCGCTCCTGGTGAAGTTAACATGGTTAGCGAAACGCGCGTCTAGTGCAAAAATAAAATGTTTGGGGTAGTGGTGATATATACTGAGTAGTAGTAGTAGATACTTATCACTATTAACATAAGTGAATATACCAGTAGTTCAGCGTTTCTCAACATGTGGGGCGCGCACCACTAGGGAGGCGTGATTACACTATTGGGGGGGCGCGAGCGTATCGAAAAGAAATTATTATTAAAAACATTCATTAAAACATTTAATATAATTTATTGAAAGGAAAGCAAAACAAAATACATTATGATATAATAAAAAATTACATACACATTTACACTGATATAATAAAAAATAAAATACACATTTACACTGACATAATACACCTATAAATAGGATTGTATTAGTGCTGCACAATGTGTTTACCTAATAATTAACATATCAATACTAAATTAAAAAACAAGTTTAATAATTATTAGTGACTCCCTTGGGCCTGTTTTGCAGAGCAAAGATTTTCGAAGGATGGTTTAATATTAGAAATAGACACTCTGAGTTCTATATTTTGTTCTCAAAGCAGCACCGCAGAAAATCCGGTTTCGTAAAAGTAGGATGTTGAAAATGGTAATAGTATACGAAATACTCTTGTTTTCAGTGCAGAACACTCATCATTCACCCCTGCCCAAAATTCAAAGAGTCATTTATTATTAAATTGTCTTTTGATTTCTCCACTTCTGAAGTCTATGAAGATTTCTTTTTCGGAAGTTGAGAGCCCTTCGGGAGTATTTTAAAATGGATCCCTAACCTACTCGTAACTTGCTACCAAGTTGTCGTCAGTAAGAAAATACTTTTTAAAATTCTTTCTCAACATAGCTAGATGATTTTCAATGTTTACTAAAACAACTTTCACATGTTGTTCTTCAGCCTTGTATGATTTAATACAATCACCCATATTTGCAAACATTTCTAGGTTTTTTTGCTTTACATTTTTGCTCCACACTTTCAGTTTTCTACAAAAAGCATTAATTTTATCAATTGTATCGAATATATGTGTATTTGTTTCTTGGAATTGAAGATTTAAGGTATTTAGTTTCTCGAATATATCGACCAAGTAGCTCAATTTCATCACAAATAAACTATCTCGAAACTTCTCGGCTTCCGGTCGGCTTACCTCTTCTAGAAAAATGGCGATTTCATTTCTTAATTCATAAACACGTTGCAAACATTTCCTACGTGATAACCATCTTGCCTCGCAATAAAATAGTAACGCTGAATGTTCGGCACCCATGTCTTTAGTAAGTGCAGAAAAAATTCTAGATTTTAAGGGTCTCATTTTAATATAATTTACTAAGGTTACAACTGTAGTGAGCACAATATTCAGAGCAGGACTCATTTCTTTGGAAGCTATAGCTTCTCTGTGGATCAGACAATGTGTCCACACACACACAGTGGAGACTTTTGTTTCACAAGTGCTTGTACACTTTGAAATCTTCCACACATTGATTGAGCACCATCGGTACATATTCCGACGCAATTTTTCCACTCCATATTTGCCTCGTTTATAAAATCATTTAAGATAGCAAATAATGCTAGTGATGTTGCTTTGAGTTCTATTGGTTTGCAGAAAAATAGTTCTTCTACTGCTGACATACCATCACAAAATCGAACATAGGCAATGAAATGAGCATCTTTATTGCTGTCTGTTGCCTCATCAAGCTGAATAGAAAACAATTTGTCAAACAACTTCCCGAAAAGTTGATGCTGTACATCTTCAGCTATATCACCAATTCGACGAATGGTACGAACAGTATCATTTGATATAGGTATGGATAGCAATTGTTTGGCAAAATTATCTCCAAACATAGTTTCTACAATCTCAATTGCTGCTGGCAAAACAAGCTCTTCACCAATGGTGTGAGGCTTTTTACATCTGGATATTTTATATGAAACTTTGGAAGAGGCAAGTAAAGCTTGTTCATTCACAGACAAACTTTTTTTTAAAAAATGATTTCTGCTTTACATATGATCTTAATTTTAATTCCAAGAATTTTCGGAGGTTGTTAAGGTACTCACTATGAAGCGTTTCCAGATGTCGTTTAAGTTTATTTGGTTTCATGCTGTCTGCTGCTAAGATTTTTGAGCAAATAACACACAGGGCCTTTCTTCTTCATTTACTTCAGTATTGGTAAACCCTAAATTTAAGTATTCTTGAGAATATTTTCTTGATTTTATTTTCGACACCACGCTCGTCGGTGCACTTGTTGATGCTTCACTATCGTCTAATGTTCGCTTACGCCCACTTAAAAATTTATCCATGCTGCTGTATAAATTTACTGCCGTGAATACTTAATACCTTGAATTTCAATTACCACGTAAATTACAACATACACATTCACGATAAATCCGATAGTAGTAGAAGGATCAACTCAACTGAGACGGGCTGTAATTGAACGAGGTGCAGCATTCATACACTTTTGGGCAGTCTTTCCGAATGTTCGAGACAACTCGGAACTTCTCGCGAAGCCGTTACCGATATGGTGGACGTGACAGAGAGCAATAGAGAGGCATCGATTCTAGTTTTGTCAACGCAGAAGATATGTGTTTCTAAATATGAATAAATTTACTAATTCTTGGTAGTTTGTAAGGTTTGTAATTAAGGTCATAGAGTAGCTTTAGCATCAAAATAACTGAAAATACATTATTATTGCATGCATTGTTATTGTATGAGAGGGGGGGAGCCGCGATAAAAATTATGTCTGAAAATTGGGTCGCAAATACTGAAAGGTTGAGAAATGCTGTAGTAATTACAAAATTTCTTAAAGTAAGAGAATCAGTCTGTTTTCAAACTAATTTGTCATAGTATATTCCTTATTATTTTAGTACAGAAGCAGCAATAAATAAAGAAAAACTAAACATTATTCTAAAATCATATTAAGTTTCGTAAACGACGATTATTACATTACAAGTCATATATCTTTATTCTTAATAAAAAAGGATATTTCTAGTATCTATGTTTTTATTGTACACGTTAAGACCTTGATAATTGAATATGCGATGTCTAACTCAAAAATAAAGAGTTTAGTTTAGGCTCAATGGCTGTCGTTGCCGGTCCCAAGCCCGGCTAAAGGAGAAGGGTTTACAGGTAAAGCTAGCAACTTTGGGGGGAAAAAATATAAACGTGCTTATAGACCTAACGATGGAGTCCCTGATAGCATAGATTATATTTATAAAGACTTGGCAGGATTACAGAAAAAAAACGATTATGGTAACCGAAACTACTTTGCATTGCAACCTAGAGTATCACATCGCTGTCTAATAAAGACCAAGAAGTAATAATTAAACCTAAAAATCACAGAATAAATATAAGCGCAGAGTCAGAAACCGAAAAGAAATGTATAAATAAAAGACCACGTATTAACTGGAAGTGGAAAACTTAAAAATAAGAAAGCAGCCTATGGTATTGATGTATTGGTACACAAATATTTATTTCAAAGGAAACATCAACATCATGGTTTATATTAGTGATGGACTATTGAAAACTACATTAAATATCCAAGGAACAAAAAACAACTAATATTATAACCATGTACGCCCAGGTATTAATAAATCTCAAAATAAGAAGAACGCATTGTAAGACAATTTTCAGTATTACCTGGACAAAATCACAAAGCAGGATAAAGTAATCATACTCGGGTATTTTAATGCAAGAGTTTGTAGTAAGGTCTTAAATGACATGAAAGACCAGTTTAATGAGGAAATATTGAACAGGAATGAAGAGAAGTTAATCCACTTATATGTATAAATCGAGCTACGGCTCAATAATACTTTCTTCCCTTATAAAACACAACACTTTGAAACTTTCAGAAAGCAACAGTCTTTGATAAATTATTTTTCCATCAAAATTTTTAGACGTGAGTACAAATACTGGAAGCAATCACAAGTCAATATTTGTGAAAATACGACATTACATACAAAAGAAAACAAATATAACCGATGAAAAAATAAAAAAACTGATGTAGATATATCAGGTGAAACAACATTTAGTAAAGATGGTAACAAAACAAAAATAAGATTATTATTAAAGACGATATGGAAGTCTTAAGAGGAAAAGTATAAGATAAGTCACGAGTTAATAATAGTAGACGCGGGAGCAGGAAACCATAGTTCACGCCGAAAATCAAAACTCTTGTCAGTAATAAGAGAAAATCCTATATTCCATACCGCAGTGAGACCATTAGCTGTGATGAACACAAAATAGTAAACGAAATTCAAACGATCAAACACACACATTTTTTGGGAAAAATTCTTGTCTAATATAAGACAAGATTTGTATCCAGAACAGAAGAGAGTATGGAGTATTTTAGGAAACCTCTAAAACTCGGTTAATGAATACATTTATATTATCAGAATAACAATAGAGATCGGGCTAGATAACATCAGAAATAAGCTGGTTAAACACGAGAGAAAAGCACTTTTAGAGAGGAAGTTTTACTTTGCAAGATATACGATCAGAGAAATATCCTAAAATAATGCAAAGAAAATTATACTGAAATAATTCTTCTAAGCGTAACCTTACTTCACTATGACAAAAATCATATCGGAAAAAATGGGGCAAAGTATCAATGAAGAGCAACAAGGATTCTAGCAGAATAGCTTTATCACAGAGGCAATATTTATTTTCCATCAAATGATATAAAAGCCACCAAATATTACAAAACTGTCTTTGTGCCTTTCGTGGACCTCATACAGGCTTTTGGTAGAGTAATATGTGATATTATGTATTATTTAAAATAAAGAAGTCGAAGTAGAGTATCCTCGAATTTATTAAGGAACTGTATTCTGCCAGCAACATTTTTACTAAGGTAACGAATAGGTGTCAAAGTAAGTTTCAGTATTATCAATATATCGATATAATAAACAATACACGATAATCGCGTCTGGATCATTTTCAATGGACAAAATTATCAAGGAGGTAAAGACTGCTGGCATAGGTTATTAAGTTGATGGTTGAAAGACTAAGATCCTGTGTGAAGTGATCGAAGATAACCTACAAACGCTACTGTTTAAATTCAGACCAACTGTAAGAAGGAACAATAAAATCATTTCAGTTCAAAATCTTCAGGGTGCCCAGAAGATATGAATTGTAGGATTTACGAGAAAATTGTAGAACATGACTTTCAATATTCAGGAGCCAATACTATCAGTAGTAGAAAGGTGAAAAAGGCAGTACAAGTACAAAAGCTGCTATGTTTACAGCATTGCTTCCAGCATAAGGAGAAAGAGGAATAAGAGCTTAAAAAAAGTGAGAATATATTGAACTTGCATAAGACCCATCATGACTTGTAAAATCGAAACAAATGCAGAAAAGGCCGCCACCAAGCACCTCTTAAAAACACCAAAATGATAACGTTGAGTTTTATCACTAACTACAAACTCCGTGGCAGAAAGAGAAGCAAGGAATTAAGGAGCACAAGTGATGTCCAGCTCATTGTGTGATGATCCAGAGCCAAAAGAAGAATATGGAAAGATCACGTCGACAGAATGTTAACGATAGACTAGCAAGAAAAGTAGGAAACCTGCCAATCCCGGCAGGTCGGTAAACTTATTTATTTAAGTATATATGTTCTGGCCATGTACATAGGTAGTAGTTGTTTGCAGAAATTCAATAACGTCCATGGTAGCATTACCGCGTTGTCTAGAAAGTGCTGTGAAATACAAAAAATGTATGTTTCGGCACTTAGACAACGTTGACGGGTATTACGATATCCTCGTCGATATCCTTAGAGTATAAAAAAGGGTAAAATTCCTACTCAGGTGGGGAGGTGAGCGATAAAAAAAAATCCCGCATATTGGAATTGGTATACAGATTACTTTATTTGCAGTATTGCAAATTTAGAAAACATCGTACGGAGGATCTTACTGTATCATTATTTTAAAAACAAAAGATATACTTTGTAACATGTAGTATCTGTTACGTATCAGTTTGATGATCATTAATTGGTACCCTCGACTTGTCGATTAACTTGAATCTAACATGTTGTTAATGCAATGGAAATATTTTTAAAATAAAAAAGTTTATCGTTTGAGGTGTTTTCAAGAAAATCTTTTACGCTTTTTTTTATGCACTATGAATTTAATATCACAACAAAAACGGGCAATATTTAATTTATCTAAGTAGATAATTTTCCTTAGTTTTCACTTTCAGAGTAATATTGCTTAAATTCTAACTTGAGAGTAATTTAAACAAACTTTAATGACAACATAAACAAAACTTTAAATCATTATAATTCCATCAAAACCTTAAAACTTGTGCGAAACAAGTTTCCTTATAAGTTTGTCTTGATCCAGCATTAAACGACTTTACAGAGAAAGTTTATGTAGTAATGTTTTGAAGCCTACGGCTTGGCAAATAAACTTTTTATTATTTTCCGTATATGTTTATGACGTAATTTAGCTAATATACAAAGATTTCCTGCTTACAGTAATAACAGTGTAGGTTGTTTTTATGGGTCCCTGAACAATTTTTGAAGAACAAAAGTTTCCAATGGATGATTTTTCCGGACCAAATGTTTGAAACAGAAGTTTCAGAAACAATTTTTTTTCAGTGGATAAATTCTCAAAGCAATAATAATTAATTTTCTTTTCATATAAATTACTGTTATGGACAGTTTTAATTTCCTTTACTATAAACGAAAGTTTTTGCAATTATGCATTTCTTCACGTTTCAGGATCCGTAGATCACGAGAAACATAGTCTCTCAGGCCCACCAGTCTGTCAATCTATCGATCTGTGTGCCTGTTGATGTAATGATTCCCGAAAAATCTATTTTAGTGGAGGCAAATGCAGTAAAATTTTCACGATTTTTGGAAATTTTTGAATACAGCTTGGAAATCGAATTAACTACTTTAAAATACTTGTAACATAATGTAAATAAGTTTTCTGAGCATAATTTTGACCGCAAGGCCACTTTTCTTCTATTTTAGTGCATTTTTTCACATTTTAACGATTTCGGGTCACTATTTCTTAAATATCTCAGCTTTTGTTTATTGTTAGGCGACAAAAGAAAATCATTTTACTCGTCGTAAAATTGCCCAAAAAAATTGCGTAGATTGCATTAAAAAATATCAAGTACATAACCTAAAAAAAGTATTTACTACGGCAAATTGAAACTTCCATTAAATTTGATATTACGGCTTCAAATTATAGGAAAATATAGCTTTTAAATTAATAAAAAAGTATGCCAAATTTTATTAAAAAATATCAAGAGGATTGGTCAAAATTGTTATTATGTATTTTTCTTGTGGGTAAAAGATTTTTTTTAAATATGCGAAACCTTATGTTGTTCAAGATAGTTAGAAGGAAAAATAAAGAATATATAAAAAACTATCTTTTTTTCAATTTTTTTTCGTTACGAAAAATTCATTTTTTATCGCTTTTGCTCCAGAAAAGGTCTAGTTTATTCTTTTTATTTTCTGGACAATAGCTTAAGGTCGATAATTTTGTTTACTTTGTGTATTAATATGAGTTATATTGGTAATGTAGAATCTTTAGTACAAAGACATTACTCAGTATATGTCACCACTACCCCAAGTCAATTATCGCTCATAATGAAGCTAACATGGTTAGCTAAACGCGTGTCGTGTGCAAAAATAAAGTGTTTGGCGTAGTGGTGATACTTATTTTAGAACTACTTGCCGATTTTTTTTAAATTGCACTGTAATCTTTTTTGTATTCCTTACATATTATCTTTGTAATAAACTTTTTTAAAGTTAATTGGTATTAATAAATAAATTATCAGTTTATGCAAAAAACCATAAGTAATCTACTATTTATCAAATACTAGAAATGAACAACGTCAATATTTCGGCAGTGACCACTGTACTCTTATTTGTCAATCTATGTCACGACATCTTTCGCCATATTACGGCTTATCAGCTGCGCTAGGATTAATAATATTTTAGGCTTTCCCAAAGAGAGATAGAATTTGTTGTATCTAACTGCAAAATCATAAATTGTATTTAATATTAGAACATGTTTTTTAAAACGGAGTGTAAGAAGTTAACGGACATGCATATATATTTGTACAGTCCTCACAACTCAATAAAATTCCGTCATACGTTATGAAGCGCCATAAAAAATGTAGCTATCGCTCCAGAAAGACAAATACATGGAACAAGCGATAGCCGCAAGACGAACCTGGCTGATTACCGCTGGATCGTTAAAATGTTCCTCAATGAGTTTTTCAGAGAGGCTGGGTATATCATCCCCTATTATTGTTACATGTAAATATAACTTTTACTTGCGCTACATATCCGAGAAACTTGACAAAGGATTTTAACGTGCTGTCTGTAGCCAGGGAGCTTCGCTTTACGGCGACGTTTTGTTCCACCAGTTTGTTATTTTGCAGAGATAGCTCTGTTTGCTGTAGTAATAACTGAATGGAGAAAAAGTGGCAATAAGGTAGTGTTGTTGACCTCTCATTAGAGTCTGTTCAGGCTTTTTCCAAATTTCAAACCTGCCGATGGTTCGCCATTTCTTGTTGAAATGGGTGGAGTTACATACAACCAGTTTTCTTAACGTAACTAGTTTATGCAAATTTCATAAAATTCCTCCTTTCGGGATTTTAGCAGCATTTTTCTGAGGGAGTTCAAAATCGACGTTGCAACTTTCCAGACCTTCGGTGATCCTTTCTTCTAGTGGTAGCTAACTAGCTGTTACCCCCATTTTTTGAATGTTTTACTGATCCATAAGATTACAACTTTCTTCGACAGGAAATTGATTTCGACTTAGCCATTTAGAACATCCAGATTGTTTGTCATCTCATAATCTCACACCATGTTAATATTGGAATATAATTTAGTGCAGACTTGACGAGTAAACAGTTTTCAGGTTCTAACTGCTTGGGTTTGTAGCAGGTTTTTTTCTTCATTTCTAGACTACCAAAGTCCTCATATTGGCTCACCTTTAAATTGATAATTTTTTTTAACGGGACAGTTGTCTTATAAGTTAAGAGACGGTGTACATATCACTGTAGTTTCTTTAATTTCTCAATCGATCTTGATCAAATATATGTGTTCAATAAGGATATTTTTGGATCTCTAGTTACGTTATTTCGCTAAGTGGCGTCTCGTGGCTCCGTGGCGTAGTAACTGGCTTGCGGTGGAGAAGGTCCCGGGTTCTAATCCCGGCAGGTCGGTATACTTTATTTATTAACTTATTTAAGTATAACACATGGGCTGAAAAGTCCCGGGCCTAACACATAGATGGCGCTAGTTTTATTGCAGTCACCTTTTTTTCAGTTAATACTAACCTTCAAAAGACAGCTGTTAAAATTTCATGATATTCTATTCATTAGTTTGTGAGTTATTGTGCTAAGAGTGACGCTACTTTTGTTATTTTCAAAACAATGGATCAAAAACAATTTCGTGTTTTAATTTTACACTGCTTCTTGATGGGAAAAAAATACCGTTCAAGCGAAGCAATGGCTTGAAAAGTGTTATGGGGACTCCGCTCCATCAGAAACAACAATAAAACGTTGGTTTGCTGACTTCAAACGTGGTCGTAGAGACACCGATGATGCAGAACGCAGTGGACGTCCAAATGAGGCGGTAACACCAGAAAACATAAAAAAAATCCATAAAATCGTTTTGAATGATCGAAAAGTGAAGTTGCGTGAGTTAGCTGACTTCGTAAAAATATCAAAAGAACGTGTTGGCTTTATATTGCATGAGCATTTGACTATGAGAAAGCTCTGTTCAAAGTGGGTGCCGCGTTTGCTCACTGTTGATCAAAAACAAGAACGTGTTGATGATTCTGAGCAGTGTTTGGCCATGTTTAAACGTAACATACCGGAATTTTTGCATCGATATGTGACAATGGATGAAACATGGATCCATCACTTCACTCCGGAATCAAAACGATCGTCATCTGAGTGGACAGCAACTGGTGAACCTCGTCCAAAGCGCCCGAAAGCACAACAATCGACTGGAAAGGTTATGGCCTCGGTATTTTGGGATGTGCGTGGTGTAATATTCATCGACTATCTTGAGAAAGGAAATACCATCAACAGTGAATATTATATAGCGTTATTGGAGCGTTTGAAGGCCGAAATTGCAAAGAAACGACCGCATATGGCAAAGAAAAAAATTTTGTTTCATCAAGACAACGCACCGTGTCACAAGTCAATCAAAACAATGGCAAAACTACATGAATTGAACTTCGAATTGCTCCCACATCCACCGTATTCGCCAGATTTGGCTCCCAGCGACTACTGGCTGTTCGCAGACCTGAAAAAAAATGCTCGCCGGTAAGAAATTTCGCACGAATGAAGAGGTTATCGCTGAAACTGAGGGCTATTTTGAGGCAAAAGATAAATCGTTCTACAAAAGTGGTATTGAAATGTTAGAGCGGCGCTGGAATGATTGCGTTGCTCTTGATGGAGATTACGTTGATGAATAAAGCTAATTTTGAACCAAAAAAACCGTGTTTTCTTTGTTAGGCCCGGGACTTTTCAGCCCATGTGTTATTTGTCTTGGCCACATACATAGGTAGTAGTTGTTACAGATATGCAATAACGTCCGTGGCAGCAGTACCGCATTGTCTAAAAGGTGCCGTGAAATACAAATGTATGTTTCGACACTTAGACAACGTTGACGGGTATTCCGACATCATCTTCTATATCCTTAGTAATGTAAACAAGCATGACATCAAATTAGTTAGGTATATCTGGATCAAGCGTACTTTGTAAAACACTCCTCAAATATTACATTAGACAAAAAGAAAGCAATACGTTAGAAATAGTAAATAATTTTAAAAAGAAAGGCCATAGCCTGAGAAAATATAGCAATCGCCACAGAAAGACAAATACATGAAACAAAATATCGAAGTCGGCTAGTTACCATCAGCATGTTAAAATGTCATCGTCGAGTTTCTCAGAGATGCCGTCGAAGTGGAATATGCATAATCTGTAATAATAATAGGAAAAATATGGAAGCATCTCTGAGACATTGAACGAGGCATATTTTAGCGTGCCAGCCTGCTTCGTTTTGCGACGACATTTTATTAAACGTATTTGTCTTTTTATAGTGATAGCTGTATTTTCTCTGTCACAGTATTAAAACTTTATAAACCACTTTGCTGGATATTCTTTCAGCTTGAACACGAAACAATTAATAACTTTACTAAAAAAAAATTTAATTTCTGTTAAAACAAAAATTGGATAAAACAATCTTTAACAAAATTTTAGGTAAAATTATAAACGATAACATGTTTAGATATCAAAAGGAAGATCTAGTATAATAAACGTTGTTGACGTGTGATGCAGATCATAACCCGAATTTTCATTAATAGTGTTAAGGTGTTTGGAAATTTCGATTCATTTTTCTTTTCTTTTATAGAAATCGGAGATTAAAGTAAGAACATACATTGGTGGTATGTTCTGTAAAGTGTAGATCCTCGGCTCCGACTGATTGTACAATTTATTTTTTTTTGATATATTTTTCATGTTCCTTAATTCTAGTTTATATTAATCTTTTAGTTCTTTCTACGTACACTGTCCCACAGAAAATTTTTTAACACATTTATGAGAGTCGTTAGAAAAGTTCTCGGCCTGATACAGATATGGGATCAAGGTGATCAAACTATTATGATATTTGTTAAGTGTTATGTACCAGATGGATGCTGTCAAATTTTAGGCACGTGTGGTTAGTTGTCTTTTTGTATCGAGTGTAAACAAAAAATTTTAATATTTTCTAAGAAATAGATAAAATTGAGGTGCGAGGTGTTATAAAATACTTCATTTTAAAAGGCGTAACGCCTCCGGACATTGGAAAAAGAGCTAATTGTTACAATAAATGATTCTTGCCCTTCGTTTTTAGTGTTCCGTACGGAACACTTATAACATCACTTCGGTGTCTGTCCGTCTGTCTGTCCGTCTGTCCGTCTGTCCGTCTGTCACACCCGATTTTCTCCGAAACTATTTGTCATAGAAAGTTGAAATTTGGTAGTAATATAGGAATTGATGGCCTCATCAGAGCCATGTTGTTTTGAAAGTTAAATTTTGACTTAAGGGGTTAGTTTTGGGGGGTGAAATCGGAAGTGAAAAAAATATTTTTTTTACTAGGTAATCGAGTGTGGTGTCAAATGAAAGCTTGTGAAAACACGAGTAAAAAATATATATATAATGTAATACTTGCGCGCACTATTCTTTGTATTATTTTTAAAAAATCGCGAAAAATCGCTGTCCACCCGCCTTATCTCGGAAAGCACTTATCAAAAAATTTTGAAAAAATTCTGGAATATTCTCCACGGGGTGTAGATTGAACGAAAATTATCACGAGTGCATTACCTGTAATAATTTTTCTGGTATATAAAAAAAACAGAAATTTCAAGGTCATCAATTTTCAGTAAAGATTGGAAATAAACTTTGTTGAAACTTATTTGGGGTGTATTTTGTGAAGTCACTGATCATTTTATATCACCGTAACATAAATTTTGACTTAAGGGATTCGTTTTGAGGGGTGAAATCGGAAGTGAAAAAAATTTTTTTTACTAGATCATCGAGTGTGGTGTCAAATTAAAGCTTGTGAAAACACTAGTAAAAAATATATATATAAAGTAATACTTGCGCACACTTTTCTTCATATTACTTCTAAAAAATCGTGAAAAATCGCTGTCCCCTACCTTATCTCGAAAAGTACTGATCAAAAAATTTTGAAAAAATCCTGAAATATTCTCCACGGGGTATAGATTGAACGAAAATTATCATTACCTTTAATAATTTATCTGGTATAGAAAAAAAACAAAATTTCAAGGTTACCAGTTTTCAGTAAAGATTGGAAATAAACTTTGTTGAAAACTTATTTGGGGTGTGTTTTGTGAAGTCACTGATCATTTTATATTACCGTAACATAAATTTTGACTTAAGGGATTCGTTTTGAGGGGTGAAATCGGAAGTGAAAAAAAAATTTTTTTACTAGATCATCGAGTGTGTGTGTCAAATGAAAGCTTGTGAAAACACGAGTAAAAATATATATATAATGTAATACTTGCGCACACTTTTCTTCGTATTACTTTTAAAAAATCGTGAAAAATCGCTGTCCCCTATCTTATCTCGAAAAGTACTGACCAAAAAATTTTGATAAAATCCTGGAATATTCTCCACGGGGTATAGATTGAACGAAATTATCACGAGTGAATTACCTTTAATAATTTATTTGGTATATAAAAAAAATAAATTTCAAGGTCATCAGTTTTCAGTAAAGATTGGAAACAAACTTTCTTGAAAACTCATTTGGGGTGTGTTTGTGAAGTCACTGATCATTTTATACCACCCTAACAAAATCTTTTATTTTAAAAACAATCAACGTACGGAACACTAATTGTGCAAGTTCAACTTGCACTTGACCGGTTATTGATGATTAAAAAGTGAGCTGCTGAATATAAACGGGGTCGTACATCTATTAAAGATGATAAATGCTCAGGACGCCTGAAATCTATACGGTCGACGAAATTGTTACAGAAATTTACATTAAGTGATCACCGACTGAAGGTACGTGAGCTCGCTGATTTAATCATCTGGATAGGTCGGGTTCACCACCATGGGAAAGCTTTCCGTGCGATTGGTGCCGCGTTTGTTAACAATGGACCAAAAACGCATTCGAATAACATTTCTCAAGAGTGTTTAAACCGGTTTTAACATAATTCCAGTGACTTTCTTCAACGTTTCATTACCGTAGACAAAACATGGATTTATTATTACACGCCAGAGACAAAGGAGCCTTCTAAACAGTGGGTGTAAGTAGGTAAAAGTGCGCTCAAAAAAGCAAAAACTGTTCCATCTGCAGGAAAAGTCATAGCTACGATTTTTTTTGGGATTCTAATGGTGTGCTCATATACTATTTGGAGGAAGATAGAATAATCACCGGGAAATATTATGTTTCACTACTGAACCAATTGAACGATGCTACTCAAGTCGGTCGACGATATCTCGCTAGAAACAGAGTGCTGTTTCAACACGATAATAAACCTTCGCACATGTTTTGGATTGTTGCTACAAAACTGCATAACCTTCACTTCGAAGTGCTTCCACATCCTCCGTATTTACCAGATTTGGCCCCCAGTGATTACTTCTTGTTCCCTGAAAAACCTGAAAAATTGCTGGATGGATGAATATTTACTTCCCATGATGAGTTGAACCCTTATTTTGCAGAGCTAGATAAATTTTATTATAATGAGGGTATTAAAAATTTGGAAAGTCGTAGAAAAATAAAAAATTTGGATTTTCTTTGTTAGGCCGAGAACTTTTAGAACGACCCTCGCAGTTCTTAAGAGAAATGGGACATTGGATTATTTCAAATGTTTTTGTAACTTCGCTCATCTAAAACCGATATTTTAGTACTGACATGTTGACGACACTCTTCTTATCTGGCCACATTACGGAGAAAACCTGAATGACGTGTTCAATTACCTTAATAAATATTATTCAAACAAAACATTTATAATGGAAATTGAATCAAATTGCGTCCTTCCTTTTTTAGATGTACTAGTACATTTGGTTTCGAGAAAGCCAACTTACATCAATAAATACCTGAATGTAAATGGGCATCATTTTCCTTGTCAAAAATTAATCACTAATCACTGGTATGTACCTAAAGTTTTTTCAATATATGATGACCTGAACTCACCTGAATGCCGTTTTCAATTACGTTAATAAATAATATTCAAACATAAAATTTACAATGAAAATTGAATCATATGGCATCTTTCCTTTTTTAGATATACTAATACATTCTGTTTCGAGAAAGCCAACTTCCATTAATAAATATCTGAATGTAAATGAGCACCATTCTCCTTGTCAAAAATTAAGTCACTTCTACCTAAAGCTTTATCAATATGTGATGACCATTCTGTCTCATCTGAAACATATAAACTGACCCGTGCCTTAGAAAGGAATTGATATTACACTGACGTTTAATCCCTTTAAAAATACAGCTTATATTCCAAATAGTAACTGAAATTCACCAGTAGATAGTGAAGCTTTAACTTACATACAGGGTACTAAGACGCAATAGCCAAATTACTTAAAAGATCAAACATTTGCACAATCTTCAATACTTGGACAATGCTTGAGACCACCAAGACTAAATTCCTTTTTAAACTGTAGGTGTTAATATCAACTAGAATTAAGTAACTTGAAAGATATATTAAAAAGAAACAAATTGTACAATCAACTTTAGCTGAAGACCGAAAATTTGCAGGACATACCGTCAATGTAAGCGAAACCAAAATGATCTTAACAAATCAGAAAGCCCGGTTAGACGTCTAGCCTAGGCGCCCAATCACTTACTGAGATGAGTAATTTTTTACATTATTCAATTCCTGCTGTGCTATACACTCCTTAGTATTATAATATAGGATACTTTAGGTATATTTTTTGCAGAGTATATATTTTTTCGTCTAAGACATTTTATTCCCTCTTTTAATTTTTCCACTTCAATTGCATAATAGTTTTGTAGATCCCTTCTTATCATCCTTCCAGCTTCCTTTGTTATTTGTCTAAATTCTTCATATTTACCTTCTCCGAATAATTGCCTTTTTTCTTCTATTTTATTTTTAGTATCTTGGCTTAGTTTTTCTATCTTGGAATTTTTCAATTCAACAATGCGAAATATAACATGGTTTAAAACGAAAGACAATTAGACAACTAGAAACTTCATATTCATTGGTAACTATATCGAGAGTAACTTTTAGAGGGTTTTAATAAAGCCAGTGCAAATTTTGGGCAGACAATAATTGCTTCTCTAAACATATTTAGTCCTAAAAATATTTTAATTCGGTCCACTAGGGTTTAAATTGACAAGTGAACCATTAAGATAACTAAAGTTATAAAGCTGAGCCGTACAAGACCATAAAATTCGCTATATTTATTGAGTACAGAATTTATTACAGAAGTATTCTTTTTCTTTTAGCAGCCTTTTACAGTCCACTCCTGGACACAGGCCTCTAGTAACTCCTTCCATAGTTCTTGGTTCTGAGCTGCCAACTTTCCGTTTACGCAGGAAGGTCTTTAGTGTATAATGTATTTTGTCCACATAGCATTGCCTTGACGTGCAACATGTTCTATTCGATCAGGTTTCACATCCTTTTATATTACCGTGTGTATCTTTTAATTGATGTATTCTAGTTCATCCTCTATTGTTAACTGTCTTGAGATTCTTCATATTTTTGTTGTTTTCAGTTTTGTATTATAGTGTCTTACATCCTGACTTATTTTATTCCTTAGTCCTATACAGTCGTCCTATACAAGAAATTTTAGAGAATCATTAAAAATTTTGACTGTGTTCTGTATCGCACGTGAAAAATGATTATTACACTGTGGACTGGTGCTCCGTCGAGCTCATTCAGTATCCTAATCTCGAAGAGTAAAGAGCTCCAAAGATGCCTAGTGCAATCGTAGACGGAACGTTCAAAATATTTACACCAAGTTGACCTGGTCTAATGCTAGGAACCATGATTTTTATATCATGTTTAGGTAGTTGTAAAAACAAAAGTAAGTAAAAAAAAATTAATAAAATGCCGTAAATCTAATAACTATGTTCATGTTCAAACTCCAAAAACACTGGGAAACTTTGATCTAAAACAATCTTTCCAATTATCTTTAGGTAAACTATGTTCTGTTTCCTAACATAGTTTAGGATTGTTTTGGAATTTTAGACGGAACGAGACCTCGGTCTATTGATAAAGAAAAAGGCTTTATACCTCTCTAGAAAACTTGTTAAAATATTTAGTGCTTTGTACAGAGGTTCGAGAAAATTTATAAAGTTTAGTCAAGGGTTATTTACTACTTAGAAAAGTTAATCCAGACTATCCGGCCAATTTATTAGTAAAAAACAAAAATTTTAACAATAAACTTTAACAAATAAAGATGTACCGTATTGGATTTAGAATGGGAACTTAAGGATCATTATTTCAGAAAGCCACCGAACTTTTAATTATATATTTAGTCTTTTTCAGGACCCTTAGGTACTGAAGTAAGAAAATATTATATTAGAACATAGAAGGGGATTACTTTAAAAACATCCTGGAAAAAGACTAAACGTTGACAGTTTTTTCAAACTCTTTTATTTACTGTTGGAAGGCTAAAAGAAAACATAAAACAATAGACTAGTACGTAAGAGGACGCTGTAATTTACTACGTGTGGATTTGCTAATCCTGTATATTATGTGGGCGACTTTCCACGAGCGATCTAACCAGAGCTACATAATCTATTAAATTTTATGGAGATTTCTGGAACGACATACGCCTAGTAGGGTGTAAGCAATTTTCAAAGCGGCTATAACCATCAATTTTTTTTAGTGTAGACTCATTAATTGGCATAATAAAAAAAAAGAAAATGTAAAATTTTGGGGAATATAATCCACAAAAACTATCAAAATATATTGCTAGGTAGAGTGGTGGTATTGCGACGGATTTGAAAGAAACTGGTAACCTTTTAGAATCAAAAAAAACTTTTTTGACATGCAGCAATTTGTGTTATATTTTTTAAAAAGTTTGTAATATGCAACGTGTGTTTCTGACAGCAAATTTTGTTATTTTCCTTGCTAACAGAAAGTATTGTATTCGTGAAAACATCGCACTTTCTTGCTTTTTTTTCATATTTTAAGGTTCTTAAATCACGAAAAACAGTCACTCATTTTTGTCGATTTGTCTTTCGGTCTGTCAGTCAGTCGGTGAGTCTGCCTTTTGGCACGATAACTCTTGAACGAAATGAGATATCAATTTCAAACATGGTACATAGATAACATCTAACAAGGAAATAAAGCCTATAGATTTTACCTGACATCGCTTCAGACCAAGGGAGTAAGAAGGGTGGGAGTCGATAAATTGTAATATGAATATTTCTCCTGCTTTTTTTCATTGAATTATAAACAAATTTTATTCTTAAATGTTTATATTGAGACATATAGGGATGGAGGAGAAGATAAGGGAGGGTTGCTTCCTATATATCGTGTTATATATCTTTTTCTGGGTTTTTCAAATCTAGGAATCTAAAAATTAGGTTATTTTTCAATTGCTTTCAAGTTTAACCCAGGAAGGGGCTCAAGATGGCAGGAGTAGTTTAATATTGTATAAATATTGTATAAATATTGTATAAATATTGTATAAATATTGTATAAATATTGTATAAATATTGTATAAATATTGTATAAATATTGTATAAATATTGTATAAATATTGTATAATTGTAATAGCATTTTGAGATATTTACAAGTTTTTTTGTACATATTTTAGGTATATTATTTATAGTAATATATATAGGGAGTTAAAGGGTGGGGTAGGGGATTATTGCGATTACTCTCAATATATAGGGTTATAGGTCTTTCTCGTCGTTTGTAGAGTCAAGAAATCTAAAAAATTAAGGTATTTTTTCATTACTTTCAAGTTTATTGGGAGAAGAGGTGAAATATTTTATGGATTTAATAGTAATTTGGGAATATTTCTAGGTTTGGCTTTGGTCGCGATAATGAAAAAAATTTAAGCATCGTTATTTATTTACTAGTATAATGCAACGTATAAGAGGTTAGTTAGAACGGTAAATTCAGAGAAAAAAACATTAAATAATTTTTTTGCTATTTGTAATATTAATAGGGGTAGAGGGTGGAATGAGAGTGGAATCTTTAAATATTGTATAGTACCAATATTATTGTAAGAACTTTGCTTGGTTTTGCTAGGATGTTTGAAAAAAATATTAGGTAATCATTTATAGCAAAAGATGTATAAGATTTCCATTTCCATCGGTCTGTCTAAGTGATTGAAATAGGGATAAAAACTATAGTTTTTGAGCTATAAACTTTTAAGGATTGAATGCTGTATATATTTTTATTCATATTACGGAAATTTCCTTTCCCTTTACTTGAGAAAGTTAAATTTAGTACTTATTTCAGAAATAAATGTTTATAGAAAAATTACTAGGTAAATCACCGATTTTTTGCCATTAAGTGTGTAGGATATTAAATTTAAGTTGAATATTAGGGTACCAAATAACAAATAGCTAGTAAGTCTCTTTTAAGAGACCAACAATAGTCTGCTAACCATCTAAAGTTACTACTACATTTGAAAGCGTATTACAGTTGTACAAAAGCACAGCGATTCAAACACTTTCTCGGTGTAATTACATAGGCATAGGATAAAATGAAATTTTAATTTTTCAGGTCATTAGTCGTTCAGTCATAGTAACATGTCTTAAACGTATACACTGAACGTCTTTCATTCAAAGGAAAAGAATTGTGTGCTCCCCAAGAAAAAATTAACGAAAATTTACATCGAATTTCTAGAGAAATATAACTTATAAATAAAAACAAATGAATTAAAATCAACTTTTATTTTTAACATTTTATTATTATTTATTATTATAATACTGTATTAAAATATAAAAGGGGGGTCAACGACGCAGATATAAAGACTTCCTGCACGAAATATTCAAGATTATCAGCGTAGCCAAAAGATGAGAACAGATCGCTTTGAACCGGTCAGATTGGACACAACATGTTGCAAGCTACCAGAGGCCCAGCCAATTAGGAAGAAACGCACCTCGACTAAGACTGCTTAACTGTCCCCATAGTAGTCGCATTATTGCGACTTGAATAATTGGTCTAGTTAGTCTTCGGCGCACACATCTATAAACAAGTGTGAAATTATTTACTTAAAAACAAGTTAAAGCTATTATTACTATTATTACGTGGCCTAAAACTTCTCTAAAAATAAACAAAAACACAAAAAATAAGAAAAATATAACCGAGATAAAACAATTTGCATCTATCGCTACTATAAGCCTAGTTCGATCGCATACCAGCCCTCTATCGGTGGCTATTTAAAGCCACAGGCTTTTGCTAACAATTACTTTTAGGAAGAAACGAACAACGAAATAAAAAATATTTTAAATTTACATTGGTAAACTTAAAATATTAACAAACAAATAGTCTTTGTAAAAATACAAAGAACTTAATTATACACACCTAAATAAAGTCTGACTATTGCCCCTAAATAAGTGATAGACTATATAAAGTTTTTGTTTTCTGTTGTAAGAATCAAAGGCAAGTTTTGACCAATTTGCAAGCTGTCTGAAACACGCAACTTAAATGGTCACAGGCTTTTTGTAAAGACCTTTATTAAAACCTTAACTAATTTCCTGGATATCGAATAGAGTATCTTGTTGAACGGTATTCTAGTTCATTAAAAACTTTGATTATTTGTCACTCATTCCTTTGTTTCGATATTTCAACGGATTCCGACATTTTCTTAGTGTAGAAAATGGAATTTGCTGCAGGGATCGTTGATTGGTTAGATAGAACCTGGTGTCCAGTCTCGTGTTGATGTTTTGCACATACTGCCCTTTGACTCTTTTTATTCCTAATATATATTTCTCTGCTTGTTTCGCTAATATAAGTTTTATCACAGCTATATATAACACTGTAGATTCCTGGATTGCAAGGGGAATCCTATCTTTGAAATATCGGAAACGTGAAAAAACTAGAATTAAAGAATATCAAAGGGCAGTACGTTTTCGTAACATTTCCATTTTAGCATCAGCAGGATACAGGACACCAGATTCTATTTCATCAATTAAAAATCCTTGCAAAAATTTTTTTTTTCTATCCTGGGAAAATTAGAAAGTCGATCGGAACATCCTAACAACCTTAATCGTGGCATTGGTCTTTGCAACTTACCGAACAAATTGTTCATGAAGTCCCGCTCACCCCGGCCCCAGTACACTAATATGAAAAGGCCTACTCAAGTCGGTTGTCGAAATCTAGCACCTGAACTAACCTAAACAAGCCAGTAGGATGACCGGCGAAACATCGCTTTTCCAATTGACACAGGAGGAATCCAGAAGAACTAAACCTATAACTGACAGTAATGATTACAATATTACAAAAAGTACTTTTATAGAGTCTCAGCAATTGATAATTATTTGATGCGGGAAGTCCTCAAATAGTTGTTCTGTAGGGAATATTTTTGCCATGACATTACGAAGAAGGTTCGAATTCCATATAATATAAAATACCACACATCTTTAAAACAATACAACTGACTATTATGGAGAATCTCGAGCATTTGCGTTTATTATTTCCGAGGTATTCAAAAGTCATTAACATAACCAGATTATTGGTTAATCCCTTAGAGTATGCCTGACAAATTTTATTTGGCTCTTGAGTTCCTCAGATCGCGTCCTTTGCCAATGGTAATTGATATTTTCCTACTTCTTCACTGTTAATGCGGTGTACCCCATGACTGCAAGCTGTTTCCTGTACTCTTTCTTTTATACAATAATGATTTGCTTGAAACGACCAAAAATTCTATCTATAGCTTTGCTGATGATAGCACGATTGTTCTTTTATTTAATTTGAAAAAAACAAAGTTGTTCTTGCAAATATGCACAGACAGCAGGAAGTTATCTCACTTAACAAATACTTGCAAGGAATTCTGTTTTGAAGTAATAGTAAACAAATGGCATTTAACCCTACACAAATACAAACTTATCCCAATTGATTACAAAGGATAGCTTTATATTATTGATAATATTATTCCGTATATAAAATTTTATATCATTATGGAAGGAGTTATGAACACAATTATTTTTTGAATACGTAACACCATTTACTGTTTTCTGATTTGCATTTTTTGTTTAAACAATAATCTATAATTTATACTGCGTCAAGAAAGCCAACTAACTCCTCGGCAAGCTGTACCCACTTGAACAAGTCTAGCATATTGTCAACTCCCAACAAGTTGACAATTTACAAGATGATCATTCGATCCGGAATGACCTACCCCAGCCCAGCATGGTGCCAGTTGTCACATTTTTCTGACCAGACCATCCAGAACAAGGCCCTCCGCACCATTGCCAAAGCTCCATGGTTCGTCCACAACATTCAAAGTCATAGAGACCTCTAGATGCCCACAATCGAGGAATTCATCAGTAGCGCCCAGCTAAAATTCCTGACAAAGCCACCCAAAACCCCAACCCTACAGTCAGGACCGCCTACCACCTCCCTCCCACACCAAGCCTGCCGCTGTTTACCGAGTTCCAGTGACCCCCTGCCCCCGGATTAGCTTAAGTTCTTTTTAGTTAACATTAACTTCAATTTTAAGTTTATGTTCAAGAAATGTCTTAAGTTAAAACGATTTCTCAATACATTTATATAAATTACATACCTAGGTTAGGTTAGTTAGGTTCCTATTATGTATATATCTTCATATACAAATGTAAATCATGTTTTAATCAAACCAGTGTATAATAGTTATAGCATGGGAACTAGCTAGTAGTCCATAAAAGGAATGAGTAATGAACGTTATATTGTACGGTTCACTAAGTCCATGTATGCATATGTTATAGAGCTTAGTCATATATGCTCCATGTTTTGATCAAACTTAATTGCTTAAGTTATATTAATTTGCAGTATGCCAATGTAGCAGATTAACATTACCAATTAAATATCGAACATAGAACATATTAGTTAAATTGCGTCCATGACAGAGGCAAAAGCAAATAAAGGTCTAATTATTTAGCTGTTAGTTTAAATTACTCTTATTTCAAAGACAAGTTCGGAAATCAATACGATTTTAATACGGTTCGATCCAATTAGTTGCAGTAATAAAACTTTTTTTTTTATCTCTGAACATTCACAAAACACCAACAAGATAACAAAAACACTTTTCTACGTACGATTTTCTCGTGACCATGGATGTACTTTTGGTGTTTCGTAGATATAAAATGGAAAAAAAATCACCCATAGTAGCAATGCGTAGCCGCTAAATAGTTAAAAAACAACGCGTTGCACAGATTTTCTCTATTTTTTAATTAAAAATTATTAAGTTTTAAGTGGAGTTTAAGTTTATATTTCATCAAACTGAATATAATTGATTTCATAAGATAATATAATTTATTTTATGGCTCATAATGACCTGCCAAAGTTTAATATGTATTATATGTGAGCTGCATAAAATATTTTGTAAATGTTCAATATATAGATAGACGAATCATCAGCATTACTTTTTAAATCGTGACAGGACAAATCTGGAAAAATTATACCAAATAGATGTAAATTATTTACGTTTTCATTTCATCCTTACCCATATGTGACCAGATCTAGGTGTATCGTTGAAATCGATATTTTCAGAACGAAAGCGAGCTTGGTTGTTGTTTTTGATTAGGTATTTTGACCGTCAATAGCACAATTTTCTTTATGAACTTGCACAGCATTTATTACTCTATAGCAAAAAATTTCAAAATACAGCGAATTTTGAAGCAATTTGACTCATATTGCAAACGTTGTATTTTTGGATTCCATCAATAAATATTACAACTTTTTTCATTTATTCTTTGAAATGTCACATTTGAAACGCGCGTATATATGATCAGATTCAATTAGTATTACCTGACATAAACAACTTTCAAATTATGTCGCAAAATTACGGCCCGATTTTTTGTTGGCCAATTTATTATTTCGTGGAATAGAACTATGTCAGTTCAATTTCAGAAAACCATATTAAATGAAAATGTATATACTATTATGTTATTAGAAATTAGATTATTGGAATATGCTCTAGTTGTTTTACTACCTCGATGCTATACAGAAGGTTGTAGAAAAAAATGTAGTTACAACACACCGAGCGGATTAGCAAAGCAAGCTAAATTTTTGTTTAAGGAAATTTACAGGGTGCTCCATATGTCTGGAATAATGATTCCACAGCAATTATTAATCAGTGCACATGCTCACGCTGACAATAAAATAGTAACATAACGTCTTAAACGTATGCACTTAGCGTCTTTTATGAAACTGAAAAGAATTGTATGATCCCCAAGAAAAAATTAACGAAAATTTACATCGATGTGTCAAAGACGCAGATATAAAGACTTCCTGCACGAAATATTGAAGATTATCAGCGCAGCCAAAAGATGAAAACAGATCGCTTCGAACGGACAGATAGGACACAACATGTTTCAAGCTACCAAAGGCCCAGACGATTAGGAAGAAACGCACCTCAACTAAGACTGTTTAACTGTCCCGATTGTAGTCGCATTATTGCGGCTTTAATTATCGGTCTAGTTAGTCTTCGGCGGACACATCCATAAACAAGTGTGAAATTATATACTTAAGAAGTTAAAGCTATTATTACTATTATTATATGGCCTAAAACTTCTCTAAAAATATACAAAAACTCAGAAAATAAGAAACATATCAGTGAGATACAACAATTTGCATCTATAAGCCTAGTTTCGATAGCATACCTGCCCTCTATCAGCGGCTATTTAAAGCCACAGGCAGAGAAACTATTTAGTGGTTTGCTAACAATTACTTTTAGGAAGAAACGAACAACGAAATAAAGAATATTTTAAATTTACATTAGTAACCTTAAAATGGTCAGTAAAAATAAAAAGGTCATAATTATTAACAAACAAATAGACACACTTAAATAAAGTCAGACTATTGCTCCTAAATAAGTGATAGACTATATAAAGTTTTTGTTTCCTGTTGTAAAGATCAAAGGAAACTTTTGACCAAGTTGCAAGCTGTCTGAAACACGTAACTTAAATGGTCACAGGCTTTTTGTAAAGACCTTTACTAAAACCTTAACTAATTTCCTGGATAGCGAATAGAGTATCTTGTTGAACGGTATTCTAGCTTATTAAAAACTTTGATTATTTGTCACTCATTCCTTCGTTTCGATATTTCAACGGATTCCGACATTATCTTAGTGTAGAAAATGGAATTTGCCGCAGGGATCGTTGATTAGTTAGATAGAACCTGATGTTCAGTCTCGTGTTGATGTTTTGCACTTGCTGAAGTGGAAATGTTTTTTTTTTTTTTTATTTGTCTAGCACACGTGCTGCAGGGAAGTCCCTAAAGCGCTCCAGGAGCGGCACGAGTGCGGAATAACTCATGCGTTGCCTTGACTTTCCCGCCTTGGTGGGTGTCGGTTTACTCGCCGGCACAACACTTTTGGCAGGTCCATTGTCAGTTGCCCGGTCTTCATCGTTTTGGTCGAGCTGCCATTTCCCGCGACGTCCTCGACCGTTACGTTACGAAGATATGCTGTCCTTTGGCTCTTTTTAATCCTAATACATATTTCTCTGCTCGTTTTGCCCATATAAGTTTTATCACAGCTATATATAATACTGTAGATTCCTGGATTTGCAAGGGGAATCTTATCTTTGAAATATCGGAAATGTAAAAATACCAAATTAAAGAATATCAAAGGGCAGTACGTTTTCGTAACATTTTCATTTTAGAATCAGCAGGATACAGGATACCAGATTCTATTTCACCAATCAAAAATCCTTGCAAAAATTTTTTTTTCAACCCTGGGAAAATTAGAAAGTCCGTCGGAATATCGGAAAATCCTAACAACCTTAATCGTGACATTGGTCTTTACATCTCACCGAACAAATCATGCTCACCCCGGCCCCAGTCCACTAATATGAAAAGGCGTGCCCAAGTCAGTTGTCGAAATCTAGCACCTGAGCTAACCTAAACAAGCCAGTAGGATGACCGGCGAAACATCGCTTTTCCAATTGACACAGGAGGAATCCAGGAGAACTAAACCTATAACTGACAGTAATGATTACAATATTACAAAAAGTTCTTTTATAGAGTTTCAGTAATTGATAATTTTTTGATGCGGGAAGTCCTCAAATAGTTGTTCTATAGGGAATATTTTTGCCATGACCTCATTACGAAGAAGGTTCGAATTCCATATAATGTAAAATACCACAAATCTTTAAAACAATACAACTGACTATTATGGAGAATCTCGAACATTTGCGTTTCTTATGTCCAAGATATTCAAAAGTCATTAACATAACCAGATTATTGGTTAATCCCTTATAGTATGCCTGATAAATTTTATTTGGCTCTTGAGTTTCTCAGATAGCGTTCTTTGCCAATGTTAATTGATATTTTCCGACTTCTTCCCTGTTAATGCGGAGTACCCCATCACTGCAAGCTGTTTCCTGTACTCTTTCTTTTATACATTAACGTTTTGCTTGAAATGACCAAAAATACTATCTATAGCTTTGCTCATGATAGCACGATTGTTTTTTTATTCACTTTGAAAAAACAAAGTTGTTCTTGCAAATATGCACTGACAGCAGGAAGTTATCTCACTTAACAAATACGTGCAAGGAATTCTATTTTGAAGTAATAGTAAACAAATGGCATTTAACCCTACACAAATACAAACTTATCCCAATTGATTGCAAATGATAGCTTTATATTATTGATAATATTATTTCGTATATAAAATGTTATATTAATATGGAAGAAGTTATGAACACAATTATTTTTTGAATACGTAACACAATTTACTGATTTCTGATTTGCATTTTTTGTTTAAACAATAATCTATACTTTAAACCTTCTTTAAAAACATCCAAAACTTTCAAAAGCTTTCCGCCACTTTGATGCCCCTGCTTAATTCCAACGCCCAAGTATGAGTAAGCGACCAAATAAGATCTCTCCTAAAATGCTAAACATCTTGTCATGGAATGCCAACGGCATTCGCGACAAAAAACATGAACTTCTCTATTTCCTACAAGACCATAACGTCGACGTAGCTCTAATCCAAGAAACTTTTCTAAAGCCCGGCATTCGATTCAGTCTTCCTAACTACACTGTTTACCGCAACGACAGAATCAGGGCCCGCCTAGGGGGGACCATGATTCTTGTCAAGCACTCCTTAAATCACTACCAACCTCCCCCCCTTCCTCTTGTCCAAACTGAAGCCACGCCCATTGCCATAACCATGGCAAACAACACCACCATCCACCTCTTCTCGGTCTACCAACAAAACGGTGACCAACATCCCATCTATCCTGCAGACTTCCATCTGCTGTTTGGCCCTGTCAATCAAAAGACCGTTCTGGGCGGAGACTTCAATGCCAAAAACGTTCTCTGGGGAAACCTAGCTACGAACGCTAATGGCGTTGCTCTCGACGCCATCCAGAACCAAATCCCATTCAATCTCATAGCTCCAGACGAGCCCACCCACATTGGACACGGAAGACCGGACTTTCTAGATATTTTTCTTCTAAAAAATATCAACCTCCGGCATAACATTACTGTCATTCATGACCTTTCGTCTGACCATCTACCGGTCATTTTTTCACTGGGAAATCCGGCCGACAAAATGAATGCCACAGTCACCACTTCCAGCACAGACTGGGACCACTTCCAACGCCTCCTGGCGACCACGGGTCCCATCCCAAAAATTTCCACAACCCAGGATCTGGATTCGGCAGTCAATAAACTGACTGCTGATATCCAGACAGCCCTTGCCCAGGCCACAACGTCACGAACCCAACCAGTCTCTTCTCAAGGTAGACTACCCCCAGCTATCAAAGAGCAGATCAGGGATAAAAACCGGCTGCTCAGAAGAGCCCTCAGGACGGGAGACCCCCGCCTCAAAAGGCTCGCAAATCAAGCAACGCAGCAGGTGAAAGACTCACTTGCTGAATTCCACAGCAGCAGGTGGGAGTCCAAAGTAGAATCCCTCACTACCCAGGACTGTTCTCTTTGGAAAATGGCAAAAGCCCTTTCCAATGACGAGCCAAGGTCCATTCCAGCCCTCACCCACGCCGGCACCACAGCCTCCACAACCCAGGAGAAGGCTGACCTTCTGGCAGATCTGCTAGAGGAACAGTTTTCTCCTAACACTCCTGCCCATCCCGACCCAGCCCGTGATCTTAGGGTCGCTACAACCATACAGACTCTAAATCTTGCCCAGCCCCCTCGCAATACGTATTTCACAACCCCCTCCGCTGTTAATGAGATCATTCGTTTTACCTCAATCCGAAAAGCCCCAGGTCATGATAAAATCACAAATAAAGCCCTCAAAAAACTCCCCAAGAAACAGATTTCAGAAGCCACCAATATCATTAACAGCATACTGAGACTCAGCTATTTTCCACTCTACTGGAAAAAAGCTGAGGTCATTATGATCAAAAAACCAGGCTCTCCATCCCACGAGGCAAGCAGCTATCGGCCAATCAGCCTACTTCCAGGCCTTGGCAAGATAGCTGAAAAAGTCATCCTCGAAATCGTCAGAGCAAAGTCCACAGCGCTCCGCGTTGTCCCTGACGAACAGTATGGCTTCCAGCCCCTTCATGGCACCATCCATCACACCACGAAACTCGCCCAAACCATTTCCAACAGCTTCAACAAACGTCACAAAGTTGGAGCTGTGTTTCTCGATGTAGCAAAGGCCTTCGACCGAGTCTGGCACGAAGGCCTCATTCTGAAACTGATCCGACACGGCTACCCCCTTTTCATTAACAAACTCATTCAATCCTTCGTCTCTGACAGAACATTCCAAGTCAGAGTTGATAAGGCCACCTCCGAAGTCAAGGCCATTAGAGCCGGAGTCCCTCAAGGCTCCGTCCTCTCCCCCCACCTCTTTAACATTTTCACAGCCGACATTCCAAAAACGGATCAGACTACCCTACTCCTGTATGCTGACGACACAGCCATCATAGCAGAATCCAGCAGCTACAGAATCATAACCAGTAGATTGCAGCGCCACCTGAACGTCCTCGCCCCCTGGTTCGACCGATGGAAGATCCAGCTAAACCCATGTAAGACACAGGCCATCGTCTTCGCCAAAGGCAACGGCACTCCTTATGGACAACTCCAGCTCCAGGGATCCCGCATCCAATGGGCAACCACCATCAAGTACCTGGGAATCCAGTATGACAAACACCTCATCTGGAAAGACCAGGTCTGTGCTGCCTCAAGGAAAGCCAAGCAACTACTGGGCAAGCTGTACCCAATCATCAGCCGGTCCAGTAAGTTGCAACCAAAAATCAAGCTGCTAATTTATAAAACCATCGTGAGGGCAGGACTCACACACGCCTGCCCTACTTGGTCTAAACTCACCAAGACACGCAGAGCTCAACTTCAGGCAGTACAGAACAAGGCCCTGAGGATGATCACGGGAGCCCCATGGTTCGTCCGAAACCGTCAATTGCATAGAGACCTCGGTGTGCCAACAATCAAGGCACACATGAGGTCCACCAACATCAAGTTCTTCGCAAAGGCGCTACAACACCCAAACGCCACCATAAGGAGCGCATTCCACGTGCCCGCCAACGCCCGCCATCACTATCCAAGACCTTCTGACCCCATATCCGACGACGACGATGGCCCCCCCCCACCCCCATGAAGATTGTAACCTAGATTAAGTTTGGAATTAAGTTCTAGATTAGGTTAGAATTAAGCTCTAGTTAAGTTAGATTAGTCAACAAATGTATTTTAAATTCCAATGTCCTAGGTTAAGTTAATTAGGATTACTGTATAGAACCTAGGTTAAGTAGTATAGGAATATAATCTGTCATAAATATAAGTAAGAGGCATAGCCTAACTTAAATTCAATAAAGAAAACCGAAAAACTTTATACTGCGTCAAGAAAGCCAACTAACTCCACGGCAAGCTGCCCACTTGAACAAGTATAGCACATTGTCAAGTCGCAACAAGTTGACAATTTACAAGATGATCATTCGATCCGGAATGACCTACCTACCCCAGCCCAGCATGGTGCTAGTTGTCACATTTCTCTGACCAGACCATCCAGAACAAGGCCCTCCGCACCATGGCCAAAGCCCCATGGTTCGTCCATAACATTCAACGTCATAGAGACCTCTAGATGCCCACAACCCAGGAATTCATCAGCAGCGCCCAGCTAAAATTCCTGACAAAGCCACCCAACCCTACAGTCAGGACCGCCTACCGCCTCCCTCCCACACCAAGCTTGCCGCTGTTTACCGAGTCCCAGTGACCTCCTGCCCCCGGATTAGCTTAAGTTATTCTTAGCTAACATTAACTTCAATTTTAAGTTTATGTTCATGAAATATCTTAAGTTAAAAACGATTTCTCAATACATTTATATAAATTACATACCTAGGTTAGGTTAGTTAGGTTCCTATCATTTATATATCTTCATATACAAATGTAAATCATGTTTTAATCAAACCAGTGTATAATAGTTATAGCATAGAAACTAGCTAGTAGTCAATAAAATGAATGAGTAATGAACGTTATATTGTACGGTTCGCTATGTCCATATATGCATATGTTATAGAGCTTAGTCATATATGTTCCATGTTTTGATCAAACTTAATTGCTTAAGTTATATTAATTTGTAGTACGCCAATTTAGCAGATTAACATTACCAATTAAATATCGAACATAGAACATATTAGTTAAATTGCGTCCATGACAGAGTCAAAAGCAAATAAAGGTCTAATTATTTAGCTGTTAAATTACTCTTATTTTAAAGACAGGTTCGTAAATCAATACGATTTTAATACGGCTCGATCCAATTAATTGCAGCAATACAACTTTTTTTTAACCCTGAACATTCACAAAACACCAACAAGATAAGATAACGAAAACACCTTTCTAGGTACGATTTTCCCGTGACCATTTGGTGTTTCGTAGATATAAAATGGAAAAAAAAATTACCCATGGTAACACTACGTATACGCTAAATAGTTAAAAAACAATGCGTTGCACAGATTTTCTCTATTTTTTAAATAAAAAATTATTAAGTTTTAAGTGGCGTTTAAATTTATATTTCATTAAAATTAATATAATTGATTTCTTAAGGTAAATAATTTATTTTATGACGCATAATATATGATAGGCGAAACATCAGCATCACTTTTTGAATCGTCACAGGACAAATCTGGAAGATTATATCAATTACATGTAAATTATTTACGTTTTCATTTCATTAATTACCTTACCAACATGTGAGCACATCGAGGTGTATCTTTGAAATCAATATTTTCAGAACGAAAGCAAGCGAACCATCGTTTGGTTGTTGTTTTTGATTAGGTATTTTGACCGTCAACAAAACAATTTTCTTTACGAACTTGCACAGTATTTATCACTCTATCGCAAAAAAATTGCAAAATATAGCGATATTTGAAGCAATCTGACTCACATTCCAAACGTTGTATTTTTAGATTCCATCAATAAATATTACAACTTTTTTCACTTATTCTTTGAAATGTCACTTTTGAAACGCGCGTATATATGATCAGATTCAATTTGTATTATCAGACACAAACGACTTTCAAATTATGTCGCAAAATTACGGCCCGATTTTTTTTTGGCCATTCTAATATTTCGTGGAATAGAACTATGTCAACTCAAATACAGGAAACCATATTAAATGAACCGTATTATTTTATTTGAAATTAGATTATTGGAATAAGCTTTAGTTGTTTTAGTACCTCGATGCTATACAGAAGATCGTAGAAAAAAATGTAGTCACAACACACCGAGCGGATTAGCAAAGCAAGCTAAATTTTTGTTTAAAGAAATATATATTCCATATGTATGGAATAATGATTCCACAGTGTATTAAAAATATGTTTAAATAAAAATTATAGGGTGTCCTACTAAAAATTCTAGATATAATTTGTCTAACATACCATATGTCGAAATTGAACTGTTTTGGAATTATTGATATTTGAAATTAAGGAGATCAAATTAAAAAAAAAATTAAGTGGGCTTGTGTCAAACATTTATTGTCAGGTAACGATTTAACGTGTCAAAAAATGATTTATCGACCAAAACGTTTATTGCTCTATTTTGTGAAACTGCAATTTGAGCGTAATGTCATAATGGTACATTTAACAGAAACTGAAAGAATCACTTTGTTTTGGTTGTTTACGAAGACCGTAGGTGAACACAACAGGAGGTATGTAATCTTTTTAACGCAGAATATCGGAATCGAGAACCTATTATCCAATTAGTAGTTAGCAAAACATTAAAACGATTTAGACGATCAGGGCATGTTAAGGATTTTTCTAAATCTGGACCTCCAAAAGTTAAAACAAGTGATGATAAAAGTTAGATGTTTTATTGGAAATTACAGAAAATCCCCATACAGCTACTCGACAGCTTTGCCTAGACCATAACATTAGTAAAGGTACCTTAAGTCGTATACTGAATGAAGAAAAATTGCATCCATAAAAACCGATTCTGTTGCAAAAATTATCTGAAGAAGACTACGATAGACGCGTTAAATTTTGCGAGATCATGATGGAACGATTTATTAATGATCTTAACCTAATTCATAATATTGTTTTTTCTCACGAGGCCACATTTTGTCTTAACGGAAGAGTTAATAGGCATAACTGCTGGTACTGGTCTACTAAGAATCCCCACTGAATAATCGACAGTCATTCTCAAAGACCACAAAAGATAAACGTGTGGACAGGGATTTTTGGACATCATATCATTGGTCCCTTTTTTATCGATGGAAATTTTACAGGACAGCGGTATTTCCAGTTACTCGAAGAACAAGTTATCCCAACTTGCGCAGGTCTTTTTTCCGATGAAAATAATTTGGATACCCCTAACAGGAATCTATGGTATCAACAGGACGGAGCACCTCCTCACTATGAAATCAATGTTCGTAGATATTTGGATGCGATTTTCCTAATCGATGGATAGGCTGTTTATGACAGATTGGGTCATTGCCTGGCTGTTAACTGTAGTCATTTTGAGCAATTCTTACCTTAAAAATAAACCTAGAGTATTTACTAATAGTTTTTTTGTCTTTTACATTTGCTAATCGGCATCTGCACCGTATAACACCCTATAACTTTTATTTAAACATTTTTTTGATACACTGATTAATAAATATTGTGGTATCATTATTCCATACATATGGGGCATTCTGTGTTTTTGATAGAAGTTCATTTCTAGAAATACAAAAAAAAAATTGAAAACCAATTACAGATTTAGTATATGTAAGAATCAATCTATTAGGCGAAAGTTATTAATATTTTTTATTAAATCACTGCTAAAAGTATAAATAATTTTTCGTGTATAATCGTCTAGAAAGTTCTAATCAATTTTTACAGGACTAAGCTAGAAAATCAATTTTCTATTATTGAATGCAATACTAATTTAAATAATCTTTTCATTATAGAATAATTATTAATAATTTCTGTAAAATGGTCAGTTCACAGAGAAGTTTATTGAAAAAAATGTTTATATGAGAGCCGTTTTTTATAGTTTATCAGTACCCGTACTTTGTATAAAAGAAAAAAGATGGTGCTCTAACGCGGTGAAAAACTTTACCAGTATGATTGCAAAATACGTAATTTGTGTCTTATTTTGATCTCTTCAGTCATCAAGGTAATAGAATCGTTTTTCTAATAATAATCAAGTAGCTTGCAAACGCAATATAGTTAATTCTCTACGCTCATCCACCTAATAGAATTACATTTAATATAATGTAAGCTACTTCCGGCTTAAACCTGCCAAATTCCTCTATCCCGTGCAGTTTATCTGTTAACCAAACTACGTTAGAGAGCTATTATAAGTGGCTTACCTTTCTCATACAACCCACGAAATTGTTGTGTACTCTGGCTCCTGGAAGCGCTCTGGTATTTATACTGCCGCCCACATAAACTCTACTAGATGAAAGCATTGTAAACTTTCCCGCAATGTGGGAATGGTCTGCATAGACACCGTCTACTACTGCTGACAACTGAAATAAAAAAAAAAAACAAATTAACTATTTTATTTTTTGGAATATAACCTTCATATTAGCTGGCAGTATATTACGAATATATTTAAATATCTACAATATTTTTCACAGAATTAACTGATTTTTAAATTATTACCACTGCAATAAATTATTTACGTTAATATATTTTAATTTTCTAAATTTTCGTCCCTCTAAATTTTTAAAAATCGAAATAATAACTAAACTGTTAAGGTTTAAATTATGCTTTTTGTAGTAAAAATAAATTGCATAAACATTTATGGATTTTTGTTGTACTGCGTTAGTGTGGACCATTTCTGATTGTCAAAAACAAATGAGGCTACTATGGAGAGTAAATTAATATTAAGTAAACATGTAAACCAAATTTGGTAGTCCGGATTTAATTGTGCTATTTAGAGTGAATTTTTGAAGAAGATATGGCCGACAAACATTGTGAATTTGGTGAAATTGAATATCGATTGGAGATAAAGTATTTCTTTTTAAAGGGACTATCCGTTAAAGAAATTGTCTTCGACATGTTTAATACATTGAAATAAATATCATTCCTAAGCGACTATCAAAAATTTGGTTTTTGGTGATATCAAGAGAGAAATAATATCGGTTCGTCAGTGATGAACACCCCGCTGGAAGGCCGTTTCTGTGTCTACTCAAGAAAATGCTGAGGCTATGCATTGCATGCAATGCACTGAACATTTCATACGGATGTTTTTTTCACATTGTCTATTCTGCTTTGAGTGTAAGAGAATTATCAGCTGTATGGATCCGTCCTTGTATGAACGCCTTCCAAAAGGCACCCAAGTTGATTTCTAGTGGTAACTATGGATGAAACGTGGATCCATCATAATTTTAGCAGTGATAACATGAAACACAGAAATCAGCAGAAAAAGTTCTTGCTTATGTTTTCTGGAGCAAGAATGGGATATTTCTTAGAGATTACTTGGAGCTCGCCAAAATAGTGAATGGAGAATATTGTTTTTTTTTTGGGGACGTTTATTTAATAAATAAACTTCTCCAAAAAATTGTGTAAGACGAAGAGAAAAAGTATCAGAAGAGATTCTGCGTCTGCAAAACAATGCGCCAACTCACAAATGTTTTGTAAGAACAAACGAATTAAGCTGTGAATTTATTGATCATTCTCCATGTTTCTCTAACGTGGCACCTTCGGATTATTACCTACTCCTAAAATTGAAAAAAACAATTGAAAGGACACAAATTTTATTCAAACAAAAAGAAAATAAATGTTGTCGAAGACTGAAATCAAGGCAAGGACTTTTTTTGAAAGATTCGCTTCTCGTTTCTATGCTGGGCGAAAAAGCATCAATCAGTAAGTTAATTAAATTTATATTTTGTTATATGTCTGAGTTAATTGAAAAGTAATTACGAGTATAAAAACTACTATAATACAATTTCCGAGATAAATAAATAACCAAAAAATCTATAAATAAAAATGTATTCCTTAACTTTAATGCTCGCTTTAGAGAGTATTGTTTATGCGTGGCAGTCGATGGATTTTTTTTTAATACCATCATTATCACCGCCGGTGTGCCCAAAGGCTCCATACTGTCTCCTACTATCTTTCTCATTTACATTAACGCTTTGCCGGAAAGGACCAAGAATCCCATTTGCAGCTTTGTAGATGACAGTCCGCTTATTTGTTTATTAACTTAGTAACCTCGAACATCGGCTACTCATGCACATATCTGTAGACAGCAGCAATTTAGCAAGGACCGGAAGAAATTCTATCTTGGGGTGATAGCAACTAATAGTTTAGTAAAAAAAACATTTCAAGTTGCACATTCTAGATACAGCACTATTGTGATTTTGTCCTCTCTGAGGTATCACCAGGCGTATTATTATGAATTTTGGACTTCGAAAAACTTGTGCTCTTTTGTTTATAAACAAATTAAGTCTTCAAGATGCATTTTTTGAGTTTAAAATGTGAATAATTTTGTTTATATATGTCGGATCGGGACAAAAAAATTCTTCGTAATGGAATTTCCAACAAATCCTCGTTAGTTTTAAGTCACTCATAGTCTATAAAATTAAAAAAAACTGTACTTTTTTTACATTTTATCGTATGGTCGACTAAATGAACCAGTTGGCTTGAAACTTTCAGAACATATGCCTTTTATTATAGCAAAAATACCCTATAATTTTGGTACAAAAATATTCAACCCAGTGGGCACAATTGGATTTGTTGTTTCAAATTTGAATTGCCCTCTATTTTATGCCATTTAGTCCAAAATGGATCCTTTTTTTTTCAAAATTTTTTTTTGGAGAGCGGTGCTTACTAGGAATATACGTCGCATTAATACTTTATATCCGAGTGAGGTTTCACTTGTCACTTATCTTACCGTACATCTTACGTGGGTGTCTAGTTTTTGCGATGCAGGCTTTACGTGTAACGTGCATAAGGCATGACATGCTTTTTCTATGGGTCTAGCACACGTGCTGCAGGGAAGTCCCTAAGGCTCTCCAGGAGAGGCACGTGTGCGGAAAAAGCGATTCACGTTGTTCTTGAATCGCTGTAAATTGTACTCGGTGGGAAACACAGCCCTGGGCAAATTATTCCAATGTCCTCCATATAAAAGACTGCTTGAAAAGCGTTGTACGCGAAGTAACAGGCTGAACCTCATACGAATGTGAAGTATTAGCGCGAAGTGTATTTCTAACATGCACCGCTCTGGGAGGAATTAAGCGGGCTACATCCTTCGAACACTTTCCATGAAAATACTTGTAGAACAGACTCAAGTCGCTAACCGTTCTTCGATGTTCCAGCATATCAAGGCCGCCGGTCAGTTCCGGGTCTCCAATCAGACAAACAGCTCTTCTCTGAACAGAATCCAACAAATGCAATGTATGTTTGGGAGCGGAGCCCCAAACATGGGAGCAGTATTCCATAGTTGGACGAGTTTTGGCTTTGTAAAGAATTAATAGATGTTGTGGAGTGTAAAGCTTTCTGGTTCGAAATAATATTCTCAACTTTCGAGAAGCTCTTTTTGCTATGCCTAAAACATGTTCATGCCAGGACTTATTTGCTCCCAAATTAACGACCAACAAATTGAGTGACGATGCTAGGGGAATGGAGTGCCCCGACATAACTATGTCGGGTTCGACAACGTTAACTTTTTTTAGAAAAAAACTGCCGCCTGGGTTTGCCGTCTGGGTTTTTGTAGCGTTAAATTCCACTTGACTACTGTCATCCCAAGATAGAATTTCTTCCAGGTCTTTATTAAGTTGAACGACCTCCTGTTGTCTGCGGATATTTGCGCTGGTGCTTCACATCCGTATGAGGTTCAGCTTGTTACTCCGCGTACAACGCTTTTCAAGCAGTCTTTTATATGGCGAACTTCATCCCTTTGGAATAATTTGCCCAGCGCTGTGTTTCCCTACAACACAGACCCATAAAAAAAAATTCGCTTGAGTAGCCGATGTCCGAGCGTTCAAAATGAATGAACAGATAAGCGTACTGTCATCTGCAAAGCTGTAGATTGGATTCTCGGTCTTTTCCAGCAGATCGTTAATGTAAATGAGAAAGAGAGTAGGAGACAGTATGGAGCCTGGGGGCACACCGGCGTTGATAGTGAAGGTGTTAGAAAAAAATCCGTCGACCGCCACTCGTAAAGAACGCTCTCTGAGGAAACATAAGAGCCACAAACAGAACTTTTCAGATATACCATAAGAGCGTAGCTTAGCCAACAGTCTATCACGCCAAATACGGTCGAATGCCTTGGATATGTCAAGAGCAACCGCTCGAAATTCTCCAAAGTGTTCAATTGCGTAGTTCCAAACATGTGTTACATAAGTCAAAAGATCTCCTGTTGATCTATGTTTACGAAAGCCATATTGGTGATTGCTAATATTTTTGAATCGTTCAAGATATTTCAGAAGATGCTGATTATTAACCTTTTCCATGACTTTCGATATTATTGAAAGCAGTGCCACAGGTCGATAGTTATTTGGCAAAGTCTTCTTGCCTTTTTTAGGTATCGGCTGTGACACATTTCCGGCAAGAAGGAAATATTCCCTTTCTGTAGGACAGGTAAAAAAGTCTACAGAAAACTGGTGTTAGTTCCTTCGCACAGTTTTTGAGAAGTATGGCAGGTATTCCGTCAGCGCCAGAAGCCTTTTTGGTGCCTAGTTTCATTAAAACACGCTTTATGATACGCTGTCTGAAGACAACATCGGACATCCTTGACTGCAATATGGGAATAGTAGGTGGTGTTTTCCCTTGGAAATCGACAATAGAATGTGAAGCAAAGAGCTCAGCCAACAAGTTCGCTTTCTCAATAGGTGTCGTTGCGATCAAATTATCTGACCGTGTGAGCTAGCCTAAGTGTCCTCTGTAGGAGATCGTTTGTTCAGTAACTTAATGGTTAGTAGAATATGCAATCAACAGTTTTAAAGACCTAAAAATTTTTGTCCCTAAATATATTAATGAATACATATAAATTTTTTTAATTACCAACAAGCTGTTATGATAATTTTTTATGGTATTCTTTACTGTTCTAATTAGCGCTTCCCTAAAATTATGTTCCACTTTTCGTGACAGGTTGTAACATCTTCGAAAGTTTACTAGCGATTCAGGCGTTTCGTGTAACAAACTAAAAAACCAAATGGCACTAGTCGTTTAAAACATCGTTTGACTTCCACTAGTCGCCTATCACTTTTACCTAATATATTAATAAAAACACATTATATTGATTTAGCCTCTCTATTACATTTGTAGCTCATAGTAAATCGCTCATGCGTTAGGATGCTACGTTTCTTGGATTTTAAATAAACTTAATATGACAAGTACTCATGTATCTGGTGGTATGATACAACGAACTGTACGAAATACGCATACCTAACACTCTATCGGAGGTCGACACAGCAGCCACAAGCCGACAGAGTGGTTCGTGACTCAGCCAACATTCTTCGTACAATTTGTTTGAAGCAGCAGAGAAACTCATTCCTTTGGAATGATTTGCACAGGACTGTGTTTGCCATCAAGTAAACTTTTCAGCGATTCAAGACCAACATAAGTCGCTCTTTCCGCTTGCGTATCCTTCCTGTAGCGCTTTATGGATTCCTCTACAGCACGTGTGATGTGATATGCCCATAAAAAACCTACATGTAACCGTGTAAAGAAACAATCAAAAGTAAAAATAAATTGAAAATATTTTAATTTAAATATATAAATTTGGAGGAATATTATTATAAATTAAAATGAGGTCACTACAAAAAAATCCCGAACTTTGTATTCAGGAACATCAGTTGTATAAAAGGAGTCATTAAGCATTCAAAAAGATTTCCAGTTTAAAGTCGAAAAACACGCAAAGCGTCTTTATATTTGAAATATTAATAAGCTTTCACAATTTAGCTGAAGACATTTTTAAAAGCTTAGTAAATTTATAAAAATTTAATTTTTAATAGATCTTTGTTTATATTGTACTCTGTAATTTTTTTCTCATGAATATCCGAGATAAATATATTGAATTTAATACTTGAAGAAAAATAAACTCACCATACCAGCCATTACGTAAGCTGAAAGTGATTTTCACGCCATTGTCGGTAGGCGAGATGTTTGGAAGCAACAGCTTCTTTGCATTTTGGGTCCAACCAAGGCTTGCCGATGGAGGGGCGTTTCTTTAAAAAAGGAATGTAAGCTTCCATACCAGCCAAAATAACATCGGAAACCTCCCTGGCGCAGTCAGATGGGTTGTCGGATCGAAAACAAATGTCTATCCAAGGAGATTTGTAGTGCCAAATCTTGCGCGACTTAGGCGCCTCTCTGTCACTGATTGGTAGGATACTCGATGTCGAGAGCAGTTTATGGTCGGAAGAACCTAACGGCGGATTTACGGTGACCGTGTAAATCTCCGGATTGGTGGTTAAAAACAGATCAAAAAGACTGGCGAACTCCCCGTCTCGATCAGGGATCCGTGTTGGTTCGTCAATAAGCTGAGTTAAGCCACAACTGATTGAGAATGATTCAGCTTCACGACCTTATTCGTCGGTAGTATTTGAATATTTAAGCCAGTTGATATTGTGGACATTAAAGTCACCCAGGATGGCAATTTCGGCACTTGGATAGTTAGTTTGTAAATGACCGATGGTGTCTGCAAGAAAAGCGAAAAGTTGGAATCACTTGGTGGTCGATAGAGGATATAGATGAACCTTGTGGTTTGTTGAGTAGTTATTTTTAACCACATAACATCAAAGTTTGGGGGCTCCAGAGCCTTTGTTGGTAAGAGAGGTCGCTTCTGACAAAAAGACAGATTTCAAAGTTACGTCTAAATCGGGAATAGAAGTCGTACCCAGGATAAAGATAGTTGACTGATACTTTGAGCTGGCTCTATCTTAGCAAATATATCTACCCTTTGAATGATGTCTTAGAGATCATACTCTTTTATGGCAGTGTAGATATGGTAATCCGACGAAGTTTTCATTCGGCCTATGATAACCTAATTTCTCTTTCTGTGAATTACTACGCTCCAAAGATTTTCACTGTTTCATTTCCTCAATATAAGCGTTGCTTACTAGATAGTCAACTTGTTACGAGAAAACTCCAGGACACATTATGGTTTTTTTATTTCTTAAATATTATCTTACCGATCTATACTCAATAGCCTGACGACTACCTGGTACTCCCTATGACATCTTTCTCTCTATGTAAACAAGGTCCTTAGAAAATTTTGTTACAGGTTTCAGTTGAAATTCATTTTTAGCATTAGTATAAATATAAGAAATTACCTACGTCATGATAGTAAGTGAATTCAGTTTCTGTTCAAATTAATGTATCTTAAAAATCTCCAAAAATGGGCTCTATTGATAAAACTTTTAAACATTTTATAACGAAAAGCAGTTTATTTTAGATTAATTTTTAGAATCGTTTTAAAAAAGATAGAAAAGTCTCTATCCTCCAAAAAACATTTTTTAATTGTAATCTCATCACATTATTATTATTTTTAAGCTAAAATTCTTTTCAATGAAAACCAAAATAACCTTAAAATTATTTTACATTTGATGCACATATGACTTCTAGCATCGTCTTGTGACTATAAATGAATTATGGATCTACCATTATACCCCGGAGACAAAACAGCAGACAACACAGTAGGTTGGTGCAGATGAAAGTGCACCGAAAAAAGCGAAAACAGTTTTATCGGCGGGAAAAATGCAACTATTTTTTGAGACTCACAGTCATAATCATAATTAGCCGTTTGGAAAAGAGTAAAAGGCAACGTTATTGGATTATTTGCATAGTGAGTTGAACCAGAAGCGGCTAAGATTAGCAAAAAATGCTACTTCCCAGGACAATATTCTTGCTCACGCATCGGCTGTTGCAATAACAAAGGTGTACTAACTGGGCTCCGAAATAGTTCCTAAACCACCCTATTCCCCAGATTTGGCCCCAAGTGACCTTTTCTGTTTCTTAAACCTAAAAATTAGCTTGTAACTGTAAACGAGCATTATACACAGTTCGAAACTTTTTTTTTAAGGGATTAAAAAAAATGGAATTTCTCTGGACCAAATGTATTGAGCCCAATGGAGAATAAATGGACAAAGAGATTTTTGTTTTTGCAAAAAAATTTTATATACCTGGTTTT
>CM032446.1:197773896-197961047 GCA_019049505.1 Pachyrhynchus sulphureomaculatus
CCTTTCAGCATTTTTTTAGCTGAAGTTAGATCCTTTCTATTTTAAAATGAATGGTGCCCAAAAGTCGTACAGCTGAGGTTTTTTAAAAAAATAAGAAAAAATAATTCCAAAAAGACGTACAAAAATTATCTCTTACCCATATCTCTCTACCAAGGAAAACTGAGCTAGTGTGTGTTTAATTTCTTTAGTTCTTTTAAAATAAGGATCCACTCAATTCATTATCAGAAATTAAAAAGAGGTTGCAAGAAAATTGCGCCCAAGCGTGGGAAAAACAACTTTTCACAGGGTACAAAAGTGCGGGCAAGTTCACACATTACAACTTCTCATGTGAGTTTTTTTGATTTATTATGACTAATATCTTATTCTTGTTCTACACTAATTTTATTTATTATAACAACCTAATGATAACATCATTAATTTAAAGTTGTCCCAGACACGATCAGTGAATACGCTTTGTTCTTCTTTTCAGTTCTGCCCTGAAGAAGGTCCCAATCCAGGACCGAAATATTAGCTTAATGAAAATTGTGTGATCTCTTATCACGCCCCCTTTTTGCCGAGTTCCCCAACTAAGATTGTATTTTTAATAATTTTGGTAGATACGGCAATCTTTTGCTTTCTTTCTTTATATATATATATATATATATATATATATATATATATATATATATATATATATATATATATATGTATATATATATGTATATATATATATATGTATATATATATATATATATATATATATATATATATATATATATATATATATATATGTATGTATATATATATATATATATATGTATATATATATATATATATATATATATATATATATATATATATATATATAGATATATATATATATATATATATATATATATATATATATATATATATATATATATATATATATATATATATATATATATATATACATATATATATATATATATATATATATATATATATATATATATATATATATATATATATATATGTATATATATATATACATATATATATATATATATATATATATATATATATATATATACATATATATATATATATGTATATATATATATATATATATATATATATATATATATATATATATATATATATATATATATATATATATATATATATATATATATATATATATATATATATATATATATATATATATATATATATATATATATATATATATATATATATATATATATATATATATATATATATATATATATATATATATATATATATATATATATATATATATATATATATATATATATATATATATATATATATATATATATATATATATATATATATAGATATATATATATATATATATATATATATATATATATATATATATATATATATATATATATATATATATATATGTGTGTGTATATGTATATATATTCGTTCAAATTTTATCTGAAAACCAAGAATATTTCTCATAAAAATTTGAATTGATCTCTATCCTCTTCCACTAAAGCAATACCGCTTAACTATTATAAGTTTCATTTCTATATGAAGTATTATATACGGAATATAAAGTTAATATACCGTTTTGTTCGAGATATATCGCTTCAACAGATGGACAGAGAGACAGACCGCCAAACAGACAGACAGATAGATAGGCCGCTGTACAGACAGATCGACAAAAATGAAAAACAATTTTTTTAAACTTCAGAGGCCTTGAAATACCAAAAAAATAAAATGCAATAATCTCGGAGATTAATATTTTCACGAATATATTATTTTTCTTTAGCAAATGAAGTATTTTCTTTTATCACGAGAAGTAAAAAGCGGTAAAAATTAGAAGTTTCAATGGACTCAATAAAACTTTACAAAATGTAAACAGTAAGTCTTTTGGCCATTCTTTTTGACAAACAATAGCAAAGCTAATGCTTGAGCTGAATTTAATTGAAATCCACAATAAAATATTTCTCTACATGCTTCCTCGTGATCAGTATGTGGTGGTGACATACATAGCTCATTAAAGATTTGAAGGTAACTCTATAGTAAACTTGCTATGGAAAAACTACGGAATAGGTTACGGTTTTTGCTTCTAACTCTAGCATGTAAATTTGTGAAGACGGTTAACGATGCCGTACGGACATTTGTCATCGTCTTCTTTAGTGTTTTTCGTAAAATTTTAAAGGCAATTTGTTAATGTGTGTCATCAGCGTTTTCCAAGAAAAAAATAAAATTACTTTACAGTCTGTCAAGTAAGAACATGACCGCTCGTATTCTTAAAAAAATATGTTTCGAGAACATCGCTGTATTCTTTGGTGTGCTAACAATGGCTCAATTACCAATCGCCTCCTTAATCAATAATCGCCTGACATCTTCGAGGCATGCTGTCGACGAGATTTTCTGCGTACTATGACAATGATCTCCAAGTTTTTCGAATCTCGAGAGGTGAATGAGTCAAAGTTCTCAGAGTGTTTCCTCTGAGCTTGTCTTTACAAGGGATCAAACGTTTTCAATATAGTTGACGTCCGGCGATTATGGGAGCCACTGTAGTATTTTATCGCGGATCCAAGCGAACCGCTTCGGGACGTGATTTTTTTTTTAATTTTACGTGATTTCGACGTAAGTTCGGAATCGACCGATACTTTTACTAAAATGCGCTGCAGATAAAGGTTCCCCCTATCGATTTCTTGTTGAATTGCTAGAATCGCATCTATCAGTAATGAATTATCGTGGACACTTTCTTACTTGACAGACTGTAAATCATGTTTTTGTCCAAATCAACTTTCTCTAAAATTATCTAAATTATTGTTTTTTTCCTTCCTTATCACTTTTAAGCATCGACATTAACCTAAATATAATTTGTTAGGAACTTCATTTACTCAAACATTATCTAATATGTCCTACTAGTTATGAAATAAATTACACAGGCATAGGAAAACTACAAACTTCCTTTTAAGACCAATAAGGCCAGCGTCAGCAAAAATAATTAATTAAGCTTTTTTGAAAGCATTTTAATTTAGTAGTAGAGTAACACGCAAAAGATCATTTTGTATTTTTTATTATCAATCAAGTTTATCAAGGAAACAATGACCTAAGTCACATACATGCACCACTCAGTTTATTCTTTTTTATTTCCTGCAGACATTAAACCTTAGGGTACTCAGGTCAGTAATGCAAATAAAACATTTTGCTGTAAACACGAACTACCGTGTCTATAAAATTTTTAACTAACAAAACCAGTAATAGGTATATCAAAACTTCAACTACTTTTCTACAAATTAATTTAGCCATATTCCCTATAGCACCAGCTTTGTGGAGAGTTTAGTATCAGCCACTGTTATTTATAAAAATTTCGTATAATATCTGGAATCCTAAACCATTAAAATCTATCTCTAAGAGAGAATAGAGAAATATATTTACATATTATTAAAAACATTCCCTTCTCTGCGTACTTGCATAACTGCTACTACTTAATTAGAACAAATTCGATTTAGTTCATACGAAATTTTTAACCCCAAAAGTCAAAAAAAACATTTGAGGAAATCAACCAGCCAAATTTTTCTCATATGGTATATGGTTTAAGAACATTTATCTAAGAGTCGTTTTATTACAATTATGATTATCTACATACAGTGGTCATCGTGATAAACTTCGTGGCTTTTATTCTCATGAGATGTCCTGACAGAATCGATTACTGATACAACCCTTTATGTCTGTTCGATTGTCAATCATTTTCCTCCAAAAATGGAGCGAATCAGAAATAACCGGCTTCTGTATTTTCATTTTCAATGATGCAGGATTATTGTTTCTTTAAATCAGTAGGTACCATATTTCTAATTTCATCGATAGTCGGATGTAAGCCTCCTCAAGTTGTCTCCACTGAGCTCTGCTTTGTGCCTTTTGTATCCAATCATGTCCCGCTAATCTTTTTATGTCATCCGTTCGTCTTGTCTGTGGTCTACCTCGGCACCTTTTATATTCTCTAGGACTCCATTCAACCACACGGCATGTCTGCCTGTTAGAATTCCTTTTTGCGATATTCCTCGCCAATTCCAACTTAATATACATATTCATTTTATTACATCTGCCACTTTTGATCTTCTTTGTATCTCGATCTTAGAAATACGATCTTGGAGTCTAATATTTAGCATTCTCCTTTGCATTGCTCTTTGGGTTACCTGGAGTTTATATACTATATTTTCATTTAAAGCCCACATTCAGCTTTTATTGTATTTGGGATGTCCAATTTAAGTGTGGATTGTAATCTTCCGAACGCAGACCAAGCAAACGATACTCTTCTATCCAAGTCAGCCTTCAAAGTATTTTTTGATATTTCGATTTTTTGTTCTAAATGTATGAATGCTTGTACCTTTCCTATTCTGTTCCTGGCTGTTATCTTTAGTTTCGTTGTTCAAATGTTTGGTTTTGGTGAAGTTTATTTTCAGATCTATTTCTCGAGATTTGTTATTTTATTCTTTTAGCATTTCTTGTAATTCTTTTTTTGTATTGGCGACCAGAGTGGCATCATCTGCGAACGTTAAGTGATTTAATCGTTCACCGTCTATTAATATTCCTGTATTTTTCCACTTTAGCGTTGTGATAATACACAATCATTATTGCTAAGTTTTGACAATTTATATGAAAGTTGGCTACATGCTTGATCCACCTCGTCAATAAGTGAGCGATTATTTCAGTTCTTAATAGCAAGGAAATTGTCAGCCTCAAACGTTAAACCATCTAATTTAAGAAAGGAAAAAATTCGCTCCTTTGATAGCTACATTGTTTTTATATATTTATAGAAGACGCCATGCTGTTGCAATATGGGTAGATGATCTGCAGCGTTAAATACGACTTTTAATATTTGATGCTACAAATCTCTAATTGCTTTCATAATTTGGCAAAATTAGTCCTAGGCTCTTTGGGTTGCTTTAAATGCACAAGTATCGGCAATTTGATAAGTTCGTATTATTTGGAAAAGTGAATTCATGCTATTAAGTAAAAAGTACTGATCTGCCTTTCAAAATTTAGTAGACGGCAACCTCTGTACCTTTGCGGGAGGAACACTCGTTGAAAAGAAGATCGTGGATGAATACTTATGTTGAGATGAATCATCTTACAAGAGCTAGAGTCCAGACGCTTGTGTCTAGACTCTTTTAATACTTCAAAGAAATAGAGTATGGCTGCTACTCTACTTTCAGGCGGCCATTTTGATTTTACTCAAAAGCTGTATGTACTTACCTCAAAGAGCCTCTTAGGCTTCTGTTATTAATATTATAATACTGATTCATCCCAGAAATAGTTAGATTTTTTAGAGACTAAGATTTGTATCATCAGACCTACAACGATGAGTATTTCTCAAGAATTTCTGGAAAATGAGTACGGTTGTAAGTAGCCTTCTGGTTAATCTTGTATAAATATTGATCAAAATTCAAGCGATTAATGTGTGTTCTAAGTCTCTTTGGTATTACATCCGTTGTTAAGAGGATTACCGGAATCGCTTAGGCGCTATCCATTTATCGCTGTATTCTTATTGGTATTTTCATTGTATTTCATTTATAGGTTGTAATCTCAAATAGTAACGTCGATCCACTTGGTGCACCGTGAAGTTTTATCCAACAATTCAATCTCCGATCTATTGTGTGACTGTTTGATTTGTTAATGAAGTTCCATCACAGTACAGCTTACAGTAGTGTTTATCAAAAAGTAGCTTCGGAGCGTATTTACCTATGCTAAGAAATCTTGTTCACTTGTAACTGCTAACTCTTTGTTAGTCTTATTGTAATTATGATTATTTACTCTATATTTTCAAGTTATAGCTGAATTTTCTCCAGATTCACGGGTTCAAAGACAAATTGACTAGGATCCTTTTATATTATGTTAAAAACTTTCTGGCAAGGCTGTAAGTAGTGAGAATTATTGTTTATTTTTTGAAGGATTATGTGTATATTGATACTACTCAGTATATATCACCACTACACCAAACACTTTATTTTTGCACTCGACGCGCGTTTCGCTAACCATGTTAGCTTCATCAGGAGCGATGATTGACTAAAGGTAAACTACATATCTACCCTTTTTTATACTTAGCCTAACCCTAGAATTACTCAAGCGGAACTAATGACATAGGCAAGGCCATCATTCCGGTCTAGTAACCAGTAGAGGGGACTATAAGGAATAGGCCCTCTGTCTTTATTTAAACTACTTTTACATTTTATGATTTCCATACTTTCGTATGCGTTCAACAATCTCCTATCAGATACATTTTTTATTAATCTTAGATTATCTAATGTTACAGTATGATCAGCTTCAAGGGCCCTTGACATCCTACTTCATGACCTGTTAACATTTTCTTTTACTTCCGATTTCACCCCCAAAACTAACCCCTTAAGTCAAAATTTAACCTTTAAAACTACACGGCTCTGATGGGGCTTTTAATTCCTATATTAGTGCCAAATTTCAACTTTATATATCAAATATTCTCGGAGAAAATCGAGTGTGACAGACGGACAGGCGGACAGACAGACGGACAGACACTGAAGTGATCTTATAAGTTTTCCGTACGGAATACTAAAAATGCTTGAACACTAGTGCTCCATGTGTGATTATCTGGCACCTTAATCGTGCCCTAATTTATAAGCGCTGGTTTCGGTAACCTGAAACTATATATTTTGCTAGACATTAGTTTGGCAACGTCTATACGAGTCAATACATGTACTGTTTCTAATGAACAATTGTTAAAATTATTACAATTAACATATAACTACTTTTGTTCGTCTTTCTCACATTTGGTCAATGTGGTTCTATGTTTGACTGACGGGCCTAAGCCAAGTCAGCACAAACGCTATTACCATTGTGTTTAAGGAATGACCTGACAATGTTATATGTTTTAAAAATCACTGACTTCTCAATGTTTTTGTGTGTTTGTGTTGAGTCCTAATTGTATTAAATGTGGTGTGAATGTTGTTGGTGTAAGGCCTGTGGCTGATATGACGAGGGGGACAATGATGACTTTTTCTTGTTTCCATAGCCTTTTTTACGTGGCTTGGTTCAGCTCTGGTGGTTGGGTTTATCCCGCATCTGTGTCGGTTGTGTTTAGGATTGATTTCGGTGGGTCCCGGCGGCAAGTAATTTTTTTCTTAGTCATTTCTCTATTAGGTTTTGTGATTTTGCTATAGCAACGCATGACGTGTTCGTTGATATCTGTGGTGCAACTTATGCGTTGTTTTGATTTTTCGGCCTTGGTGGGTGTCGACTTACTCGCCGGCACAACACTTTTGGCAGGTCTATTTTCTTTTGCTTGGTCTTCATAGTTCTGATCGAGCTGCCATTTCCCATGACGACCTCGACCGTTACGTCGCTCGCTCGATGCTTCTTTTATTGATTTACTGTTGTTTGGGGAGTTTTCAGTGTTTTGTGGTGTCAGAAGCTCAAAGTTTCCCAACATTGGGTTGCCTATTACTAGAAGTTGGTGTGTTTTTTGTGCTTGTGTTTGTCTTTAAAAGTTATAATTGTTCTTCCTTGTTTTGAGAAGATATCAACACACATAGCACAACATGTCTCAGGTACCTCGGGATCGTCAATGCCCGTACTAGGAGAATCCTGGGATTCCTCTAGCCCCTGAGGGCTTATTTTTAGTTTTATTTTTTTTATTATTTATTATAACTACTATTACTTTGGTTCTTCTTTCTCACATTTGGTTAATGTGGTTCCATGTTTGCCTGCCGGGCTCAAGCCAAGTCAGCACAAACGCTATTACCATGTATTAAGGAATGACCTGACAATGTTACATGTTTTCAAAAGCACTGACTTCTGAATGTTTCTATGTATGTTTGTGTTGAGCCCTAATTGTACTAAGTGTGATATGAATGTTGTTGGTGTAAGGCCTGTGGCTGATATGATGAGGGGAACAATGATGACTTCTTCTTGTTTCCATAGCCTTTTTATGTCTGTTGCAAGGTCTGTGTGTTTGGAGATTTTTTCTGTGTATTTCGTTTGGATATTTGTGTCGTTGGGGACAGCTATGTTAATTAGATAGATGACTTTTCCTTTTTTTCGCTGAAAAGTAATATCCGGTTTATTGGCTGAGACTGTTTTATCTGTATGGATACTGATGTCTCAGTAGAGCTTGTAATCTTTATTTTCAAGTATGGATATTGGTGTGTATTTGTAGTAGGGACCTGTGTAGTTTGAATGTTGTGGCTAGTGCTTGGTGAACTACTTTTGTCAGTCATGTCTGGCTGTGTATTTCATTTGGGCTAATATTTTACATCCGTTTGTTATGTGTTGGATCATTTCTTTATGCTGGTAGAATTTCCTGCATCTGTCTTTTGTAATAGTTGAGCTTTTGGTAGTTTTTGGTTAATATGACTTTATCCTGGATGGCAAGTAAGAAGCCTTCTGTTTCCGGGAATAGCTGCCCATCCTGTAACCAGGTGTATGATTGTTTTTTATTTACGTGGTCTTGTTCTATGTGGTATCTGTGTTTTCCGTGGAGTGTTTTTTCTAACCACGTTTACATCTTTGCCTGTTGTAATTGGGTGTGACTGTGGGTGGTCTGCCCGAGAAAATTCGAGAGGTGTGTAATTTTTGTCTGCTTTCAGTGTTGCTGTGTGGAGGCTGGTCTGCTCGGTGTGAAAGAATTTCTTAAGTGCTTGTATTTGTTTTGTGGGTAGTGATCTTTTATCTACGATTGTTCTTCCTACTGTCTTCCTCTCGATGGCAAGTTTTTCTTTGCATGCGTTGGGGTGAAATTTATATTGATTTTTTTTTAATAATTATTTATTAATTAGAGCTACTATTATTAATATTATCATTAATACTATACATTAAGGAGGAATGGAGAAATATTTTAAATTCTGTCTTAACTTATTTAGATCTGACTTCACTAAAATTATTGAATTATACAGTCAATGAAAAAAAAAACTATAAACGCAAGTTGTAAAAAAATCCATTAGGCTCTTTTAGAAGTTTTTTTTTCAATCATTTTGGGTAACACGCAAACGCTCGCTTTAGTCTGACTATTAATTATACTTTCATGTTAGTAACTAACAACCGTCTATAAAAATTCGCGATAGTATGAAAATTAGGACTAAAATATAATTAAATGTATTTATGCAAAAAAAAATATAAAGAATGTGTGAATGAAAATCACTCTTTTGTGTTGAACAAGCTGACAGATGTCTGGGTATTTAGGGTGATTAATTCGCCACGAAATTTTGCACTTTTGGTCAGTTTTATTTCATATAATTTATGTGTTGGGGCAATTAGTAGAGAAACGACTAAATTTTACATAATAATATAAGAATTTATTTTAATATCAGTCAGGTTCGGCCCTAAGATAATGATCATCCTCAGGCCTTAGACATTTAAAGTGACGGAAGTTAGTAGTTTACAAACTTACTTTACCTGTCAAATGTCCTTCATTTACCCAACATACACACACATACACACACACAATCGCTTTTATGAAAAGCGATTGTAAGCACAAACTGGATTCAACCAGTCTGAGCCAACATGTAAACAAATTAGACCATAAAGTCCATTAAAACGAGACCTTCATTTTGAACATTGAAAGTAACATGTTCAGATGGGATTTTTTGGAAATGTGCTATATAATGAACGACCACAATAGTCTTAACCATAAAAAAGACATTGAAGGCTTAACCTCCATTTACATATATTTATTGTCTCAACAATAACTAAAAAAATAAGAACCAATGATGCTTACACCAGAGTTTCTTTGAATTTTGATACTTCATAAATTATTGATATCCGCTGGTTTATTTTTCATCCGATTTAACATTTTTAAATCGGTTTTTAAAAATAACTTTCCTCAATACGCAGGTCCAGGTTTTGAGAGCACTGACATTTATATTAACTAAAAAAAACTTCAAATTGGCTAAAGTACGTGCTCGTCGTTAATTTTATTTTGCAATAGTTTTAAGTACGTTGGGAATGTGGAATCTTTGGCACAATGACACTACTCAGTATATATCACCACTACACCAAACACTTTAGTTTTGCACTGGACGCGCGTTTCGCTAACCATGTTAGTTTTATCAGGAGCGATGACTGACAGTCCATCATCGCTCCTGATGAAACTAACATGGTTAGCGAAACGCGCGTCGAGTGCAAAAATAAAGTGTTTGGTGTAGTGGTGATATATATTGAGTAGAATAATTTTAAGATTTTAATAATTGCTAAGTATAATCGATATAACAATTTAATAAATAATGTCGTGACCGATTGTGTGAATTTATATATATATATATATATATATATATATATATATATATATATATATATATATATATATATATATATATATATATATATATATATATATATATATATATATATATATATATATATATATATATATATATATATATATATATATATATATATATATATATATATATATATATATATATATATATATATATATATATATATGTATAATGATGACCATCTAGGACATGTTATTGGGCTGTATGGAATGGGGAAGAGAAATGTTAGAGGTGAGAAATTGATCAACTTTTGTATACAAAATAAACTGGCTATCACCAATACCCTGTTCAAACATCATATCCGCCGTCTTTATACTTGGAAATCTCCAGGAGATCGATACAGAAATCAAATAGATTATATAATGATAAGCCAAAGGTGGAAATCATGGACACGAGAACTTACCCAGGAGCAGACTGTAATTCCAACCATCAACTTCTAGTTACAGTTCTTCGTATTAAATTCAAAGCTTCTCAAAAAAATATAAAGGTGCAACGAATGAAGATATATCCTCCAGAAAAACAACAATTTACGGAACTAGTAAATAAAAATATCCGAAATATCCAATATAATGAAGATCCTGGAAATAATGAAGAGATGTGGAACAAAGTGAAAACATCGATAAAAGATGCCCACGAAGAAATAGCATCCCGAAGAGTAAGAAAAGGTATTAAAAAATCTTGGATGTCTGCAGAAACATGGCAACTTATAGAGCATAGGAAAAACGTAAAGAAAACTGGACTAAACGATGATCAGCAGATAAAAGAGTACCAAGATTTAAATCGACTTATACAGAAGAACTGTAGACAAGATAAGAATACATATCTCAATAACCAATGTAAAGAAGTACAAGCATATGCAGAGAAAAATCAAGTTAAAGATCTCTTTAAAAAAATTAAAGAGATAGATAAGGATTTCAAACCTCAAACTTGGGCAATCGAGGATAAAAATGGAACACTGCTTACAGAGAAAAAAAGAATAATAGACAGATGGAGAGAATATTGTGAAGATCTTTATTATGATGCACAAGAACAAGACATACACCAACAGATCAATACCACGCAGCAAGAACCTGAAATAATGAGGAGTGAAGTAGAGGATGCTGTTAAGAAACTGAAAAGCAATAAGGCACCTGGCTACGATGACATCACGGGAGATATTCTTAAGGAACTAAATCATGACACAGTGGGGATGATCTACAAAATATGTAATAACATCTGGAAAACTGGAATATGGCCGAAAGATTGGACGACCTCTATAATAATACCACTATATAAGAAAGTCTCTACCCGTAAATGTAGTAATTATCGTACATTATCTCTATTATCACATCCAAGTAAGGTAATGCTACATATCATAAATAATCGTTTAAGATATTATGTTGACCAACAAATCTCTAGAGAACAAGCGGGATTCGTTAAAGGACGAGGCACAAGAAATCAGATTGTTAACATAAGACAATTGATAGAGAAATGTAGAGAGTATAATGTGTCTATGGTAATGTGCTTCATAGACTATAATAAGGCTTTTGATTTTGTCAACTGGAAAAAGCTTTGGGAGGTACTAGAGCAAATGGGTGTTCCTTATCATCTGATTAAACTGATTAAAAACCTCTACTTGGACAGCACTGCAGTGGTGAGAATAGACAATACAATATCCGATCAGTTTCATCCTCGCCGAGGTGTAAGACAGGGCTGTGTTCTGTCTCCTACATTATTTAATGTTTATGGTGAATTTATAATGAGAAATGCGCTGAATGAATGGGATGGTGGAATCCTGATAGGAGGTGAGCGAATAAACAACTTGCGTTACGCTGATGATACCACCATATTTGCAGCGACCGAGGAAGAGATGGCTACACTTTTAAATCGAATAGAGCAAGAAAGTGAGAAACTAGGTCTGACCATAAATAAGGACAAAACGAAGCTAATGATAGTCGATAAGTCTGACCAAATAGTAAGATCCGACTTACTCAATGGCATTGAGAGAGTAACAACCTTTGTATATCTAGGATGATCCGTAAGTAGTATGGGAGGATGCGAGAATGAAATAAAAAGAAGAATATCTCTAGCAAAAAATGCTATGACGAGACTTACTAAGATATGGAAAAGTCCATACATAACTAAAGGAACGAAATTAAATCTCGTACAGACCTTAGTATTTCCAATATTTTCGTATGGTGTAGAATCCTGGACACTTAGAGTAAAGGAACGTAAATCTATTGATTCCTTTGAAATGTGGTGTTATAGGAGGATGTTGAGAATATCCTGGACCGCCAGAAGAACTAATCAATCTATACTGAATGAACTAAATGTAACTGTAAGGTTATCATCACTATGCATGAAAAGAATTCTTCAGTATTTTCGACATGTAGCTAGAAGACCAGGCAATAATGTAGACCGGCTAATAATAATGGGAGAGGTCCAGGGTAAAAGGAGGAGAGGCCGTTCGCCAACAAGATGGTCAGATCAAATAAAACAAGTTATGGATCAACCACTCCATGTATCGTTGCACTTGGCAGAAAATCGAGAGAAATGGAGAGAAATAGTGAACCGTGTGTCATTCCATAGAGATCACGACCCTCAAGACTGAGGAAACGAATGGAGATATATATATATATATATATATATATATATATATATATATATATATATATATATATATATATATATATATATATAAGAATAAGTGCTGAATTAATTATTGTTTGAAATCATGTGTTAAACACTTCCTTTCCTGCAATTGGTATAGATCAGATTCCCATTCAATAGAGGGCCACTTGTAAATATTCAGTAAGTACTATTTTAAACTAAGAACTCGGATTTAAAAGCTTATAAAATATTGTTAATGTTTAGTACTTTTTCTTTTTAAAATACAGTATATTCCTTTAGATGGCTTATGGGAGTTCTTTTCTATATCTTCCAGGCCCTAAAGATGATGTACGATTTAACATCGAAAGCTCGATATAAGAATAGAACTACAGTTACTAAGAATTTTAAGAACATTTTGTTATATATGTTGTATGTTGTATGTATGTATGAGTTAGCTTCAAGCGGCAGTAGCAGCAAGATCACAGTATCGTCTAGCAGCGACAGCGAGAGCATTTGAAAATGCCAAATAAGATTTTGACGAAACGTCGTGCAAATTCATTGTTAGACGAACGGACTGAAACCCGAATTTTAATGAATTTTAATGTATTATATATATATATATATATATATATATATATATATATATATATATATATATATATATATATATATATATTTATGGATTAATGTTGATTCGACTTGGTGATTGCAGACTTTTAATAAACTTCAAAAATTCTTGGATTACCTGAACTACTTAAACTAAAAAATCCAATTCATACTGAAACTAGAGGAAAGCAATGAACTGCCTTCCTTATTTTTTTTTATGTGTAGAGCATATGTGCTACAAGAAAATCTCTAAAGCCCTACAGAAGCGACCAATATGCGGAAGAAACCATTCACGTTGGTATTGAATCGAGGTATTGTACTCGGTGGGAAACACAGTCTATGCTAAATCATTTCAAAGGGATGATTTCAAAGGGATGAAGTTCTCCAAAAAGACTGCTTAAAAAAAAAGGAGTGACAAGCTGAACTTCATACAGATATGAAGTGTTAGCTTGACGTGAATTTCTAGCATGCACCGCTTTGGGGGGAATTAAGTGGGCTACATCCATCCAACACTTTCCATAAAAATACTTGTAGAATAGACTCAAGTTGCCGACAGTTCTTCGATGCTCCAAGGAATCAAGGCTCCTGGTAAGTTTTGGGTCTCCGAGCAGGCGAACAGCTCTCTTTTGAATAGAATCCAACAGATGCAGTGTATGTTTGGGAGCAGCAGTATTCTATAGTGGAGCGAATTTTAGCTTTGTACAGAACTAACAGTTGCTGTGTACTATAAACCTTTCTAGTTCGGAATAATATTCCCAGCTTTTAAAGAGCTCTCTTTGCTATGTATGCAGCATGTTCATGCCAGGACAAATTTGTTCCCAAATTAACGCTCAGCAAATTGAATGACCACGCTAGAGGAATGGAGTGTTCCGACATAATAATGTCGCCTGGATTTTTATAGTGTTAAATTTTACTTGGTTGCTCTCACCCCAAGATATAATTTCTTCCAGATCTCTACTCAGTATATATCACCACTACACCAAACACTTTATTTTTGCACTCGACGCGCGTTTCACTAACCATGTTAGCTTCATCAGGAGCTCCTGATGAAGCTAACATGGTTAGCGAAACGCGCGCCGAGTGCAAAAATAAAGTGTTTGGTGTAGTGGTGATATATACTGAGTAGTATTATTGTGCCAAAGATTCCACATTCCCAACTTAGTTCCAGATCTCTGTTAAGTTGAACGACTTCCTACTGTCTGTGGATACTTGCGTAAGTAGCCGATGTTTGAGCGTTTAAAGTGTATGAAGAAATAAGCGTAGTGTAATCTGCAAAGAAGTAGATTGAATTTCTGGTCTTTTTCAGTAGATCGTAAATGTTAATGAGCAAGACAATAGGAGACAGCCTTAGAGCATTGATAGTAAAGGAATTAGAAAGAAACCCGTCGACGGCCATTCGTAAAGAACGATCTTTGAGGAAACACTAGAGCTCTAAACAAATTTTTCCGACAATAAGCCGTCGTGCCCAACATGGTCGAATGCCTTGGATATATCAAGTGCAACCACTCAAGATTTTCAATTGTGCTAGTACAAACATGTGTAACATAAATTAGAAGATCTCCTGTTGATATTGGCTTACGAAAGCCATATTGATGGTCGCTCGTAATATTGAATCCTCCAAGATATTTTAGAAGATGTTGATTGCCAGATAGCCTTTTCCAAAGCATTCGATAATATTGCAAGCAGTGCGACTATTCGGTAGTTGTTTGGCAAGGCTTTCTTGTCATTTTTGGGTATTGGCTAAACTGTAGCTCATTTCCAGCAGAAAGGAAATATTCACTTCCTTTAGGACAGGTTAAAAACTCTACAGGTGGTGTTAGTTCGCTCGTCCAGTTCTGTGGCAGGTATTCCATTAGCGCCAAAAGCTTTTTTGGAGTCTTTCATTAGATACATTTTATGATACGCAGTCTAAAGGTAATATCGGGCATCTTTCACTGCACTATGGGAAAGGTTTTTTTTTATGGGTCTAGCATACGTGCTGCAGGAAGTCCCTAAAGCGCTCCAGGAGCGGCATGTGTGCGGAAAAAGCGATTCACGTTGTTCTCGAATCACTGTAAGTTGAATCGGTGGGAAACACACCGCTGGGCAAATTATTCCAAAGGGAAGATATTCTCCATATAAAAGACTGCTTGAAAAGCGTTGTACGCGGAGTAACAAGCTGAACCTCATACGGATGTGAAGCACCAGCGCGACGTGTATTTCTAACATGCACCGCTTTGGGAGGAATTAAGCAGGCTACATCCTTCGAGCACTTTCCATGAAAATACCTGTAGAAGAGACTCAAATCGCCAACCGTTCTTCGATGTTCCAACCAATCCGGGTCTCCAATCAGACGAACAGCTCTTCTCTGAATAGAATCCAACAAATGCAGTGTATGTTTGGTAGCAGAGCCTCAAACATGGGAGCAGTATTCCATAGTTGGTCGAATTTGAGCTTTGTAAAGAAGTAACAGTTGTTGTAGAGTGTAAAGCTTTCTGGTTCGAAATAATATTCCCAACTTTTGAGAAGCTTGCTATGCCTGCAACATGTTCATGCCAGGACATATTTGCTAACTTCCAACCAACCTAACGTCCAACAAATTGTTAACTTTTTTAGAAAAAACTGCCGCCTGGGTTTTTATAGCGTTAAATTCCACTTGGTTACTGTCACCCCAAGATAGAATTTCGTCCAGGTCTTTGTTAAGTTGAACGACCTCCTGCTGTCTGCGGATATTCTCCTGAACAGCCAATGTCTGAGCATTCAAAGTGAATGAAGAGACAAGTGTACTGTCATCTGCAAAGCTGTAGATTGGATTCCCGGTCTTTTCCAGCAGATCGTTAATGTAAATGAGAAAGAGAGTAGGCGACAGTATGGAGCCTTGGGGCACACCGGCGTTGTTAATGAAGGTGTTAGAAAGAAATTCATCGACCGCGACTCGTAACGAACGCTCACTGAGGAAACATGAGAGCCACAAATAGAACTTTTCAGACACACCACAAGAGCGTAGCTTAGCCAAGAGTCCATCGTGCCAAACACGGTCGAATGCCTTGGATATGTCAATGGATATGCCTTGGATATGGTTGGTGGTGTTCCTCGGAGATCGACAGTGAAATGTGAAGCAAAGGGCTCAGCTAACAAGTTGGCTCTCCCAACTGGTGTTGTAGTAGACTTGTCTGACCGTGCGAATGATGGTATAGTAGATTTTATGAAATTTTGACCAACGGCTTTAGCGACTGACCAAAAAAACCTGGAATTGTTGAGGCAGGCAAGAAGTTTATTTTTAATTCTTTGATTGTGTCCTTAATTTCGTCAATAATGTCTTTGAATTTGTCTCGGGTACGATCAAAGATGTTTAAAAGCAATAACCTATTTCTTCGAAAAAGGGATGTCAGCTTTGATGTCAGCCAAAATGACATCGGAAACCACCTTAGCGCAGTCAGACAGGTCGTCTGTTCTGAAACAAACGTCTACCAAAAAGAAAGTTCGAAGATATTCCATGATTTCTTCCCATTTAGTAGATTTGTAGTGTCAAATTTTCCGCGGTTTAGGGACCTCTCAGTCATTGATCGGTAGGGTACTCGATGCCGAAAGCAGTTTGTGGGGACAGTGTAAATCTCTGGAATGGTGGTTAAAAATGGAGGCTGAGAGCTGATTAAAGACATAACTTATGAGATGTGCTCGTAGAAGAGTGCAGAAGGTCATATCAAGCACACAGAATACAGAAAATCAAGATAGTAATAGGCATTTTCAGGCCAGGCCACACCATCGCCTATCACAATTACATGCAGTAGCCAACAATTTGATCAGTCTGTCCAACCGACAACACCAACAGTATTATAGAAATACTTAAACAAAACGGACACAACACACCCATATAACAATAAAGCAGTATACAAACGAAACCTTAGGAGACACCAGGAAGCATGTATAGAATCATACTCATTTAAAAGGAGCAATAACAGATAACTTCTGCTAAAACACAAAATATCCATCGTCTACAAAACACATCGAACAATAGGATCAATACTTAGAAATTTAAGAGAAAAAATGAAGCTAGTAAGTCAGGACGTACGCAACATCTTGTGTATGATTTACAATATGGCTTACATAGGACAAGCTAATAAAATGATAATTCTTAAAGAACACAAACTTTATTTTTCCAACAAACAAAATACATCGGCTCTTTTTCAACCTCTAAGCGATAGGTCATAAAATCGATTTCGACAGCTGCCAGCAAATACCCACTCTTCCACACTACGTGACAAGAATCATCAGAAAATCCATCGAAACTGAGAAAGCAGGCATCTCAAAATGAAAGAAATGATGCTCTCAAACTCTCAGCCATTTGAAATTACTCAATAAAGAGGTTATAAATGCCTCAGCAGCCAATAGCTCACTAAACAATGCCGAGATCATACATGTTAAGCTAGAGGTGGCAGAACCAGCGCAAACTAATCACCACTATAATGTAATATATGGTTACGACGACGCATAAATAAATCTCATAGCGGAAAATACCAAATGACACATTGACGAAATGTCAGCGACACAAGTCAAATAACATCGTTTAGTGGATGTCCTCTCTGGGCTATATATATATATATATATATATATATATATATATATATATATATATATATATATATACGAGTATATATATATATATATATATATATATATATATATATATATATATATATATATATATATATATATATATACCACTAAGTTTAAAGTTGCCAAAGTTTGTAACTCTAAATTAATCTTTAAATACAATATAAATCCTTCCTTTTCATGAATCTTTGAATGTAAACATATCCAGTTATTGTGACAATTCGCAGGTTATTCCGAATAACGTCTTTAAATATTCCGCCTGAGAGATTAGGTAATTAATGGTAGTAACCTTCTATCTACATACCCCACTGAATTTATGTTGGCAAATATTTATCCGCATTGAGAGGGCATCTCAATTTATGTTAACCTATCTTTTACTACTGAGCATGGAGGTCAGATAAAATAAGTCGAGCGAAACCATGTTTTCACTCAAGGGGCTTTAATATGAAGCTTCCTGTTTAGACTAATAAACGGAATAGTCGAGGACTATTAGATAATGGGGCTAAAATTTTTTTGCCAAAATTTGATCCTTTCTTGATACAAATCCATGCTGCGGTTTGGGCTGTACTGGAAACTAATGAAAATACGTACCGAGAATTAAAAACCATTACCTTTCTTGCAAGTGAAGTCGTGCATTAAAAGTGATTATATTACCAAAGATATTAAATTTTACCAACATGGTATGTACATCTACTAAATTTCGAAATTTTCTAATAGAAAATTTTGAGGCCTAAGTGTTTCTATTTTTTTTTCTATTAGCTCTACAAATTATTTATATAAATTTAAATAAAGAACTTTTTCAATAGTAGTTTACACACTAAACACGATAAACATCCAAGTAATAGAATATTATGTCTAAAATAGTATCATCAAAATTTTACTTTAAAATATGCCAGGAGCGTATACAACGGTGTTTTTTGGTGGATGATATTTATTTAAAAAAAATGAGACTTATACAATTAGTGAATTAGTGCTCCGTACGGTGATTGCTTTTAAAATAAAAAATTTCGTTATCCTAAATAAGTTTTCAACAAAGTTTGTTTCCGATCTTTATTGAAAACTTATGATTTGGAAATTTTCTTATATACCAAATAAATTAGCAAAGGTAATGAACTCATGATAATTTTTGTTCAATGTGGAGAATATTTTAGAATTTTTTCCAAGTTTTTTGATCAGTACTTTTCGAGCTAAGGGGGGGCAGCGATTTTTGGCAATTTTTTAAAAATCGTTCAGAGAAAAGTGAGCGCAAGTATTACATCATCTACTATATATTTTTGGACTCATGTTTTTATAAGTTTTCATTTGACACCCCACTAGATGACTGGTAAATCTTTTTTCACTTCTGATTTCACCCCCAAAAAAAACTCCTTAAGCCAAATTGAACTTTCAAAACTACACGGTTCTGATAGGGCCATTAATTCCTAGATTTGTGCTTAATTTCAGCTTTCCATGTGAAATAGTTTCGGAGAAAACCGGATGTGACAAACGGACAAACATCGAAGTGTTCTTATAAGTGTTCCATACGAAACACTAAAAACGGAAATAGTATAATGTATAACATTGTCGGATCAGAAACTATGTATGACGATAATTTTCGAAAGAGTAAATTAATGCATAGAGAGATAAAAGCCATCACGTGTAATCTTTTTATCTGTATGTGGGTTTGTCTATTTCGTCACCACGACCAAATTTGCATGAGTGCTAAAATAGTTCCAAGTTGTTGGCTACATTATCAAGAACCTGATGTCGCTTAATTTGATATTTCCAAGACATTTAATCGTGTGTGGCAAGATAGATTGTTGGCTAACCTTAGCTGCTATGGTCTGTTTGGAATATTCTATTTTTAATTCTATAGTTTCCTTAACACCGTTCCTTGAAAAAATCAGTCAATGAGTCTTTTTCAGACATTCTTTTGATCGTGATGCAGCTGGTGTACCCTAGGACTCCGTTTTTCTTGCGTGTTGACAGTAACGATCTGCTAGCAATGACCAAAATTCTAATGTACAGCGTCGCTGATAACAATGTTTTATTGATGCTGCTGGAATAAATATTCACAAAGAGCAAGAAATCCTGCAGAATAAAGATCTGAAAGTGATTTTGTCATGGGGTGACAGCACCCCACATAATTTAAAAATCCAGGCAAAATATTATTCTAAAAAAAATTGTATGTCTAAATCAACAACAATTATTTTTGTCTAAAGGGTTTGAAAAATACGTTGAACATCAGAAAACTACTATCATATGTATACAATTGTCATTCTGAAAAATTATGTACAAAATGTGCACAATAATGAACTATCATGATTCTATATTGAGAATGTGGAATCATTGGCACAATGTATCAGTATATATCACCACTTCACCAAACACTTTATTTTTTTCATTCGACGCGCATTTGGCTAACTATGTTAGCTTCATCAGGAGCGATGATTGACTATTCATTAAAACTTACTGTCACTCTTACCATACTAACTAGGCGTCTAGAAAAAGAAATGTCTTAATGTCATATTGTGCAAATCCTAACGAATCTATTTTTCTCTAATTTAATAAAAGTCAGTAGTACTTTAAAGTTAGAAAAAATAAAAAATATATACTTAATACGACAGGTATTTTTCCGGCCAGGTATTCTAAAAATTAAATGAAACAGTTTTTTTTATTCAATATCCTTTTTTACAAGGATTTAATGATGATTAAAAAATCACTATAAGCCACTCTATCCAATGCTGGATGTAGGCCTTCTCCCTGAATTTCCATCTCAATCTCTGTATATCATCCTGCCATCTTGTTTTGGGACGTCCTACGCTCCTTGTTTACTCTCGTGGGCTCCATTCTAATGTTACCTTGGTCCATCGATCATTGGTTGTGCGGGCTACATATCCAGCCCATTGCCACTTTCTTTCTGCTACGTGCTCTATAATATCCTTTAATTTCGTTTGTTTACATATCCATTTGTTTCTTTTTCTATTTTTGAGTTTTATCCCGTCTTTCGCGTGCTCTCTGGGACCGAGCTAGTTTGTAGCTGTATATCGGCTGTTGCAGCGCCATATGTAATTACGGGTAGGATGCACTGGTCGTAAACTTTGGCCTTTAACTTATTTGGGATGGCTTTAACTTTGAATATATAACTTCATTTCCCAATTGCACACCCTCCAAGCCTGATTCTTCTTGAAATTTCATCCGAGACACTATCCTTCGTCGTAATAATTTTTTGCCCCAAATTCATATAATAATTCTTAACAATCTCGAGAGCTGTTCCTTCCAAATTTATAACTATGTTGTGTTGTGTTGGTTAATATTTTTGTCTTACTTTTATTCATTTTAAGGCTTTGAGAAGTAATCTAATTTATCCTGGAAAAAAGCTTCCTTTTAATTGCATTTTTGGGAATAGTAAAAAGTTATAAGGAGCTAAATTCTTCAATTCTACGCTTTATTTTTTTCTATTTCATCACTAGTAATAATTGATTGCAGAAAGTTTGTATTATTTCTGTTATTTTGTACGTATGTTCGTGGTATGTAGCACTAGTAACTTTAAATCTTCATGTGTTCAACGCATTGCTCACAACCATTTGTTATTGCAAAACCATTTTTATTATTTCTCCGTTGATGTTTAATGGCGAAATGGAGAAAAACTTTGTGAAGCGGCATGACTGCTGGTAAGCATGATTCCTGTAATGGTTTTGTTCAAAGTTTTAAACAGATGCATCTTGCAGTGATCGGGGTTACACGTTTCGTAGAAATGGTTAAAGCCGAGTATCATGCATTGATAAAACATGCTTGTTTAAAAAATGGACTGCCTCCCAAATAAAAACTGAACTGAAGGAAATTCATAAGGACATTTATTGCTGGATAAACAAATTTAAACGTCGTACGAGCACTGCAGAGCCCGCAAGGTCAGGAAGTCCGATTGAGGTTTCTTTTGAAGAAATGACCAATAAAACTCCTGTTATCGTGATGGAAGATGTTGCATTAGGTTTTGTAAGATTGATGAGATGATAGGCATCTCATATGAACGGGTACGTAATATCCTGTTCTAAAAATAGAAAAGCCGAGTGCACGATGGGTGTCGCGTTTTTTGACTCCAGGTTAAAAACGCACGAGGAAGAACACCAGGTGGAAAAATGTTATTTATCTTGTTTTTTAAAAGATTTCTCAATCTACCCTCATATAGACATTTTAGTGTTCAGTACGGAACACGTATGAGATCACTTCGGTGTCAGTCTGTTCTTCTTTCACATTCGATTTTCTCCGAAACTATTTAACATAGAAGATTGAAAATTGGCAACATAGGAATTGATGGCTTAATCAGAGCCATGTAGTTTTAAAAGTTAAATTTTGATTTAAGGGGTTAGTTTTGGGGGATGAAACCGGCAGTGACAAAAATTTTTACTAGGTTATCGAGTGGAGTGTCAAACGAAAGCTTAATACGTGCTCAAATATAATATATATATATATATATATATATATATATATATATATATATATATATATATATATATATATATGATGTAATATTTGCGCACAATTTTCTTTATTATTTTAAAAATGGCGAGAAAGCTCTGTCCTCCCCACTATTTAGAAAAGTACTGATAAAAAAATTTTGGAAAAATTCTGAAATATTCTTTATAAAGTGTAGATTAAGAGAAAATTTTTACGAATGCATTACATTTAAAAATTTATCTGGTATAAAAAAAAAACTATAAAACCTGTGTTCCTGGGCAATATGGTGGAAGTTTCGTTCATATACTTCTCACTACACACACATGGGTACCGAGAAAAAATAATTTTAATTAATTGCTATTAATTAAATCAATATTTAGATAGTAATCTTTGTTTTACACTTTTATTACTAGATTCTAGATTGAGATAGATTGATTTTTTTGGCTATTAGGTAGCTAAGATGCTAAAACTATTATACATTACTGACTAAGAAAAAATGTGAAAAAACATATTGAATCTTAAGATTTGCATGTCAGGGACCTAATTAACTTAGTCTAGGTAAGGATTTTATTTTATTGCATAAGCAATCACCGTACCCAACACTAATTGCTCAAGTCCGACTTGCACCGGCCGTTTCTTTTTGTTGTTTTTAATATCTCTGTGGTATTTGTGGCACGATTTGCGTGAAAGTTAATATTAGTTTGGTCTTGTCTAATTTTTACATTGACATTGACTGCTAAATAAAATATCGTATCTGAATCACCTACCAATATGGGTAGATGGGTACTTTAATGATCCTTAAAATAACATATGTCATTTGTTGATTATGTCCCTGGTTGATAATATACGGTATGAGTCCGGAAAATAAATTGTTACTCTGTATACATGTGGGTATAAAATATCATGAGTAATATTTACATCCCACACAATATATATTATCTAATTGGAAATTTTCACTTGAAGATAGATACACCACTGAACCTTCCATACACAAATCATCCGAACCTAAAAAGAAAAACAAATCCACAAAACACTTGCTTAAAAAGGTCGCAGTATAAAATGAAGGAAATCCTATTAAACCAATTATTTTTATGGAAATTTTTATGTCTGAAAAACAAGCTTTTCTTTCCTCAAATAAAATGTTTTTGCAATTTGAAGTTCATATAAAGACCCGAATGTAAAAAAAGCAAATATAAGCAAAGTATTATTTATATTTTAACCTATAATAAAAACCAAAGCAAATTTTGCGCATATTTTGTTTTTTATTCACAAATATAAAAATTTTAATAAAAAAATTCGGGAAACTGTCGTACCTTAGTGCTTGCTTGAATATGGAAAAAATTGGAGATTCAAACCTATTAGGATTCTTTGGTTGCAAAAAACTCAATCATATACACATGTCACTCTAAAATAACGGTTGTTGGGCGGCCTTTGTCATCTTTAAAGAATAACAGAGTGCTTATTCCAAGTGCCTACATTGTGTCCGTCATTTTAAGGGAATGTAAAGGCTTAATGCTTAAATCTTGGATTGATTGGGCTCCAATAGCGGCAATTCTTAATATTACCACGGCTATAAAGGTGTGTAAGACGTTACTATAACTAAGTTGGGAATGTGGAATCTTTGGCACAATGATACTACTCAGTATATATCACCACTACACCAAACACTTTATTTTTGCACTCGACGCGCGTTTCGCTAACCATGTTAGCTTCATCAGGAGCGATGATTGACATGGTTAACGAAACGCGCGTCGAGTGCAAAAATAAAGTGTTTGGTGTAGTGGTGATATATACTGAGTAGTAGTTACTATAAGTTGAAAACCAGTCATATATTTCATTTCCAGGTAATATATCTTCTTGTTCTTTACTAAAGTTTGTTTACTTCTGGACATAGATTTCTTCTAATCTCTTCCATTCTTCCCTGGCTTTTGCCACCTTTAATCACTACTTGCCCTCTACTTCTCATATATCATCGACCCATCGTTTCTGTGGACGCCCAAGGGCTATTCGTGTTTTTCTGGGTCTCCATTCCGTGGTCTTGTACACTCATCTGTCTCTGGATGATCTAGCCACATGAACCGCCTTTTGTCACTTCATCCTGCCGCCTCTAGAGTCAGTGACTTTGGTTGTCTACTTATCCGCTCGTTGTGAATTCTATTCCTAAGTGAGATACCAAGCACCTTTCTCTCCATAGTTCTCTGTTAAGTTACGAGCTTTTAACAAATGCTTTAGTGAGACACATCGTTTCCAGTCCATATGTGCTGACAGATAGAACATAGGTATTGTGGATTTTAGTTTTTAAGTTTATGGTTATTTTAGTTCTTTTTAAGATATCCAAAAGCTACCCATACCAGAATTATTTTCCTGGTAATTTTATGAATGCTAGTTCTCCTTTCCGATCTTAATAGTGTAATGTAAATATCAGTTGGCGCTAATTCCTACATTAGGTGCATGGTATAGGGTGCAGACTTTTATGAATAATGTGTTGCAACCGATTCATCGCTTATTTATGATCCTTAACCATATCGTTGGAAGTCTCGTAAACTGATACTTTACGTTTGTATGGTTTTTCAGTGTTTTTGATTGCCCTGCTCAATGTTGACTTAATATCAAACAGATTTTTCATATTTCGTCATCCATATATTAATTATCAGAAAAGGCACACATGCTCTTTCGAAAATAACGATAGGAACTAAATTTGCAAAGACCGGGCTGATATTAGCCACTCAAATTTAAACTTTATCTATAATATATATAAAATGCAACGTCTCTCTGTCTGGCTGTCTGTCCGTTAGTGCGCTTATCACTGGAGAACCATTTATCCGATTTACGTGCTTTTTTGTTAAAACATACATATGTTTTCTGGCCAGGTTATAGGCTATATTTTGTTACGTTAGGTAACAAAGGAATAAGCAGTGACGATAATAAGTGAATTAAGTCGGAAAAAAGTTTGCCGCCAGCGCGCCATTGCCTCATTAAATATGAACAATATTATGTTGCAAAGAAACCATTAAATATGGAATATATATCATGTTATAAATATATATATATATTATATGTCTGTCTGTCTGTCCGTTAGTGCGCTTATCACTCGAGAACCACTTATCCGATATATGTTTTTTTTTTAAATATACATTTATTCTATGGCCATATATCTATATCTTCTATATATATATATAAAATGGTACATCTCTCTGTCTCTGTCTGTTCGTTAGTGCGCTTAATCACTGGAGAACCTCTTATCCGATTTACATGCTTTTTTTAAAAAAACATACATATGTTCTCTGACCAAGTTATAGGATATATTTATAACGTTAGGTAACATAAGGAATAAGCAGTGACGATAATAAATATAAATGGAACAATATCATGTAGCAAATATATATATATATATAAAATGCAACGTCTCTCTGTCTCTGTCGGTCTGTCCGTTAGTGCGCTTATCACTGGAGAACCACTAATCCGATTTACGTGTTTTTTTTTAAATTCATTCATTTGTTCTCTGGCCAGGTTATATTTAATCTTCTATAATATATATAAAATGCATCGTCTCTCTGTCTGTCTGTCCGTTGGTGCGCTTATCAATGGAGAACCACTTATTAGATTTACGCGTTTTTTTTAGTTCATACATTTGTTTTTTGGCAAGGTTATCTATAATGTTCTACCTATAATATATATAAAATGCAACGTCTCTCTGTCTGCCTGTCAGTCTGTCCGTTAGTGCGCTGATCACTTGAGAACCACTTATCCGATTTACGTTATATATACATATGTATGTTCTCTAGCCAGATTATAGGATATAGTTTATTACGTTAGGTAGTATAAGGAATAAGCAGTGTCGGTAATAGTGAAACAAGTCGGAAAAAAGTAGCGCGTTCTCTTGCAGTACACTGCCTAAACCATGAAATATGGAACAATATCATGTAGCAAAGAACATAATATATGCAACATCTCTTTGTTTGACTGTCTGTTCGTTATTGCGCTCATAATTTGAGAACCACTTATTCGACTTACATGTTTTTTTTTTTTAATTCATACATTTGTTCTCTGGCCAGGTTATCTATAATCTTATATATTGCAAGGTCTCTCTGCCTGTCTGTTAGTGCGCTTATCATTCGATAGCCACTTATCCGATTTACGTGTTTTTTTTTTTTAATTCATACATATGTTCTCTGGCCAGGTTATATAATAATAATAATAATAATGATCTATATAATATATATAAAACGCAACGTCTCTCTGTCAGTCTGTCTGTCCATTAGTGTGCTTATCATTCGAGAACCACTTATCCGATTTACGTTTTTTTTTTTAATTCTTAACTTAATATTTATCAAAAAAAAATCTATAATATATAAACCGCAACGTCTCTTGTCTGTCTGTCCGTTAGTGCGCTTAGCACTCAAGAACCACTTATCCGATTTAGGTGTTTTTCTCTGGTCAAGTTCTAGGATCTATTTTATTACGTTAGGTAACATAAGGAATAAGCAGTGACGATAATAGTGAATCAAGTCCACGCGAGCGGAGCCGCGGGCACGGCTAGTTATTAAATAAAACAAAACAGCTATAACTTAAAAATTTAATTCTCCTAAATTATAAAACTTTTTACGCAACTAATTTGCTTAAAAATAATAGATCTCAGCATGTCTCGCCTTTAATAAAACGAACTGTGAATATTCTGAAGCCAACGAAATCTTGCTCTTTATTTTTTTAATTTTCCTTTGTATCATTTTAATCTAATTTAAAGAGTTAAAGTGTTACGTCCTAATTGTAATGCTGTCGAGTTATGTTGGAAATTTGCATAAAATGCCATTTTGTTATTTTAGACGAGCTATATTCTTACCAGTGAATGTATTTAAAAAAATCTGAGTAGATTGGAGTATATAGAGATATGGAGATAGATATAAGTAATTATGGAAGGTTATAATTTGAAATCAGACCACCAAACAAATATATCTATCTATCATGTTTCAGAGCAAAGATAAACAGGAATTTTATATCCTATATCAGAAGAAACTGAATATTAAAGAGAGTATTCAGCGGCTGTGCTTGATATACCTAAAGCGTTCTACTATGTTTATTGTGACGAACTAATGGTATGTTCGAAAGGTATTATTTATGGAATTCCTTCAGAGACTGTTGTTTGCAAGTGATAATTAACAGATTTCTTTTCGAAACATTGATTGACTATCCACTTGAAAACATCGAAAACACAACCTATAGCAAGAGCATGCAACTTTATTGAACTTAAATATTCGACTGCTAGTGGAATTTTATGACAAATAGATACTTATACTGCCCTCTGTCGGTCAAAGTCTTTTCAGGTAGAAACACACCTTAACTAGCTTACCGCTCGAAGGCATAGATGGCATTGGTATAACAACTAAAGACGAATGGAAAGATACGCATTTTTAGAAGTCACCAAAAGTGTTCTTCGTATTTGCTGAACAATCCCAAGACGCGTTTCGCCGTATCACGGCTCCTCAGTTGGGCTAGGTTCAGCATCTATTTGTCATAGTTTTCCGTTAGTACCTGTATAAGGACTAAAAATGATGTTCTCGTATTTGCATGGGCACACATGCAGTATAGGCAAATCCCTAAATTACTGCAGAAGTACCGCGTGCAGAACTACTTGCATACGTTATTTGCGAAGCGGGCAGATTTGCCATGTGGGAATGACAGTTTTGTACGGATATTTAAAGATGATGAGGCCCTTTTTAAAAAAGGATTTGAAAGAAGAAACGAGTGAAATGCATTTTAACACGTCCCTTAAAAGTATTTATACAATATACTGAAGTTACCACCATTCCTCATATTGCAAAAATACAAATTTCTGTTTAGTTCTGGTTCTGCAGACGACAGCTCCTTTCCGAAGAGAATCAGATAAATATAGAGGATCTTTATCCACTGAGTGTAAATAAACCAGGTGTTCCAAAATTAGCCTACATTCAATAATTGTGCATTATTCTTCATATCACCAAATGTTTATTAAGAAACTTATATATTTAAATACAGACAAGAGAAAAATTAAAATTAGAGTGTCTTAAAAATTTTTCACAAATTTAACCATTCTCAAAATGCTTCCATTTTTTCGACTTTATTAATACCATGTATTTATATTATGTTTCGTTATAATTCAGTTCTAAGTAGAGACCGAGATTTGTAATATTTAACTACATATGTAACTACTCGGAAGAAAAGATGATTAGTGGTAAAATTAATTATATATATATATATATATATATATATATATATATATATATATATATATATATATATATATATATATATATATATATATATATATATATATATATATATATATACAAAAATTGAAAAAATTGTGTTTTTTAGGAATAAAAGTTAAATAAAAAATTCCTTTGAAAATGTCCTAAGAGATGTTTTCTTTTAAACAAGCGAACGATGAATTCCAAGAAATAATAATTAATATATATATATATATATATATATATATATATATATATATATATATATATATATATATATATATATATATATATATATATATATATATATATATATATATATATATTATATATATATATATGTATTTATACATATTTGTATATATGTAGAGAGAGACAGAGAGCGAGAAAGAGAGTAAGATTTATACAAATGTAGAAAAAAAGCATCAGAGCGTCGCAATATGACTCGTTAAGTGTCTTTTGGCCTGAAACCTGCGTACTTAAATACCATTTTCTGAATCATTTTACGCTCATGCCGAATTATTGCACAACATAGCCTCGATAACTAAATTTTACGGTTAACTGAGGTCCATAATTACCCCACTCACCTTTATAATGTAATTTTATATCGTTAAATTCCTTATTCTCTTCTGTTATTATTAAATTATTAGGAAGCAGTAGTTAAAGACTATACAGCTGAAAATTTGTTTTAAAATATATTTTGTAATAGGGGTTTGCAGGAAATTAATAGAGTTTAAATTTAGCAACGAAAATAACACGTTTGCCTTTTATTAAATTAATTGAAGAAGTAATATTTTAAAATAAAAATAGGATTTGTTTCCTTTATTTTACAACTTCTTTCCCTTTTTGTTTATTACGATTTAGGAAAGTTATATATTTTTTTAATAGTTATTGGTAACTGTAAGATTTACTATTATTACTTTATATTAACAGCCTTTGGCGGTTTTTAACTTAACTGAGAGATTGTTTAAAAAAAAAACTTTTTGCCCCAAGGTTATAATTATAAGAAAAAAATGATATGATGATATTTGATAATATTGTTGCAGATGTTTGGATGGGCTGATTAATGAGGTTTTAGTAAAATTACCTGCGAATTAAAAAATATATATCTATATCTATATACTTTACATATATATATATATATATATATATATATATATATATATATATATATATATATATATATATATATATATACATACATTTAAATGGATGACTCCTCGAGTCAGTTGGAGATTCACCCAATATTTATTTGCTCACTGTCCAAAATTTTGTTTTTATTTTTCATATTTTGTATTAACAGCCTTTTGCGATTTTTAACTTAACTGGAAAATTCTAAATAAATATATATATATATATATATATATATATATATATATATATATATATATATATATATATATATATATATATATATATATGAAATCATATGTGTTTGCCATAATGAGAGTTAAGTCATAGTTGCCAACTCTATGTAGGGAGTTCATTCAAGAGTCCAGGTTTCTCAACTACTAGGAAGATCGTCATCCTCCAGCCGCCTCGAAACCAGACAGCGCGCCTTATTGCTCCATTTTGGCGTTAGTCGAGAGAATTCAGGCACATACAAGGGGTTGTCCGTAGTAGTTGAAAAACCTGGACCCTTGAGTGAACTCTCTACATGGAGTTAGCAAGTATGACTCAATTCAGTGACAAACAAATATTACTTCATTCACAGGCGGAGATGCTGATAGTTATGTGTGAGTTGTTGTGATGCAGCATCGCAACGAGTAAGGCAATATACCTACCTATTGTTGTCTCAGTGGATGCTTTCCACGAAACACTTAATAAATATATATATATATATATATATATATATATATATATATATATATATATATATATATATATATTCTTTTGTTGTTTAAAAAAAAATACTTCTCGGCTTCATCAGTATTACAACAAATTAATAAAAACCTTAAAAGAGAAAAATGAATTAACTGATCTCGAGGCAAAACATTTGACCAACATCACCGAAACTATACTGTCTACCAAAAATACACAAACCAGGAATTCCGTTGAGACCTGTCGTTAGCTTGATGAATATAATGGGTCCAAGTTTTTGTCTAATATCTTAAGCAATGCTCTGGGGGATAATACTAATTACAATATTAAAGATACCTTTTCTTTTGTTAATGATATTAATAACTGCTATCAAAAAATTACATATTAATCTCCTTGGATGTAGTTTCATTATTTACAAACATACATCTAGAGTTGGTTGTGGATATTTTGAATAGGGAATGGAATGAAATAAAAATATACACTACATTATCAAAAAACAGTTTCTTGCAGTTGATTGAATTCATTTTTGAAAATACGTGTTTCAGTTTCAATGATAAATTTTATAGACAAATATTCGGAACACCAATGGGTTCACCCATCAGTCCCATCCTGGCTACCATTGTTCTAGATCATCTTCTAAAGTCCGTGTTACCTATGTGGCCATTTCATCTTTCATTCATTTATAAATATGTGGATGATATTGTCTGTTCTGAGCCGACGGAGTATGCGCAGCTCACGTTGGACGTTTTCGTTCAGTGATAGGTTGCAGATCACTGTCAAAATTGAGACAGATGATAGTGTTCCTTTTCTGGATACCAAAATAATAAGAAGCAAAAATAACAAAATTATATTGGATTGGTATCAGAAACCTGCAGCTTCGGATAGATTTATAAATTTCTTTTCAAATCATCCAGCTAGTCAAAAGTATAATACGATTGTGGCAATCAGAAATAGAGTTACTCACATCAGTGAAAATACTTTGTTACAAAACAATTTAAAAAAAGCTGTTCCATATTTTTTGCAACAATGGTTATTCTAGGCATAATTTGAATAGATTGATTTTCAATTCCAACATTTTTCATGGCACCAGGGAAGAAGTAAGACATGAAGTCCAATACAAAAAACTACCCCCTACATACGTGGTCTGACGGACAAGATAGTCTCGACCTTCAAAGACTACGCTGACATAAAAATAGCAAGATATCAATTATGTAATTAGGAATTTATTTAATCGTGTAAAACAAAGCCATTTATGTATAACGACTATGTAATATATAAAATGTCTTGCATTGACTGTGCGGGCAGTTATATTAGACAAACATCACAATGGCTTAAACAAAGACTAACTCAACATAAAAGTGATTGCGTAACGGGAAATAAATCTTGTGCTGCCTGTGGATCGTCACTTGAGAACAGGACACAAATTTGACTTTGATAATATTGTGATCCTAGAAAGCAAAAATAACTATAAAAAACGGTTGTTCCTTGAAATGTGTCATATCATAAAAGAGAAAAGCTCCATCAATTACAAAATGGACATTAATAATTTAAGAAAGATATACTGTGATATTTTAAATAATTATATTAACCGCTGCAACTGACCACCGTACAAAATGGTCCAAATTGGACACTTTTAAAGGTAAACCCCTTTATCTAAAGGAGATGGATGAAAAGCTAAGGTTAGTGTCTGAAGCTCAATTTTTATGATAAACTCAATGGTGAAAACCGCATATCGATATCTAGTACCGTTCAGATATACAGGGTGTTTTTCAAAAATCTGCATTTTGGAAAAATGTTTGTAATTCTTTTCCTATTGAAAATTTTTGATTCCAGTAAAAACACTCTCAAAGTACTTTTTTGCGTGGATTTCAAAAGTATAAGTTACATTTTCATACAAGTAATATGTTATAGTTATTAACGCAAAAATATATTTTTTAAATGTAATACCCTGTATATTTTTCGTTACCGAATAGAGCTTTAAATTACCATTCTAAAAATATAGCACACTTTATATTTTGCTTAAATCTACTTCAAAATATAAAGGTTTTCAGTTTTTACGCGAGTTTTAAATGCACATTTTGTGAAATAGGCTTTACACGGCGCGGCAATATCAATTGTTTACCGATAGCAGTCAAATCGTAAAAAAATTCTAACTCTAAGAGTCATAACTACAATGAAATTTACTAAATGCTATAGTAATTTAAACTATGTAGAAAATAAAACAAAACAAAAATAAAACAATTTATTCCGAGTAGAGCAAACTAAAACAAAACAATTTTCTATAAGAGATGTTTGAAATGTCGACCAGTTTCATTTACAAATAGGCGGCACCTTTTCTGGACACTTCTTACCGAATTGATTAGTTCAAGAGGAGTGAGAGCTGCAAAATTTTGTATCACTGCGACTTCTAACTCTTGCCTGGTGTTTGTCGGCAATTTAAAAATTACGTCTTTCAATCTTCCCCAGAGATAGAAGTTCATGGGTGTTAAATCCGGTGACCTTGCCGGCCAACGGTTCGGACCTTGGTTGGCTATACAGTTATTGTCGAAATTGGCCGATAAAAAATTACTGATAATTGCAGCGTTATGAAGGGGTGCCCCGTCGTGTTGAAAAAATATATTTCTAAGGTCCATTAACGGCAGTTCATCAACAAGAGGTTCTATTTGCTGCCTTAAAATTCTAAATATCTCTGAGAGGTGAGTGTTCCTTCGTAAGTAAATCTATATTCCTGCCCCTAAAAATTCTTGCCCTCACATTAAATCCAAATCTGCCTTGATTTCTTTGCTCCACAACTAAATGAGGATTTTCTTGTGCCCACGTATAAGAATTGTAACGGTTAAAAATACCTGCATTGCTTACATAAGCTTTGTCTGTCCAATTGCAATTTAATGAAAAATTTGGAACATGGTTACAATTCTACAGAAACCATTGGCAAAAATCCATACGCCGTTGAAAATCTCCGTCTCTAAGATGATGAACTTTTCTTGTCCTATATGGCCTGAATTTGTGCTTCTTCAAAGTACGACTTACGTTAGTTTTTGGTAGTCCAGTGGATTCTTTTAACGGTCGGGTTGAAGTGTTGGGATTATTTCCGATAGTTTCTAAAACTAACATTTTTATCATTGTTTGATGCACAATTTTTGGATCGTTTCTTTTCAAACTGGCCACTATTTACTAGGTTATGTCGTAATTGAGCGAATCCTTGAAGGGTTGACGCCTCTCTGGTACAAATTACTTGCCGCTTCCGAATTTTTTCCGATTTGTATGAAACACACTATCATATCCCATTTTTCGTAATGTTCAAACTTCACTGCGATTTAATAACTGATCCTGAAGTAAAATTTGACAACTAACCAGTAAACAATTGAACTAAACTATATGGCTGCTCCGTCCAAAGCCTACTTCACAAAATGTGCATTTAAAACTAGCGTAAAAACGGAAAACCTTTATATTTTGAAGTAGATTTAAGCAAAATATAAAGTGTGCTATATTTTTAGAATGGTAATTTAAAGCTCTATTCGGTAAGGAGAAATATACGGGGTATCCCATTTAAAAAATATATTTTTGCGTTAATAACTATTAAAATATTAGTTGTAAAAAAATGTAACTTACACTGTTGAAATCCACGTGAAAAAGCGCTTTGAGAATGTTTTCACAGAAATCAACAATTTTCGATAGGAATGAATTACAAAAATTTTTCCAAAATGCAGAATTTTGAAAAACACCCTGTATATCTGAAACGGTACTAGACACCGATATGTGGTTTTCACCATTGAGTTTATCATAAAAATTGAGCCTCAGATACCGACATCTTTCTTCTTTAGATAAAGGGGTTTACCTTTAAAAGTGTCCAATTTGGACCACCCTGGACACAGCGAAAATAATAATAAAAAAAATAATAATATTCAATATCAGTTCTAAAGGAACACCTTAGATCGAAGTGTGTACAGTTGGTCTAGTTGTGTGATGTTTTGTTTTTCTTTTGTGTCCATTTTATTCTAGTTGGTAAGTTCATGTTGTATGTTTTTATCGACCTATGTGTGCACGATGGTTTTAATTTTAGTAATACTCCTGATGAAGCCAAGAAGTATTGGTGAAATATAAAGTTTTAAACAACAAAAGAATAATTTTACTACATAGACCGCTATCCCGATACTTTTCACCTCATAATCTTTATTACGGTCGAGAAAAAAAAACACAATATATATATATATATATATATATATATATATATATATATATATATATATATATATATATATATTATATTTATTTATTTATTTATTTATATTATCAATAAACGGGAAACCCCATTATAAAAATTATAATATTCAATATATAAAGTAATAACAACAGTAGAGTAATGAGTATTTAGATAGAATAAGAAAAAATTATATAACATCACAGTTCAAAACACCCAATCTAATAAACAGGAAACATATCAGTGGTCACACACCACTTTAATGACTTGCCCTTTAAAGCCAGACAGCGAGCCTCCGAATGAATTGATGGAAGGATTATTATTTGGCAAGAGCAAGGATCTAGTCAATGGAGAGTGGACTCCATAGTTAGTACCATGATGACCGATGACAAATATCTCATTTCTTCTTAAGGAGCGCTCTGGAACCTTCAACTGTATCTGTCCTAAGAGGGGTGGACAATCAATAACACCATTTAGCAATTTAAATATCGTGGAAAGATCTGACATCCTTCTCCCGTCCTCTAATGTCCGCAGACCAAGCATACTAGCTAGGGCTCCTTTGTCACCAACCAACCCCAATCTATGAGAGCAATATTCAATAAATTTATTCTGGACACGTTCAATCCCTGCGCTGTGAACATTGTATTAAAATGACCATACCGTTGATGCATATTCAAGGTGAGATCTTACCAGAGAACAGTATAACTTCTTCATTGAATCAATAGATAGATCTCTTCCGATTCTAAAAAGAAGTCCCAACATTTGGAATGCTTTTCTTGTCATGCAAGAGTAGTGTTCCCTAAACGACAACTGAGCGTCCATTATGAGTCCCAAATCCTTCAAAGAACTGACCGGTAACAAGTCCTCATCACCGACCTTGTACTGAAAGGTTATTTTATTCTTTTTCCTAAAAAAACTAATCGTACTACACTTCCCAGGGTTTAAAGACAATCCATTATGATTGCACCAATGCACAAACAAATTCAAGCTCTCTTGCAAATTCATGCAATCCACCTCAGTCACAATTTCACGGTACAATTTCAAGTCATCGGCAAACCAAAGAAAGCTACAGTCAGGAATAGCCTGACGAATGTCATTAATAAAGATGTTAAATAGTAATGGAGCACAGTGCCCCCCTTGAAGACTCCCTCGATACTATTGGATATAAAACCTTCCATCTTCACTCTCTGCGAGCGTCCCTCCAACATACTCTCGAGCCACTTTACAGAGCGCTCATGAAACCCCATCGCTCTAAGTTTTGCTATCAGTTTTTGATGGCTAACCCTGTCAAATGCCTTAGAGAAGTCAGTGTAGATCGAGTCCACTTGGCATCCCCTCTCCAATGCATCCACCAGAGCATTCTCAAAGGTGATCAAATTGGTGACGGTCGACCTAACTCCCATGAAGCCATGGTGTTCTTCTACCACTATACCTTTACAAATCCAGCTTAGTTGATCATAAACCAAACCATCAAGCAATTTAGGAATTGCAGACTGCTTTGAAATGCCCCTATAATTCTGAACATTCTCTCTCTCACCCGACTTGAAGATCGGTACAATAAAACTCTCCTTCCATAAATCAGGAAGCTCGCCCTCCGCCAGCGACTTATTAAACAAAATAAACAGTGGCCTGGTAATACTATAGACAAGATTGCTTAACAAATATTCAGGTACATTGTCAGGACCACATTCCATTTTTTTAGACATCCTAGTAATCTTATGAAATATCTCAGAAATGGTAAAAGGTTTAATTATAATATCCGCCCTGTTATCTAATCTATAGTCTACACAAGATATACCAGCCTTACAGTATACAGTACTAAAAAACTCCGAAAATAGATCAGCAATGTCTTGACCGCTGTCAGCCACTTTATTGTTATAAAACATACAGCCGGGTAAATCAGATGATTTTCTGTGGTGATTGACAAATTTCCAAAAATGTCTAGGGTTCTTGGAGACATCATCCTCAATATTTCTGACATAAATGTCATAATCACGTTTAACTAGTTCTTTGCAAAGGGATCTCAAATTACTAAACTGGAGACAGTCCGAGCGTAACCCACTGGAGATATAGTTTTTGTGAGCTATTTTTTTATTTATAATAGTACTTCGGAGTTCCGCACTAAAATAATGTGGAAAGTTCGAGGCTTTAAACAGCTTAATAGGTACATAAGATAAGATAGCATTATTAAGTATTTCATAAAACATTCTTGTAGCTTCATGTATATTCATGCTGGCGAGCATCACATCCCACTCCACCGCAGAAAGATAACGATTGAAGTTTGTAAAATCTGTGTTTTTAAAATCATGGAAATATACTTTCAAATTTTTACATCGTCCACCTTGATCTCACAAGAGTAGGCAATATATGCTCACCATTCGGAAATAACAAATCACTGGCCTGAAAAACAGACAAGTCAGAAACATGACTAAACATTAAATCTAGAAATACATTACGGTTATTAGGTATGGATATAACCTGAGACAGGCCCAGGAAAGTAAAGTTCTCTGCAACAAAGTTTGCTTGAGAATCAGGTGTACAGTTAACCCCTAAACTTGTCCCTTGGTCACTCCACACAGCTGAGGGGAGGTTATAGTCCCCAAATAAGAATAGGTTGGCTGAAGAATATTCATGACAGACCATCTCTACAGACTCACAGTGTTGCTGGTTTTGCTCCAAATTGGAGTTTGGCGAAATATGAACCCCACCGATAATAAACCCGGAATAACCATGTTTGAGAAAGATAAAAAGTTGTTCTGTAGAAGTGTTTTCGGTTTTGATCAAACGCGAGAATAATGTTTTTTTTTATAAGAATTAGAGCATCACCTCCGCGCTTCTTGACACTTGTCTTCTGGGTTCGATCACACCGATACACCCTGAAACCCTTTATTGAAACCTCACCATCCAAAATCCTATCAATCAGCCAGCTCTCAATAATTACAACAACATCCTAATTAGCACACAAAACAGCATGTCTCAAGTCTCTGAGCTTGGTACTCAGTCCACCAACATTTTGACAATAAATTCTTATAGGGGTTAAGCCTCGTTTTTTTGAGGCTTAGCGATTTGTTGACAATACGAGGAAAGTTATTTATGAACTTTATACTCAAATTATCCTCACCACCATTCCTTCCTCTATTTAGTTCTTCAAAGATTCTATTTTGTTCGTCTCTCTGAAGCTTTGTCAAGTCTGCACTCATCTTGAATTCAGTCCCTTCCAATTTCTTCTTCTTCCTAAGACTCCTTCCTTCATATATATATATATATATATATATATATATATATATATATATATATATATATATATATATATATATATATATATGTATATATATATATATATATATATATATATATATATATATATATATATATATATATATATATATATATATATATATATATATATATATATATATATATATATATATATATATATATATATATATATATATATATAGGGTAGGCTGATTTAAGAGTACGCAATCCCAACAGCCATGAAGTTGTTTGCGATGCGCCTCTAACTTCAGTGTTATATTGAAGCGCAAGCTAGTGGGAAGTGGTGTGCGAAAAAAAATAATAAACCTACAAAACCACAGAAATTACATAAGTTTAAACATTTCTACCTATTTTCTTAAATATTTATAGCATTTTGGAAGTATTTTTGCGATAAAACTACAAATATTTAAAAAGAAAAGATTACGCGGTTCGATCTGCAAGAAACTAACTTAGGCGTCACAGCGAAAGCGATTCCGGTCAATGCCAATAGATGGCGTTGTACTTCGCTCGATTATATAATCGTAAATGTGTGCACAAGAGTAGCGCGTACTCTTACACGCAATTTTTTTATATAGTTTTTACATGCATCGTAATCTTTTTTTTTTTCTGTAAACAGGATCTCTAGACGACAAAGAAGTACCGAAAGAAGTCTTTGTACTCCAGAACAATGGCTTGATGCAAAAACACACATCGAGGTAGGCGAAAGTAAGAGAGCGGTAGCTAATCCTTAGGAATGCATGAAGCAACTTTGCCAAAGAGATTAAAAAGATCAGAAGTCTGGGCAGATACTCTCAAACCTTTTCTCCGGAAATGGAAATTGAACTGTGTGAGTATATGAAAAAAATAGGGCATGTTTTACGGACTAGCCACTAAAAAAATACGAGAAATTGCTTATACTTTTGCAGAGAATAATGGGTTACAACATCGCTTTAATAAAGAAAAAGAAATGGCTGACACGGAGTGGCTTCGGCTATTTATGAAAAGGCATCCAGAATTGTCGTTGCGTACGCCAACCTCAACAAGTGTTGCTCGAGCGATAGGCTTTAATAAGCCTCAGTGCGATCGCTACTTTAAAAATCTGACGAAGTTGTTGGATACCTCCAAGTTCCCTCCTCACGCAATTTACAATATGGACGAGACTGGGGTCTCCACAGTGGAAAACAAACTACCAAAGCTGATTTCAACAAAAGAAAAGCGCTGCTTCAACAAGATTTTCAGTGCTGAACGTGGTATCAACATAACACTCGTAAATGCGGTCAATGTTTCTGGGAATTTTATTCCACCAGCATTCATTACCTCGCAAGCGCATGAAGGCCGAACTTTTGGACGGGGCTCCGCCTTCTTCTATAGGAATGGTGTCAGACACGAGTTACATCAACAGCGCTTTGTTTGTAGACTGGTTTTCTCATTTTAAAGATCACGCAAGGCCTAGCAAAGATAATCCAGTACTATTAATATTAGATAACCACACGTCACACTGCACCTTAGAGGCAGTTAATTTCTTTCGGGTTAACCACATTCATGCTCTTACAATACCACCTCACAGCAGCAACAAAACTCAGCAACTTGATCGCTGCATCCATAACATCCTCAAAATTTTTTACGCATCGGAATGTGAAAAATGGATACGTAATCATCCTGGTCGAGTGATAACAGTTTATTAAATTGTTCAAATTTTGGCTCCGGCTTATCTCAAAGCAACTACTCCCGCAAATATCATACAGAGTTTCAAGGTATTAGGAATACAACCATTAAACCCGGACATTTTTGGAGAAGGAGATTTTTTAGTCAGTGCAGTGTCAAAAAGGCCTTTGATGGAAACTCGTGATAAATAAAATTTCCAACCAGTTCATGACCCAGTACAAAACTTTGATTATGCTACATTTGCCGTGGCTGACGTCGGTGGCGTCAATAATGGGGTTCGGACTAATGAGGTAATAGAGCAACTTCAGGCTGGAAACTTAGGGGGGATTGAGAAGTCCAACCAGGAGTAAAGCAATACTATCGACGTAACATCAAAGTAAATTACTGTTCCAGTTAGTAACGACAATGTACCGGGTAATTCATCATGCACAACAAATGAAATATCGGCAAAATGCAGGATGAGAACACTGAAAACACATCATTTAAAGAGAGTCAAAATATTTTGAGAGAAAGAGCGCATACACCACTTGCCTGCATTAAAATTAAAGGAATTGAATCCCCTCACGTGCGGCTTGCAGATGTAGCCCCACTACCACGAGCTGAAGTACTCTCAAGATCTAACCGCAAAAGAGCAAAATCAGACATTTTGAGTGGGTCTCCGTACAAGTTGGCTCTCGAAGAGGATTTGGCCTCAAAACAAGTACCAAAGAAAAAACCAAAAAGGATTCCAAAACTAACTACTAGGGGGGCCAAAAAAACCTTTTCAAGTTCCAAAGAAGACACCCAAAAAGAAAATGTGGAAATGTCCACCATGTGGTGAAGTATACGTAGACCCCCCAGACGAAGACTGGATAGGATGTTCCAAATGCAAGGAGTGGTGGTATGAAGCTTGTACGAGCTATGAACGTGAAATAAATTTATGACTACTGCAAGTAATGTAGGCACGAATTTTGAGATAATTTTTCCTGCGTACTCTTATCAACTCACATGCGTACTCTTATCCAATAGCTCTTGTAAGAGTACGCAATACTTACTTTTGTTATTTTTTTATTTTTCCAAAGATATGGCATATTTTTGTTACGTTTTATGTTATTTTATGGAAGATGTGTTAATTAAGCACAAAATAAAAGTTAAGCTGATTATCTAGAATTATATATTTTTATTTTTGAACGTTAAATGCGTACTCCTAGACCAGCCTACCCTATATATATATATATATATATATATATATATATATATATATATATATATATATATATATATATATATATATATATATACTTTAACAAGACTGTATTATTAACTTTAATCCTCTTATTTTCTTTCAACCTCAATTAGTTAATTATTTTGACGGTGTATCTGAACTTTTCAAAGCTCAGTTTCCAGTTAAAATGGAATTTTTTAATAAGAAAAACTTTCAGATAACTAATCTGGTTTAAATTAATGAACCCGACATTCGTATTTTATAAAACTAAATGGGACAGCGATGTTACGGACCGGAAAAGATTTGAAATTTCTGTTAGAAAGATCTGCTTTATTTTGTGTAATCGTACTTTTTTGTTTTTTTTTTTTTTGAGTTTTTCGCTAAAATAATTTTCATTTAGTATTTTAAATTTTTATTAGAATAGACGAATAGTGTGCAATTTTTATGTTTAAAGTTCTTGATAAACCAGTTGCTTATTAAAACTCTTTTACCAGCTAATTTATAATTTATACAGAGTCTTCCCGAAGTTGAATTTGGATGATAAAGGGTTTTGTAACCTCGGGCAAGTTGTTAAAGATAGTTAGACAGGGTTTAGTGCTTATGTTAGTTACTAGCTGTTGGCTACCTATCCGAGTTGATCTTTGAAACTAAAATAGGACAGAAGGAGGACTGTTTGAAACGAAGGAAATAATAACTGAATTGTTAGTCTTATGCTCAAGCTCAAGATAAAATAAATAACCTTAGAATGAAAGCACAGGGTGAAGAGGAAGGCGGTATGTATAGCTAACATTATTGTCTTTAGTAAGCTGTAATTGCGACTGTCGATGGCAAACGCTAATGGGCGACAGTAAAAGGTAACAGTAACTTCAATGTCAATGTCATATATTGAATAACTAGCTAGCACCGAAACTATAATTATTATACAATGGCGATTAAGAACAGAGTATATAAATTGAGTTTTAAGATTTATACATGTCAGGGACCTAACTTACGATTTTTGAATTCTCTTGAACATAAAACTTAAAATTAAACTTAAAGTTAATTATAATTAACTAAGCTAATCCAGTGGTAGTGGGTCGCTTAATCTGGGAAGACGGCGTTGAGCTTAGTGTGGAGGAAGGCGATAAGTGGTTCTGACGATGAGGTTGGGGTGGTGTGTGGCTTTGTTCAAGAATTTGAGCTGAGAGTTGCTTATGAATTCCCAGATTGTGGGCATCTGGAGGTCTCAGTGAAGCTGGGTGTTACGTACGAACCATGAAGCTTTGGCGATGTTGCGGAGGGTCTTTGGGGTGAATTTATGTGTACGTGACATTTGGTACCATGCTGGACTAGAGTAGATCAATCCGGATTAGATGATCATCTGGTAAATTATCACCTTGCAGCGAGTTGACAATTTACAGGTCTTGTAGAGGAGGGGGTACAGCTTGCTGAGAAGCTGGTTGGCTGTCTTGGTGGAGGCGGCGACCTGGCCCTTCGATATTAGCCGGGTAACAATAACTAGCAACGGTGTATAATAATACTATTTCACAAAGGTCAACGATAACGCTAGGAAAAGGCGGTAGACGGTTACACTCATCAGTCACTTCAATTAAAGATACGTAATGGTACCGTTATAAGGTAATGATATCGGCAGAAAAGCTGTTGGATGGATAGCTGACGAAAGTTGTAGACAGCTAACAGTAACGTTAAACGGTTCAGGCAGAAACTTGAAAGGATAAATAAATTTTACGGTTAACTGAGGTCCATAATTACCCCACTCACCTTTATAATGTAATTTTATATCGTTAAATTCCTTATTCTCTTCTGTCATTATTAAATTATTAGGAAGCAGTAGTTAAAGACTATACAGCTGAAAATTTATTTTAAAACATATTTTGTAATAGGGCTTTGCAGGAACTTAATGGAGTTTAAATTTAGCAACGAAAATAACGTTTGCCTTTTATTAAATTAATTGAAGGAGTAATATTTTAAAATAAAAATCGGATTTGTTTCCTTTATTTTACAACTGTTGCAGATGTTTGGATCATCTGATTAATGAGATTTTAGGAAAATTACCTGTGAATTAAAAGAAAAAAATATATATAACACTCTGTTGCAGATGTTTATATCTATCTATCTTTCTATTACCTGTGAATTAAAAAAATATATATATATATATATATATATATATATATATATATATATATATATAACTGACGAAAGTTGTAGACAGGTAACAGTAATATTAAACGGTTCAGGCAGAAACTTGATGGCCAGCAGACAGAATTCTCTTGAGCTCTAACTGAACGTCTGTTATATGGATCAAAACCATGCGGCTTCGGGAGGCGTGCAGTTGACACAATGCAATAAAAGGAACTCTCTGCTTGCAGTACGCAAAGAAGGGCGAGAGAATATGTACAGAAGTAGTATATAGGTGTTTACTGGTATAAGAATGTGGGTGTGTGCGAGAGGAAGAAACGCTATCGGTACTACGGGATGAGCAGTATCCCTCTCTCTGGGTGTGTATATAAACTCACCTTTATAATGTAATTTTATATTGTTAAATTCCTTATTCTCTTCTGTCATTATTAAATTATTAGGAGGCAGTAGTTAAAGACTATACAGCTGAAAATTTATTTTAAAATATATTTTGTAATAGGGCTTTGCAGGAACTTAATGGAGTTTAAATTTAGCAACGAAAATAACGTTTGCCTTTTATTAAATTAATTGAAGGAGTAATATTTTAAAATAAAAATAGGATTTGTTTCCTTTATTTTACAACTTCTTTCCCTTTTTGTTTATTACGATTTAGGAAAGTTATATATTTTTTTAATAGTCATTAGTAACTGTAAGATTTACTATTATTATTTTATATTAACAGTCTTTTGCGATTTTTAACTTAATTGGGAGATTGTTTTAAAAAAATACTTTTTCCCCAAGGTTATGATTAAAAGAAAAAAATGATTATTTGACAATAGTGTTGCAGATGTTTGGATCATCTGATTAATGAGATTTTAGTAAAATTACCTGTGAATTAAAAAATATATAAAACACTCTGTATATATCTATCTATCTATCTATCTATCTATCTATATATATATATATATATATATATATATATATATATATATATATATATATATATATATATATATTCATATATATTGAAATGGACGACTCTTCGAGTCAATTGGAGATGGATCAAAACCATGCGGCTTCGGGAGGCGTGCAGTTGACACAATGCAATAAAAGGAATTCTCTGCTTGCAGTACGCAAAGAAGGGCGAGTGAATATGTACAGAATTAGTATATAGGTGTTTACTGGTATAAGAATGTGGGTGTGTGCGAGAGGAAGAAACGCTATCGGTACTACGGGATGAGCAGTATCCCTCTCCCTGGGTGTGTATATAAAAGAGACAGACTCCCAGTTATCCGGCGCGAGCACTAGCCCGCTCTTTAAGTATGTGTGAGAGGAGGAATGCTGTTAGTGCTATGAGATTTGCAGTAACCCTCTTCCTTTGTGTAATTAAGTAGCCTGCCTGCTCTGCCTATATGTCTGAGAAAAAAAAGGAAAACATACAAACAAGCATAAACCTTATGAGTGTAGGGCAAAAACAGATGAAGTAAGGTTCAGGGAAAGCCTTAAGGGGCTATGCCAGTGTGATAATTTCAAAAAATCGATTTTTTTTTTACTTATTTCGATGCTTCTATATGTGTAGAATAAGAGGTCGAAGTATCAAAGTCAACCTATGTTTATTTTTGAAAGTATAGCTGTCGTCAGGCACAACTGCTCGGGGGGCCATAACCTTGTTTTTGGAAGCGTAACGCGAACTGGAACAGGTATTAAAATTCCAATGCCGTAACGTCATCACTTAAGTCAAAGTTAAACATCTAATACTTCAGTGAACTCAAAATAGACACAAAGGTGGGTACGCGGCAAGAGATCATTATTTGTGTGTTACACGTTAGTTATTCTTTAAACCTGTTTTTCTCAAACAGCATTTTTTAAATTTGCTGCCGCAGAAACTCGAAAACAATTTATTGTATCGACTTAATTTTGCATATTAAGGACATGTTTTGTCATACCATAAACAATAAATTTTTGTCAATTTGGCATGCAATAAACGCACACTTTTTGGCGAAATTTTTTTTCTAAACGCCGCCATTCTTATAATTTTCAATATTTTTTAAAATCCATGGTTGATGGTACGGAAAATTATATCTGGTTTATTAATCATTTTGTTTTTTTTTTGATCCCAGGCAATGTGGAGGTGCCAATCACGGCAGCAGTGGAGCTACTTTTTTTACCTGTTCCGTTATTGTGGCATAAGTTCCGTAAATTTCAATATTTTGGTCGGAAACAAAATTGTATGTATTTGTAAACAAATAATAAATATGTACCCAACATTTTAAAATATTTGATGCAAAAGTTTTCTTTAAAAAAATTCTAGAAAAACATTCTTATTTTTAAGTTGTTACACTGGTATAGCCCCTTAACTGATTCTCCCCACCTATCTCTCTGATTGCTGGTTTGTTTTTCTGGCTGGACTTCTATCTAGGCAATTAATTGGCGGTCAAACTGACATGTTCGCGATGCGGTATAGTGATTTTTATAACTGCAGCGCTTGGTGGGGAGGCGACCGCGAGAGGTATTTAAGAAAGTTAAATTGGCAAGCATTCTGCCTCCAATAAATTTATGTAACTTTATTACGCAATGTTTGTCAAAGTGTGATTTGTGAGTAATAGTATAATGAGTTAAAGATAATAATATACTGTATATAATTCTACAACGACTTTCAACAAAAACTGGTTCACAATGAAATCATAATAACTATTGAAACAGCTTTGAAAAAATACGTCAGCATAATGCAGTATTGTAAATAATTTACCTAAAAATTTATAATTTATACATAAGTTTTTTAATGGTTTTATCCTCGATTCAGATAAAATAAATGATATTTCTAAAAGCTTTTAAACTTTACGCCCACATAGAGCAAAGTCGTTGTGAATATTTTACCTGCAAATTTATAATTAACTTTAATACTATTACGTTCTCCATTTTCTCTTCCATTCCTATTTAATTATTGCAAAGTCGCAGTTAAACTCTTTAAAACTACGTTTTCATTTCAGCAGAATTTTTTTAATTGAGGGAAAATTTTAAGATAACTGATCTGAGTTAAATTAATATCATTTAGTAATAAGTAAAATAATAAAACAGAAATATGACATTTTAACGAAAATTATCTTCGTACGCCAACTGGAAGTTGGAAAAGCGTGCATTAATGCTTCCATGGTAGTACTGGAAAAACCCTACCTCCGTTGTGTCGAACTATTTCCCCGCATAGCAAGGCTACATTGAATAGATCGGGAAAAATAGTTGATTATGGTAACAAGAGGTAACAAATTAATTTGTATAAGAAAATAAGACATTACTATAGTTTAGAGTACTACAGTCAGCCAAATAATGAACAAATCACCATACTTTCAAGACGTTACCACGACCAAAACAGTTTCTATGAGTTAGGATACGAAAGCTTCATCTCTCACAGTGATTATTCAAGAAGATGACCATTAATAGCAAGGCTACTTAATATCACTTCGTATAGTGGTGTAGATGAACTATACTATTTACCTTCATATTTCATCCCAATATTAAAATTCTCGCTTTACCATAATTTAATACGTTCTGCATTACGTTAAAGACATACAACGGTAGATCTCCCGCCACCACCACCTATCGATTTACCAACCTCAATAAGTCATGTGAATCTTTAAAATGAAGTTTTACCTCCTCCTTAGCCAAACAGATTATCAGCTCGAAAATCAAAAGGCAAGCATTTATAACTTTTTCACCTCGAGCGCATTGTTCATTTTAATAAACGTCCTACTCAGTAATTTAAGGTATTTTGAGAATAGCTTAAAAAATGACAAATTCGTTCCAAAATTAAAATTATAGTAACAGCGGCACTATGAATATATTGATTTTTATCGTTATGTACGTAAATGAAATTATGAAGATCAACATAATAGAATGGTGTTAAATGTCCTTATTTTTACTAAATCAAATCACTTTTTAAGAAGTAGGCAAATAAGTAAATCCAATCCGAACATTACAATACCGGTGTTTAAAAAATCAAATCAACGTAATTACACCAACTTCTTTATAGTTAAATAAGTACTTTCACAAAAATACGTTAAACAAAAACAGATAATTAAAATAATATTAATAATAATTCAAAGATATACAGTGAATTTATTGACGAACGTCCGTCTTGAATTAAAATTGTGGAGGATAATGGCTTAAACGTGCCGTCTCTCAATGACAAAACTAGAACATGCCATATATTTTGCTTCCTTTCAGAGATCGAGAGCTAGCCTAACTCCCGAAAATCACAATCTCAACAGCAACAAAGATTTAGGAACCATGTCTCATGAGATATTCGTGGTCAACAAACCTTAGTGTCATTTAATATGAACGCATCAAAACTGTTAATTTATGAGCAAAGTGTATTTTGTACTTTTATCGCCATAGGCCAATAGAGTGCTAATAATATTTTAGCAGTAACTGAAGAAAAAGAGCAATGGGAACACTGTACGATCCTTATTCAATAAGTCACTACTTTTCGTCTATTGCATATTTTGCATATTCTTTTATTAACGCTAAACGACGCTAAACGTATATTAAGCAATAAAATTACTTAATTACTTTGTTAACCGTCACTAAATATATTTGTAAAGATTTTACAATTGCGTTATCGCAATTTCGTAGTACAACTACATTGTCAAACGCTTAACTAAGACTAGTGGCGCGATAACGCAAATCTTTACAAATATATTTCATTCAAAGCAATTAAGTAATTTTATTGTTAAAATGTACTGTCACAAAGAAACGGATCAATCAATCAACTTGTATATTAAGCAACCGGTCTGTGAACTGCGTTATGTACCCAAAATTAAAATAAAATTTTTTAGAAGCTTTAACTTCTTATTTTCACATCGTGTAGCTTCGCTTTATGCCATCATAATCCATCTTGATCAATCCAATAAGTACGTTGGCGCCCTCTAGTTCTTCTATCCAGGTGTCTTTGTGATAACCATTTTGGAGATTTTATCGTCAAATGCTCCAATCAAATGTCTTGCCTTAAGCATTTTAATGCATTTTGTGACTATTTACTTACTATCGAATATTTAATGTATACTCTTTATTTAAAAAGGAAACAATTTCTAAAAGTACAGTTGGTTTTAGGACAAAGTATGTATTTCGAAATCTTCCCTCCTACTTCACTGTTATAAACAACAATGTTTCCTGTTTAAATTCATGGTCTCAAGGAATTTTCAAGTTATTTCAAAATACGGGAAAATTTTATGTCCATTTTAGCTGTCTAATCATGCTTTACACGCTTTTCTTTACCTTGTTTACAACTTCGGGTTGCACCATCATAAATTTGAACTTCAGTTTGTATAAATTAACCCCAAAAACCGCTTGAGTGTGTCTAAGCAAAAATAAATATAATTATTTAAGTACACAGCGTTAATCACTTACCCGACAGAAGCTGGTAATCGCTGAGATCTGAAAGCAAAAACAATATTCAAATAATAACGAATCACTAAGATAAACATTATTAGCAAGAAAGTTTATGCCTTATTAATTGATGTTAATTAAAATTGCAGGGGCCCCTAATAATTCCTAATAATTATAGAAAACACAATTTCCAAAAATAAAATGGTCCAATTTTTGAAAACAAGCCTGATTCTTCAATATCATTAGGTGGATCCTGGATAGTCTAGGACAGAGTTGAACGTACATTAGTTAAGTTAATAGTAAGTGAAATGAGATAATAATAAATGAAATGAAATAATGGGGAGTTCAATTTAGAATCACCTCAGCTGACTTTTTTACGACTAACGGGGTTTCACCTAATCATGAAGTTAAAAGCTTATATTTTCAAAAGCTAAACTATTTGAAATTTTGCTTTTGAGGGATGAAACTTAAAGAAGAAACTAGAACTTTTATATTGATGCGAGTTTCATTAGAAAACGACGTATGTGTATTGTGTTCCAAAACGAGGTCGAGGCAGTTCGACAACAATTATGAACTACACTTCAGTTCATACAGTTTTAAATTATTTCCACAGTTTGCAACTGCACTTCCTCAGTACAGTTCAATACTGCAATAAAACTGTTAAGTATTAGACAACTGCAAATACACTACACTAGCCTGCCTGCTAATATGAAAAAGTTCTTCGACGGCTGTAGTTTCTATTATTATATACCAGTATATTATAAAACATTTGTGAATTTTAGTTGTCAATTTGCCCAGATATTAAATTGACTTTTCACTACTTTTTATGTAGTGGGTTATTTTGGTTAACATGACAGCTAATTATATACTTTCAAATTCATTGAACATTGTATGATTGCGTATTACAGGATCGATTTTTAATATATAAAGTGAACACTTGGGTTGTTTTGGAATTACTAACTGAAAACCAGTCCACTGTACTAGTTTCTTGTATGTTCAACATATATTTTACTGTTAAAATTGTGTCTTTTTAAAGAAACAAAGGATAAAAGACTTTTCATATGTATTTTTAACAGATTAAACCTGTTTAGGTACGTTTCGCCACAGAGTTCATATATATTATTTAGGGTAGGATGAATCTACTTCTAGTGAAATGATCACGTGGAGATACAATATATATATATATATATATATATATATATATATATTATATATATATATATATATATATATATATATATATATATTATATATATATATATATATATATATATATATATATATATATATATATATATTATATATGTGTATATATATATATATATATATATATATATATATATATATATATATATATATATATATATATATGTATATATTACTTAATTAGTTTAATAAAATTATATATATACGTTTAAATAACCGTGTCTTTTTAAAGAAACAAAGATACTTTTCATATGTATTTTTAACAGATTAAACCTGTTTAGGTACGTTTCGCCACAGAGTTCATATATTATTTAGGGTAGGATGAATCTACTTCTAAATGATCACGTGGAGATACAATATATATATATATATATATATATATATATATATATATATATATATTTCAGATATTATATATATATATATATATATATATATATATATATATATAGTATATATATATATATATATATATATATATATATATATTATATATATATATATATATGTATGTATATATTACTTAATTAGTTTAATAAAATTAGTATATTTACGTTTAATAACTTTCAGATATTTACCGACTTCTTGATCTAACATATTGGTTCCAATATCTTGATTTCAGACTAGCAAGATTCAAGGTCATTTTTTAAAGAAAAAATAAAAATCCAAACGGGGATGTTGATTGAAAAAGGAGGGGCGCCTTTTCACCTCCATAGAGGCAGAGACGGATTCAAAAGACGATTTAGAGGATTTAAAAAATATAGCAACAGGTGGATCCCAAACAAAAACAACTTCTCCTCTAAGGAAACTTTGAATAGTTGGACCCTCCTCAACAATCTGTAAAAAAGTCAATGAGGGAGAGACTTCTGAAAAAAAAACTCACTTCTCTTAAAATAGATTATTAAGAGCTTAATTCTTTGCCAGCAAAATAAAGATAAGTCAATGATCAGAAGGATGACTTCTTAAAAATAATATTCTCTCGCAACAGCACATTGCTTTTTCTACATGGTAACTAAAACTTCTCAAAAAATAAAGATTCCCTAACAATTGAACTTTAAAAATTTAGATTCTAACCAGAGCCAGCAATAAAAGAAGGCAGAGTGGATTTTTTACAGAAAAAAAAACATTTTTAAACTAAAGTTTTTAGACTTAAATCCTTCCGGTCAAATAAAAAAAGCTCTATATATAGAAAGAGCGGGGTGTTATTTTCTCCATATATAGGAGGAGAGAACATGGGTCATTTGTTCACTCTGTCGCTGGACAAGGCCAATGCTTAGGACGTCTGCATCTATGGGTAAAACGAGCATATTGAACATACTTGTTGATCGGATATTGGACGGTACACATGTTGTGTTTAATATGTTAAATGTTGGGACGTACCATGTTAGGACATCGGTGTCCCGTTTCACGTGTTATTTTTTCCTTTCTTTAAAGAAATTTGCCGAAGCATGTATATGTGTGATAAACCTTAAATATCTTATCTTAATTTCTCATGTTTTTTACTGATAATTCATTTTAAAACTTCGCACCATAAGGACCGTCATATTTTTCAGTTTCTTTAAAACTAATTTATTTGAAAACTTCAGGATTTTGAATTAATAAGACAGGATTTTTTTTTTATACTAACGATAATATATATTTTTACAATAACAATTACAAATTTTTATTATTTTTTTTTTAAATCATTTTGTAATATTCTCTCAAAAAACTTTTAAAAAATAATAAATAAAATTGTATAATGAATGTTATAAATAAGGATCAACCAATGTAATTTCAATTAACAAAAAATACAGGTGCTTGTATTTTGTATCTCGTGAATCTCAAAAGAGGATTACGAATTTAAAATGTATACATAATCTCCATGTCTATCAATTCTACTAATTAACCAATTATTCCTACCTCTTGTATTCGTCTGTGTACGCTCACTTTGTGCCATTGATTGTCATCGAATCGAACCTTATTCGGTTTAATCTGCATTTCTTGTTTACCGTTCGCCAGGCCCATTGTTAAGCTGAGGCAACCATCTTTAATTGCTACATTGAGATAGTCGCTTCCCTCGCCTGAAAAATAAAAAGCTGTTTGTGTTAAAAATCCCTTTTACATAAGACCTTGAGAGGGTAGAGCATAATAAGTATATGACCTGTTGTAATCAGAAACAAATAATAAGTATGTGCCAGCAGATTCAACTGACAACTTATTTGTTAATGGTACTAAGTAATCAAGAAATAAAACTTTAGAATTTCCATTCTTCAAAACTGCTTAAAAACTTCTTATAAGGTATTCCTGATAAAATAATAGCTATATTGATTATTATTATATATATATATATATATATATATATATATATATATATATATATATATATATATATATATGTATATATATATATATATATATATATATATATATATATATATATATATATATATATATATATATATATATATATATATATATATATACATATATATATATATATATATATATATATATATATATATATATATATATATATATATAAATATATATATATATATATATATATATATATATATATATATATATATATATACCACTTTGTGATGTGATTTTCGCCCAGCAAAGGTTTCGGAATTTAACATCATGAGCACGAAAATATTGTCGAATGGTCTTATGGGACACATTCAAACCTGATTTTCCTAATTTTGTCTCTCCTTAACACAGCGTTGATGTCGGGTCCCGTGAAAACAAAGAGACGATTCGTTTTTCGACTGTCCGAGTGACTTTGCCTACCGAGCCACGTTTTGGCAAGTCGTCGACATTTTTCGTCTCGTTAAAACGATTTCCTTACTTCTTCACAAATGATACCTTTAATATATTTAGCGGCCTCGGAATATATCATTTTAGGCCCCGTTGGATAGGAATAAAGAAAGACTGCCTCGAACCGTCGAGCAAACAAGGGACTCATTTTAGATTTTAAGTAACTTCCACGAAAGTTTAGAATTGACTGATACTTTTACTAACATGCGTCGTAGACAAAAGTTCCCTCTACCGATTTTGTGCTGAATAGCTAGAATTGCATCTACCAAAATTGAATTATCGCGGACACATTCTTACTGGACAGCCTGTATATATATATATATATATATATATATATATATATATATATATATATATATATATATATATATATATATATATATATAAAACGTAGGCTGAAAAGTTTTTGGTTTGACACATAGATGTCTCCCTTTTCAAAAAATCCGTATGATTTTCAAGAAGTACCAATCTTCAAACGATAGGTGTCAAAATTTTCTGACATTTCGACGATTCGTTTACAAGTTATAGTGATTTTAGTGACGCTACTTTTGATATTTTCAAAACAATGGAAAAAATCGAAAAACGTGTGTTAATTAAAACCTGTTTTTTGATGGGAAAAAATACCGTTCAATCAAAGCAATGGCTTGATAAGTGTTACGGGGACTCTGTCCCTGGAAAATCACTCATTATTTACTGATATACTGAATTTAATCGCGGTCGTACAGATACAAGTGATGCTGAACGCTCTGGACGCCCAAATGAGGTGGTTACACCGAAAACATCAAAAAAATCCACAATACTGTTTTGGATGACCGTAAAGTGAAATTGCATAAAATAGGTGATACCCTAAAGATATCAAAAGAACGTGTTGGTTATATTTTGCATGAACATTTGGGCATGAGAAAGCTCTGTTCGGAATGGGGACCGCGTTTGCTCACAGTGGACCAAAAACGACAAAGTGTTGATGATTCTGAGCGCTGTTTGGACCTGTTTAAGTGCAATAAAAAGAATTTTTTCAAGCGATATGTGACAACGGATGAAACGTGGATCCACCACTACACACCGGAATCGAATCGGCAGTCAGCTGAGTGTACAGGAGCCGGTGAAAACCGCCCGAAGCGACCAAAGACACAACAGTCGGCTGGGAAGGTTTTGGCCTGTGTATTTTGGGATGCGCATAGAATAATTTTCATTGTCTATGCGTAATTGCTGAAGGCGTGTAAAAATCATCAATAGCGAATATTATATAGAGTTATTGGTGCATTTGAAGGCAGAAATGGCAGAAAAACGTCTCCAAATAAACAAGAAAAAAGTGCTTGAAGTTCGAATTGCTTCCTCATCCACCGTATTCTCCAGATTTGGCCCTCAGCGACTATTATCTATTCGCAGACCTCAAAAAATGCTCGCGAGAAAAAGATTTGGCTCCAGTGAAGAAGTCATCGCCGAAACTGAGGCCTATTTTGGAGGCAAAGACAAATCCTTATACAAGAAAGCTATAGAAATGTTAGAAAAGCATTGGACTGATTGTATCGCTGTTGACTATATGGATGAAGAAAGTTGAATTTTCTAGACCAAAAAATTTTCAGCCTACGTGTTATATACTCGTATATACAAGGCGACGACTAAACTGTATATTTTTAAAAACCATGGTTTGAATCTTGGCCAACAAAACTGAAACTGAATTAGATTTGAATAATATTTTTATTATTGTTTATATAAAAAATCATATAGCGTTATACAAACTCTGCACATTCTAAAATGATCTCTATAAATTGTACAACAAACTTAATGTATGAGGCAATCGTAACGTAAGAAATCGAATACAAGAAGCACATGGCTAAAGAAGAAGTAAAAAATAGCGTAATTGCTGAAGGCGTGTAAAAGAAATATTATGGTAATTTGTCAAACATAAACCTGTTTGCTAAAAGATATTACCTACCCCTAAAATAACCGTTTGGAGGAATTTTCTTTCTTTCTTCCAAGAGGGAATAGTTCATTCATTTAATTTGCCAGCTAGCAAATCTTTTCCTTTTTGAAAAAATAATTATCGTATGGACACGATTTCTACAATTCCATGTAGTTTTGTTAATAAAATATTAAATAACTACGTGTTTAGGGTTTTGATTGAGTCCATTTTATGTTTTCTCGTTAGATATTGAGTCGAATAGAACTAAACATAAGATACAAAATTGACCACTTAAAACCTTATGGATGATACAAATGTGACGTATATTTTGTCGATATCGAGGAAAATGAAGGGTTATCGAAGAAGTATTTATCCTTTTTCTAGTTAGATGGCTTTAGTGGCATATATCTCAGATAGTATAAGTCACCTCGGGTCGTACTTAGCGTCAGTTAAAAGCTGATGTTTGACTGTAGTAGACGTGCAAAAACTGTTAGAATTCGTTCATTCAGAGTGAATTTAAGCGCCTTGAAGATGAGTGAAATTTCTGCGAAAGTTCGCTATATTTTACAATTTTATTTCAATAAAGGCAGAAATACTGTTCAAGCCTATAAAGGAGTTTGTGTTGTTTATGGTCAAAATTTGTTAACAAAAGCACCAGCTAAAAGATGGTGCAGTCGCTTTAGTTCTGGAAATATCGATATCAATGATGTTTCTCGCACACTAATGACAGAAAAAGTTGATAGAATTTTCGCCAAAATTGAGGAGGACCGGCATCCAAGTAGCCATAATATCACCAAGGAACTAAGAAACCAGCATGAACAGTTTTAAACAATGCAGAGAAAGCTAGGTACAAAAAGAAACTTGATGTTGGGGCGTCACATGATTTGGCATTAAAAAATTTACTCGGTGAATTTTCATCTGAAAATCTCCATAGAAACGTAACAAAATCGAGCCATTTCTGAAGTTGTTGATCACCAGATAAAAGTGGATAACATATGAGGATAATGTGCCAAAAAGTTATGGTTGAACAAGGATGAAGCTTCACAAACGATGGAAAAGCCGGGATTGAGGTTAAAAAACGTGATGATGCGTGTTTGGTGAAAATAGAAGAGAAAAGTATACCAATAGCTACTGCAGCTTGGCCAAACGATTGATTCTGTATTCTACCGTCGCGCCAGATCATACACATCATTGATGACTCGGCAAGAGTGGAGAGTTTGGCTGGGGAGTTCTAATGCATCCACCATATAGCCCATTTCTTGCACTATCAGACTGCTATTTCGGTCTCTGTAGAATTACCTGAATAGTGTTAAGTTAGTTTCAAAAGAGGCCTGTAAAAATAGCTTGTCACAATTTTTTGCCGAGAAACTGTAGAAGTTCTATAGTGGCGGGATTATGGTGTAGCCAGAAAAATGGACGAAGGTCATATATATATATGTGTATATGTGTATATATATATATATATATATATATATATATATATATATATATATATATATATATATATATATATATATATATATATATATAAATATATATATATATATATATATATATATATATATATATATATATATATATATATATATATATATATATATATATATACATATATCTATAATATATATAAAATGCAACGTCTCTCTGTCTGTCTGTCTGTCCGTTAGTGCGCTTATCACTGGAGAACCACTTATCCGATTTACATATTTTTTTTTAAACATACATATGTTCTCTGGCCAGGTTATAGGCTATATTTTATTACGATAGGTAGCATAAGGAATGAGCAGTGACGATAATAGTGAATGAAGTCGGGAAAAAGTTTGTCGCCAGCACGTTCCCTTGCAATACCTAGCCTAAATCATTACACATGGAACAATATTATGTAGCAGAGAATATCTATAATCTATAATATATATAAAATGCAATGTCTCACTGTCTGTCTTACGTGTCTTTTTTTAAATTCATACATATATTCTTTGGCCAGGTTATAAAATAATAATAATAAACTATATCTATAATATATAAAATGCAACGTCTCTCTGTTTGTCTGTCCGTTAGTGCGCTTATCCCTCGAGAACCACTAATCCGATTTACGTGATTTTTTAAATTCATACATATGTTCTCTGACCAGATTATAGATATATATTTTATTACATCTATAATATATATAAAATGCAACGTATCTCTGTCTGTCTGCCTTATGCACTTATCTGCACTTATCACTGGAGAACCACTTATCCGATTTAGGTACTTTTTTTTTAAAACATACATATGTTCTCTGGTCAGGTTATAGGCTATATTTTATTACGATAGGTAGCATAAGGAATGAGCAGTGACGATAATAGTGAATGAAGTTAGAAAAAAGTTTGCCGCTAGCGCGTTCTCTTGCAATACACAGCCTAAGTCATTAAATATGGAACAATATTATGTAGCAGAGAATATCTATAATCTATAATGTATATAAAATGCAATGTCTCTCTGTCTGTCTGTCTGTCCGTTAGTGCGCTTATCACTGGAGAACCACTTATCCGATTTACGTTTTTTTTTTTTTAAACATACATATGTTCTCTGGCCAGGTTATAGGCTATATTATAATACGATAGGTAGCATAAGGAATGAACAGTGACGATAATAGTGAATGAATTCGGAAAAAGTTTGTCGCCAGCGCGGTCCCTTGCAATAGCTAGCCTAAATTATTACATATGGAACAATATTATGTAGCAGAGAATATCTATAATCTATAATATATATAAAATGCAATGTCTCACTCTCTGTCTTACGTGTCTTTTTTTAAATTCATACATATATTCTTTGGCCAGGTTATAAAATAATAATAATAATCTATACCTATAATATATAAAATGCAACGTCTCTCTGTTTGTCTGTCCGTGAGTGCGCTTATCCCTCGAGAACCACTTATCCGATTTACGTGATTTTTTTAAATTCATACATATGTTCTCTGACCAGATTATAGATATATATTTTATTACATCTATAATATATTTAAAATGCAACGTATCTCTGTCTGTCTGCCTGTCTGTCTCTCCATTAGTGCGCTTATCACTGAGAACCACTTATCCGATTTAGGTACTTTTTTTTAAAACATACATATGTTCTCTGGTCAGGTTATAGGCTATATTTTATTACGATAGGTAGCATAAGGAATGAGCAGTGACGATAATAGTGATTGAAGTCAGAAAAAAGTTTGCCGCTAGCGCGTTCTCTTGCAATACACAGTCTAAGTCATTAAATATGGAACAATATTATGTAGCAGAGAATATCTGTAATCTATAATGTATATAAAATGCAATGTCTCTCTGTCTGTCTGTCTGTCTGTCCATTAGTGCGTTTATCACGCGAGAACCACTTATCCGATTTACGTGTCTTTTTTTTAAATTTATACATATATTCTTTGGCCAGATTATATAATAATACTAATCTATTTCTATAATATATATAAAATGCAGTGTCTCTCCCTGTCTGCCTGTCTGTCTGTCCGTTAGTGTGCTTATCACTGGAGGACTACTTATCCGATTTACGTGCTTTTTTTTAAGACGTACATATGTTCTCTGGCCAGGTTATCTATCTATAATATATATATATATATATATATATATATATATATATATATATATATATATATATATATATATATATATATATATAATGCCACACGACTCTGTCTGTCTGTCCATTAGTGCGTTACGTGCTTTTTTATAAAAAAACATATATGTTCTCTGACTAGGTTATAGGATATTTTTTATTGCGTTAGGTAACATAAAGAATAAGCAGTGACGACAATAGTGAATCAAGTCGGAAAAAAAGGTTACCGTTAGCGCCTTCTCTTGCAATACACTGCCTAAACCATTAAATATGGAGAAATATCAAATTGCAAAGAATATAATATATATAAAATTCAACATCTCTCTGTCTGTCTGTCTGTCCGTTAGTGCGCTTATCACTTGAGAACCACACTGATTTACGTGTTTTTATAAATTTATACATATGTTCTATATAATTCGATATAAGCCTAGATAATGGGAGATAAGGTGAGATAATGGGAGATAAGGAGAAATAATGGGAGATAAGGAGAAATAATGGGAGATGAGCAGAGATAAGCCTAGATAATGGAAATTATGTAGAGATAATGGGAGATAAGGAGAAATAATGGGAGATAAGGGGAAATAATGGCAGATATTTTATTACGTTAGGTAACATAAGGAATAAGCAGTGACGATAGTAGTGAATCAAGTCCACGCGAGCGGAGCCGCGGGCACGGCTAGTATATATATATATATGTATATATATATATATATATATATATATATATATATATATATATATATATATATATATATATATATATATATATGTATATATATATATATATATATATATATATATATATATATATATATATATATATATATATATATATATAACAAGAAGGGTTGGGAGAGTTTTTACAACCCACGATTAGCCAGACTTTGAGTGTGAATTAAAGCACATGGGTGAAACACTGCAATGCGAGGTTATATTAACTGGAAGAAAACAAACAGCTGTGACATTTATCGGAACTGCCAACCTAACGACATTTGATTTTACTGCCAACCTTATAAAATTCTGATTTTATTGCCAACCTAATAACATTCGAATGATAAAAAATAAACTTTTTAGATTTTGAATATTAAAATGTAAAAAATTGGTGGGTGATACGACTTTTTTATTATTATTTTCGGACTCAGCACACCAAAAAACATACGAATCATGTAAAAGTAGTTTTTTTTTTCATCGTTGGCCTGTGTTATTAAGGCATAAGAGATTGGTGTATGGTGTATGTGTTATAAATATTCAGAGATTCCAATATCCATTAACTACTAGAAGCACGAGCAATAAGAAAGATTCGTCGACGACCTCAAAAGATTGTCAAAAAAATTGCTCTGCACATCTTATAATGTAAATAAGTACAGTTTACGAGTAGTATGGATACATGAGTTTTTAGAAGTTATTTTCGGGTAGAAATAAATATTTTCTTAAAATTTCTTTAAATTTAATCTAATTTTCTCATCAATTTCTATGCAGTTTTATAGCGGACTGGATAAAGTTTTTCACATAAAACACGTAGATAAGTTTGAGCACTGTAATAATAGAAATGGAGATAAGAAATAGGGTAAAAAATAAATATGTCAGAAAATTTTATTGCATTACTAAACCAAGTTGTTTGAGATAAAAATCATGGATAAATAAAAAAATCTGTAATAGCGATTGTGAAAATGATACTAACCAAGGTAAGTGAGTTATGAGCCATAAAGGAGAAGAAAGAGTATAAACTATAGTTAAATTTTGGGATGTAGGGAAATCCATACAGCGCTACAAGAGAGACGAGTGTGTAGAAGAGCGATTGAAGTTGGTCCTAAATCGCGGCTATTTGTATTAGGTGAGGAGGAACATGAAGTCCCTCATAAGAAAGAATTTTTAGAAAGGATTTTTAGGAGGAGTAACAAGCTCAACCTAATAAGGCCGTGATGTAGAAGGGAGACGACGGAAACAGCCATCGAAATAATATAACAGATGTCCTAGCACTTCACAACTACAATTCTTTATTTCTTCGGCAAAAAAATTGTGTTATATTTTGACATGTAGGGAAATCCATACAGCGCTACACTACGCGTGTGTATGGAAGCGATTGAAGTTGGTCTTAAATCGAGGCTATTTGTATTCGGTGAAGAACATAACCCTGGGTAATTTATTCCAAAGAGATGAAGTCCCTCATAAGAAAGAATTTTTAGAAAGGATTTTTAGGAAGAGTAACAAGCTCAACCTAATACGGACGTGATGTAGAAGGGAGGCGACGGAAACAGCCATCGAAATAATATAACAGATATCCTAGCACTTCACAACAACAATTCTTTAGTTCTTCGGCAAAAAAATTGTGAACTCCTAAAGTAGAATAAAACAGTAATTGTCTAACCACCTACACATCCTACACATATATCCACTGATCAGGACATTATTTTAAAAATTATAATTTTTCAAATTATTTATTTTAATCTCTAGATTCTTCCTCAGATTCGATGCAGCGATTGACAGAATTAATTATTAATAAGTAGGTAGTTTTACATAGTTAACAAGAGTAATACGAAAGTAAATCGCATCTCTTTATTTAAATTTTTTTTCTAACTCTTCATCAAACATACTGACTACTATACTACTATAATGCTACAACTAATGGATCAAACGCCATAAAGTAGCCGATATAACGCTAATTAAAGTAGACGCTTCTGAAAAAAAAGTAACCAGGTCCACTACTTCGTTCTATTTTCCGAAATATTCGGTTGTGTTTGGATAAGGACTGTACATGTGGCGACTATGAACTAAGCAATCACTGCTAAATTCAAAAGAAAAAAATGAGCTGAAGTTGTGTCGTTATTCCAAAGGACTATCCAATTTAAAAGCATAATTACGTTTTAGAATCTGTAGACTGTTTCAAATTCGGGCTGGTATGGTAAATTGTTGTAATGCAAATGTCCTAAAAGAATAGTAAATTGAAATTAAAGCGAAATGAATTAAGGTTCAATACCGAAATCACATCATAAATATTTGGATCGTACATATATTTCGACTTGACAATAAATTATTTTAACAAAATCACCTGCTATTGATCCATTTCAAGCCACTTTGATAAGCTAATTTCCGGTTATGATATTAACGGGTTAAAGCAGAAACCTAATCCGATAAATTCGTGTTATGAAACTAAACTTTTACTAATTATCGCACCGATACCGAGAACCAATATTATTATTGAGCTTTGGAGTATATACCACATCAAATAGGATAAAAAAAGAAACGACTATAGCCTCATGATATTTTAAAAGCTGTATATATATATATATATATATATATATATATATATATATATATATATATATATATATATATATATTATTTATTTCTACCCGAAAATAACTTCTAAAAACTCATGTATCCATATTACTCGTAAATTGTACTTATTTACATTATAAGATGTGCAGCGCAATTTTTTTGACAATCTTTTGAGGTCGTCGACGAATCTTTCTTATTGCTCGTGCTTCTAGTAGTTAATGGATATTGGAATCTCTGAATATTTATACACACATCCACCATACACCAATCTCTTATTCCTTAATAACACAGGCCAACGATGAAAAAACTACTTTTACATGATTCGTATGTTTTTTGGTGTGCTGAGTCCGAAAATAATAATAAAAAAGTCGTATCACCCACCAATTTTTCACATTTTAATATTCAAAATCTAAAAAGTTTATTTTTTATCATTCGAATGTTATTAGGTTGGCAATAAAATCAGAATTTTATAAGGTTGGCAGTAAAATCAAATGTTGTTAGGTTGGCAGTTCCGATAAATGTCACAGCTGTTTGTTTTCTTCCACTTAATATAACCTCGCATTGCAGTGTTTCACCCATGTGCTTTAATTCACACTCAAAGTCTGGCTAACGTAGTTGTAAAAACTCTCCCAACCCTTCTTGTTATATATGTGGTGAGTTTGTAGTTAAAAAACATCAAAGAAACATTACTGACTTTGTAAAAAAAGTATAGTTTGCATATTTTGGTGTAGAAATCGGTAATCAAGAAAAATGTTGGGCTCCTCACGAAGTAGGTTATGTTTGTGTCGAGGATCTTAGGAAATGATATAAGAAAGAAAAGATAGCTTTTAGATTTGCAGTACCCATGGTATGGAGTGAACAAGAAAACCATTCAAATGGTTGTTATTCTTGCTGCGTTGATGTTTCGGAATATAACTTCAAAAATAAGAAAGTAATTATCATCCTAACTTTACTTCAGCTAATCGGCCGGTAGGACATGGACCGGGACTTCCTGTCCCTGAGCCACTTCAGTCTATTGACGACATTTTACAGTCCAGTCCAGAATTTAATGAAAATCGACCGGATGATGATGAGTTTCAATGTTCTCTAGAAAATTTAAAACCACAGTTGTTTACACAAGCTGAGTTAAATGATTTAGTGGGAGATTTGGGTTTGACGAAGGAAAAAGCAGAATTACTTGGTTCTAGGCTGAAAGAAAAACATTTATTGGAATCTAGAATATCTATTTACCATTATAGAACAAGAGATCAACAGTTTTCTCAATTTTTCAAGCAGGAAGAGGATTTGGTTTACTTTTTACTTTGATCTCTATTTTGAAATCGATGTCATGTTGTGAAAGAACTGTGGGTGATACAAAAAAACTGATACCAGATACAGTTTCAGCACCCAAAAATACATGACACTTAGATGTATTAGTTTAAAAAGTTTTTACAAATATTTTTTTTGTTGGCCTGTGTAATTAGTATTCCACTTAAATTTTCAGCCGTACTTTTTGTGCCCTATAAATAGTGGGAATGTACTTTAAAGAAAATATTTCCAAAATTATTTTCAAATTAAGATTAGTTATCTACATTTTAATCTTATTTAGTGATGCTAAACATTTTTATTTTAGAAAATATAGTTTCAAATTTAGAGGAAAATTTGGTTAAGCATCACGTATTATTGAAAAAGTAAATTTTAAAATTTTGGTTTTTGTTTATGTTAATAACAAACTATGCCGTTATTTCTGGTTTATTTTAGCTTTTCCGTTCTTTGTCTAGTTGTCATAATAAAATGTAATACGTATATTTGTGTAATATAGTCCGAATATCTATATAATTATATTTACATAACATTATGGAACTTTAAATAAAGACTTCGGAGATTAAAGAATTTGCATAAAATTACAAATAGTTACAAAAGATTTCAAGACTGTTTTTTTTTTTTTACAATATAGAGCATCAATTCTAGTTTGTGCGTTTTTACAACTCCGCTTTCTGCGTACTGATGTGAAGACCACGTTGCTTGCATTCATTATATAACCTTGTTAACATCAATTTTATGTGCGGCAGTGTTATGAACCAGAACTATCCTGTCTTCACCAAAGTTAAGAGGAAATAAACGATGATTTTGAATTAGAATAACTTACTTACATATAATGGTTATCTCTCATGATGATATGATATCCGATAAGAAGCAAAACAATATAAAATTCCTTTTTTACAACATACGTATAGACCTTGTATTGTTACACTTTATTGTATAAAATATAACGTCGTTATATGTTCATTGTGTTGTAGCTACTGGAGAAAATACTATAGAGTTTAACAATTTGCAGCAATCTCAGAGTAATCATCGGTTTTCTAAAGAAATTCTCTAGAATTGCTCCATATCGGTAAAATATGTTTTCGAATTTTATCAGAAAATTTGTGTAGAATACAAATCAGGTTTATATTGTCATTAGTTACAAAACCACAAGGCCGTTGTAAGGTCTTTATATAAAAGGTAATTATTAATAGATGTTATCACTTACCAGTGTAGAAAAGAAGGCCGTTCGGCTGTCGTGTCTTGAAATATAACGTAATGGTGTCTTGAGCGCTGACAATGGGTTCACCCCCCGTTTGGCTTAGATCGTACGATAAAAATTCCGTCCCACGGAAGACAGCTTCTGAAGGCGCTTTATCTGAAAAAGACGTTTAAGTTAATGAGAGGCTTAGTTTACTTTTCGAGGATTTTATGTGTAAAACTATTGACAAGTACGGCGGATTTACCTTTCTTTTATACTTTTACAAAGAAAAGTTTTATTTTAATATTTACTATGTTACTGTGAATACCTAGTAAAAAACCTTAGGGGATCTATATGTAGGGACTTCTATTTTGGTTGTATTTGTAAATTTGTTGTTTAGGGATAGTCTATAGAATCAAGGCTGATTTTTTAGTAGTTACGTGAGTCTATTAAAAGGTTATATATTTAAAAAAATATTTTAAAGGTTGAAACGTCTTGACTTTCGTTACTTTTAATAAATATTTTATTTACTAAATAGAAGCCGTTATTTTCCCTTATGTATATCTTAATTTTGAGAATGGATTGAGTGGATATTAATACTGATAGAGGACAGAATTAAGACAACAGCTAGCTCGTTTTTTACTGGTAGAGTACATGGAGATCGAGGTAATTTTTGTACGCCTTTTGAAAATAGTCTTTATGGTTGTTTAAAATTTTATTGCACTAGTTTTGGGCACCATTCATTTTAGAATAAAAGAAATCTAATTTCAGCTCAAAAATGAAAAAATACTGAAGAGTTATTTAGTTGTTAAAATAAGATCAATTTACGTACAACCGGTGCGTCCTGAAAGAAAGAGCAGAAGGTTAGTGAAACACTAAGTTTAAATATAGAACGATATATTATCAATAAAATAAAAATTCCTAACTTTATTACACTCTTAAAAATTACTTCTACTAAATAAAAACCCCTTAAGCTAAAGAGTGTACACTATGGCATAGAGTCCTTAGATTAGGGTTTTTAATAAAAGGCTTGATAAAACTCGATATTGAAAGTTTTTGAAATTAATTCCGCGAATTACACGTGTAGAGTAGTCGATGGAAACGCACTTGTAGACAGGAAATGAGATTTTTAGACTGGTGTGCTTATGACTTACGGATTGATTTCTCCTCGTGGGTTTTCCATAAGTTACTAAGCCTATCCTGATGAGATCCTCATAAAAATATTGTCTCAGCCATTACCACCCTAGTTTCATTTGGGTTGTTAAACACTTGTTGACCCGAAATGACTAAGGATGAGTAGAATATTTCAAGAAAGGAAAAATGCCTTCAACTTGAGAGCTAGAAACCGTTACTACACTACTACACCACTGAGAAAAAAAAACACTATGGCGTACTGGAGAAGAAAGCCACTACGGCCTACTGGCGGAACAAAGCCGTTACTGCTTCATGGTGAAAAAGCCCTTAAAAATTCCATCTGGCCGCTTAAATATCTTTGTCCCTTCCTTAAAGTGACGTCTCTAAAATGGCTCACTTGTGGGCGAAAAGTTCATGCAATCTAAATAAGTCAAGTCGGCAACACGCGTTACACACTGCCGATTTAAATTAAACTGCCCAAAAATTTAAAACACTGTTTTATGCTACACTGCTCAAAAATTAAAATCACTGCATTAAAAAAAAATGTAATAAAATATAAACTATTGGGAGAAAAACAGTGTAGTAACATGATTTTAAAATCTAGGAAAAAATGAATGTTGCAAGGTTATTAAGTAAATAATACAAAAGAATGGCGATTATATATTTTTAATGCACTTTAAATTATAAGAATTTTTTTTTTAAATATGTTTTAAATGTTAACATTATTTTTTATCGAGTTAAATAGACCATTGATGAAAACTATGGCGCCTCCTTGTTGCAAAATAACTTCACAAAAAATAATCCAATCTGCAAAAATTAATCTGTACAATGCAGTAGTTAAAAACTTTCGAAGGTTTTTTTTTTTCAAAATAAAAAATTTACTGTTTCAAACTTTATTATGCAATTTTCGACCAAAAAACTTATACTTAATTATTTACAGAAAATTGTCTATTAGAAAAATTAAACCTCTCGACAGTTTGTAGAAGTAATTATTAAGATTTAAAAAAAAAGGGTTAAAAAATATTAAAGATTGACTGAGTAATATCGTTGGAATGGAATTTTCTTAATTTTTTCAAAAATAATCATATTTTTAAAAATTCCAGGTGTATGTAACCCCTTAAGGGGATGCACCTGGTCATGGAGCCGAAAAAAGCGTTTTTTAGAATTTCTTTTAGCGAACAAATTCATTACATAAATTAGGTTTTTTTATATAATAATACATAGCTTCGGATACAATTTGTGAAATTTGAATTAAAAAAAAAATGGCGGCGCTACACCCGTTCTCCTGCGACTCGCTTTTTTAAGGAGCATTACGATGTGTACGATTACTGGGAGCTGGATCATCTGAAATCAAAATTTTCAAAGAAATTAGTTTACTAGAGGATCAATCTTGTCTTCGAAAGAAAGGTTAAAAAAAATTCGTCAATTGGCATTTATTTAAACAAAAAAGCGAAAAAATGAAGTTACAGCGTGTTACATTTTTGCTGATTAAAAATAAAAATATTGATAAAATAAAAATTCCTTAGTTCAAAGACAAGCAATATATATAGAGAAAAGCGTGGCATGAAAGAGTCATGTTTTGAAAAAGCCATTACCATTTACGCGGTAGTTTTCGAATGAATGTTGTACGAATCACTGTTTTAAAATAGCAACACGGGACCGCCTTCGTCCACAAACATTTGACAGTTCACCGAAAACAAATGGGGCTGTGCAACGAGTTGAAGATTTGATCACCATAAAGTAAGTTTTTGAGCTCATTTTATTTGTTTTCTGACGTTTACACGTAAGAAAATAACAGCAATATGATCATATTATCATTTTGTGTATTTATTAAGCCTTCCAATACACACATTTTGAAGCAAAGCATAAATTTCGTAACTTATTTTCGAAGTTATAATTCCTGACAGAGTATGTTTTGAAAGAGCCGGGACATGGTGTTATGAAAAAGCCGGGAATATGGTATTATTATACTTACTAGAAAGAATCTTTTTTATTTCAGGAAACAAATATGTCATCTGAAACAGCAAAGTTCTGCCCAAAGAAGAGTAAAAGGCCAACAACATCTACAATATATATAAACAAAATGGCTATTTTCCTTAAAATTTCAAGAGCTTACTTAGCTGAAATTGTCAAGAAGGTAAAAGTTTCAGGCGAATCATCCTACAAACATAATCCTGGCATAAGTAGTAAATTCACTATGTGTGACTGCCTCAGTATTCACCAGATCTGGCCCTCAGCGATTATTATCTCTTTCTAAGTTTGAAAAAGTTAGTTCAGACAAAGAAATTTAGCTGAAATGAAGAAATCGAATGGGAAACTGAGCCTTATTGTAGAGAGCTCCACAAATCGTACTATATAAAAGGTATCCAAATATTGGAAGATGTTGAAGGATAAAATCGAATTTTGGCAAAAATACTTTTTTTTCTTAAAAGTCTCTGGACTTTTCACCTCATGTAGTGTAAGCGCTTTAATTTGATTTTACTGTAACTGTACTTTGGCGTTGTCGCAGGAAGTTATTTATCGATCGGCTAAGCCCACCGACCTCTGTCATTTCTTACAGGGAAGAAACGATGAACCAGGTTTCATTATGTAAATCGGTTGCGGGCTGTCAGCTGCCTATTACAGATATTCCCTGAATAGTAAACTGGACAGGAGAAAAAAATGTCTTTAAAGAAACAATCTTCAACTTAACATGAAGGGACGAAGGTAGAGGTAGAATTCGTGTATTCGTAGTTAGCAATCAAATTATTTAAACGACAGGTGGTGGTTAAAGAAAAATATTTATATTAATTATCATTATCGGTAACGTTAACTGCAGACGACAGATGGTAAGCTTAACGAAGGATAGTAAACAGTTACCGTTTAACTAAATTGACCTAAAATAAGTGACGTTGACTAGCAAACCATGTTAGACGGTTACACTTACTGATGACAGTAACCGAAAACGTAATTGACGCCCGATTGTGACTTTGTGACGGTAAATAGAAACGCTATCGCTATTTAGGAACGAGTAAAAAATCTTAGCCGAAACAGTTCTCCTCTGACCTATCTGTCGATCCAATCGCTGGTTTGGTTTTCGGTTTGGTATATAAACCGGTCTTCGATCTTGTCGAGGTTACTGGTGGTTAGCGGACCAATTCCGTTCCGATATATATGACGTACGTATGGTTTTATAAGCCCAGTGCCAGTCGAAAAAGTCATTGCGGAAAGTATAAGCTTGCACCGGCTTTAATAATACACCATTGATGTGATATACGTCCGAGGTAACGGCTGAGGAAATCAAAGAAAGGATTTTCCGAATTTGGAATGACGGAACATTAATGAAGACCACTATCCACACGTTTATATCTACCAATTAAAGCGACGTTAAAAATTTTGAATGTCAAATAACAAAGTTAGGTAGGTATAAATAATATAACTCTGAAGTTAAAATTTTGAAAAGATTGAAGATTGAAGACATTGTTGTCTTTTATAGGTTAAAATTTATTTTTTTTTTAAATAAATTTATGTATCTAGGTTTGCATATTCACTGTTGTTATGTTAAATGAATAAACATGATAACGCAAGGTGCAGTCTGTCAAGTAAAAACGTAGTTGCTCGTATTCTTGAAAAAATGTGTTTCGAGAACCTTTTTTGCTATCAATGTATTCTTTGGTGTGCTAACAATGGCATAATTACCTTAGAAAATTGTTCAATCGCCTCCTGTATTAATAATCGCCTGGCATCTTCGAGGTATGCTGTCGACGAGATTTTCTACAATGATCTCCAGATTTTTCGAGCTTTCTTCTGAGCTTTCTCTTTACAAGGGACCAAACGTTTTCAATATGGTTGGCGTCCGGCGATTGTGAGGGCTACTCTAGTATCTTATCGTGAGCTCCAGCCAGTAGCTTCGCGACGTGATTTTCGTCCAACATAGGTTTCTTCAACATGCATCGGAATTTGATATCATGAGCACGAAGATGTTGTCGAACGGTCTCATGGGATACATTCAAACCCGATTTTCTTAATTTTACCGCTTCTCGACGCAGCACCAATTTCAGGACTCGTGAAAACAAAGACAAAATTCATTTTTCGATTTTCGGAGTGACTTTGACTACCGAGTCACATTTTGGCAAGTCGTCGACATTTTTCGTCTCGTTAAAATGATATTTAGCGGCCGCAGAATGTGTCATTTTAGGCCCCTTTTGGATAGAAATAAAGAGAGACTGCCTCTAATCGACGCGCAAGCAAGTGACTCATTTTGGATTTTACGTGCTTTAGACGAAAGTTCGAAATCGACTGATACTTTTACTAAAATTCGTCGTAGTCAAAGGTTCCCTCTACCGATTTTTTGCTGAATTAATGATCGCAGGCACGTTCTTACTTGACAGACTGTATGTCTATATACTTTTTTATTAATAATTAAAAATTATATTAAAGCTAACCATGAAAAAGAGCTTTTAATTATTTTTAATTTTTATTTTGTTGTTTACTTAAGTCATCTAATTAAAATAATTTATTAGATTTAATTAAAATTAGAGAAAAAAAAATTGTAAAAGAGGAACACAATTTGTTCTGGATCTAAAGCCCTTCTTAATTAAACATTGCTAATGCCGCGTATAACTCTAATTAAGATTGAGATAAGAAGCATATGTCGGTAAAAATTTTGTTCTTTGTTTTAGAAAGCTTAGAAAATGTTTTTTGCCAATATTTTAATGTTATTTTACCGTAAGACCAATAATCTGGCAATAATATTTTAGTGAGTATTCTATCCATCGTGCAGCCTGTCACTTCCGACACAATCATTGCGTGTTTTGAATAAGTAACACTGATTTCGCGCCGGATTTGTAAAAATATCGATATATCTTTTGGGTAATCAGGGGAAATATTGTTCTTTCGAGACGTAGGCGGTATTCATATTTTATTTATTTCACGAAACGAAATTGTATGTTTTTTATTCAACCGTAAAATGTATACAATAAAAAATATTGAGAAATACGCAGCAAAATATATAATGTTTTCTATGAAAAAAACTGCTAATAAGGTTTGCTTTGAAAGTAGGCACAGTGTGGCCATTCGAGTGGTGTCGTTTCAAACATACCTACAGGTCTCAGGATTCAGCCATTTTAAATATATATATTTTTTAATAATCCTGATCAAATTTCAAAGAGATCTTTGGAGGCTGAGTTAAAAAAAAAACCTAACCTAACTTAACGTAATCTAATATAGTCTAACATAAAGTAAAATAATGAAAAATTAGAAAATGAAAAGTAATAGTCTCTGAATCTAAAAGCCTTAAATATATAATAAAAGACTATTTTTAGTCAATTTCTACTGGTTTATTTATAATTGTGATGACCGGTTTCGCTGTCGATGCAGCTTCTTCGGATCTACATTTTACATTGTCAAGTTAGGTGTAATGTTTACAATTTTATATTATTATTATTATAATATTATACCTATTTAAATTATATTGATAGTATTGGAAAACCCACACAGAAATGGTATTAGGAGAATAAATTCAATAAAGGTGAATGGTTTAAATTACCTGGTCGTTGAGCAAAGTACCTGTAGTCCTTAATCGATTTATTTGCATTGTTTCTAAAAGGTTTAGTTTTAAACCTTTTTGTTGGGTGTGTAGAATTTTGAAATTCCTATTAAACGTGTAATTCTCTGTTAAAAGAGGATTAGTATATGTTGAATTAAACTTTCTATGGATGCAACTTTTTTGGTGTTCTGTAATTCTTTGTATAAATGTTCGTCCAATTTGTCCTATGTATGCTTTAGGACAAGACCCACATGTTAATTGATATACCCCTGATTTATTATCTTTATTGATTTGTGGTTTGTAGTTTTTGCGATATTTCCCTATAGTATTGTTTGTCTTGTAAGCTATGTTAATATTTTTTTTGATTTAAGAATTTTCCCAGTTTTTCTGTTGGTTTGCCGAAGTAGGTTAAGCATTTAAATATGGTTTTTCCGTCCCTAAAACATGGGTATATTTCTAACATTGCCTTGTTTTTAAGTTAGCATAACCGTTGTTAACGGCTACTTGTTTTATGTAGTTTAATTCTTTAGTAAAATTGTATTCTCATAAGGGGATATTAGTTAATCTGTGTATAAAGCTATGATAGGCAGCGAGTTTATGATGGTTGGGGTGGTGACAACTATTGTGAATTGTGGTATTTGTATGACAGGATTTGTGATATATTGCAAATTCATGTTTTTTCCCGGTTTTACTGATTGTTAAGTCTAGGAAGTTGATTTTCCCATCGACTTCTTCCTCCATTGTAAAACTGATATTTCTACGTAAAGAACTGATGTACTGTAAAAAGCGAGTTAATTGTCTATCCGTTCCTGTAAAACATACAATTATATCGTCTACGTATCGATACCAGTATAGACAATTATTACTAGTGTTATTACGGTGGTTAGATATCATTGTTTCAATACTGTCCATAAAAATTTCGGCAAGTAATGGGCTTAATGGACTCCCCATAATTAAGCCTTCCTTACTATTGTAGAATTTATTGTTAAATGAAAAATAATTTTGCCTTAGGCAGATTCTTAATAAATTAATTATATCCATTTTTATAACTTCATTCACTTTGTTTTTTGTTAATAGGTTCTCTGTTAAAATTATTGTTTCGTCTGGGGGAACACTTGGAAATAAGTTTGACATCGAAAGAAACTAATTTAGAATTATCTGATATTTTTATATTCTTAACTTTATTTACGAGTTGGTATGAGTTTTTGATACTGTATTTAGGTTCAAATTAGCTATGATATTTGATTCAGTCTATTAAAAAGGATGACGTCTTGTACAACCATCCGAAATCTAAAAGCCTTAAATACAACCTAACCTAACCAAACCTTACTAACCATATGTATGGTTTGTGTGTGCTTGTACATTTAGAGACTATTACTTTTCATTTCCTAATTTTTTATTAATTTACTTTATGTTAGGCTAGATTATGTTACGTTAGGTTAAGTTAGGTTAGGTTTTTTTTAAAAAAAATCGGGCTCAGAAGATCTTTTCGAAATTTGATCAGGATTATTTAAAAAAATATTTATATTTAAAATGGATGAATCCTGAGACCTGTAGGTATGTTTGAAACAATACTACTCGAATGGCCACACTGTGGTATGCTTGGTTTAATAAAAACGGACGTCTATCAATCACCAAATTAGGATATCTATTGTAAAGCGCGTCACACATTACAATGTTTGACATCCAACAACACCAGTAGGATGATAGCATAAATTTCAAAATAATGTCTCAAAAGGTATTACTACCTCAGTGCTTGCCGTGGTTAAACCGCGAAAACAGGAAAATGATAGTTAGTGCAGTAAAAAAAGGTCGAAATAATCTTAAGATAGGCATAGTTTAGATATAGCAATATTATGATTTTATCCTCTTTGAGGCATCACCAGGAGTATTGTCCTGAGTTTTGGAGTTCGAAAAACCTGTGCTCTTTTGTTTTATAAAAAATAAAAGTTTTCAAGAAGCGTTTTTTGAGCTTAAAATTCGAATAACTCCGGTTATATAAGGCGGATCGAGACAAAAAAAAAACAAATGTAATGAAATTTGCAACAAATCCTCGTTAGTTTTAACCGCTCAAGTGCACATGTAACCTACAAAATTGAAAAAACAGGCAAAAAAACTATTTTCTCATTTTATTGTGCAGGTAGAGTAAGTAAACCGATCGGCTTGTAACTTTGAGAAAATATGCTTTTTGTTATAGGCCTTGATATTTTAGTACAAAAATATTGAACCCAGGGGGCACAATTAAATTTGTTATTGAAAATTTGAATTGTTCGCCATTTTATGCCATTTGGTCCAAAATGGACCTTTTTTTTTAAAAAATTTAATGTGTCGACACCAGCTTTTCGATGCCATTAAAAAACGTTTTTTGAAGTCATTTTAACCGTTTTTTTACATTTGTTTTTTCTCTCATTTTCATGCACCAGATGTGGCAAAAAATTTTCAATTCTTTTTTTTTTCTAAATGACCGAAAAACGCATTTATTATTTGATTTAAAAAAGTAAAAAAAAAACAGTTAAAATGATACCAAAAAAAATATCTTTTTAATGGCATCGGAAAGCTGGCGTCGAGACCTAAATTATGAAAAAAAAAGATCGATTTTGGACCAAATGGCATAAAATGGCGGGCAATTCACATTTTAAATAACAAATTCAATTGTACCCATTGGGTTCAATATTGTTATATCAAAATTTTTTTTTAATTTTGTAGGTTAAGTACGCACTTGAGTGACTTAAAACCAATGGGGATTTCTTGGAAATTTTACCAGGAATAGTTTGTTCTTTTTTGTCTCAATCCATCTTATATAACCGAAGTTATTTACATTTTAAGCTCAAGAAGCGCGTTTTGATAACTTAAATTGTTTATAAACCAAAGAGCATAAGTTTTTCGAGGTCCAAAAACTCAGACAATACTCCTGGTGATACCCCAGAGAGGATAAAATCATAATATTGCTGTATGTAGATTGTGCAATTTCAGATGGTTTTTTTACTGCTCTAAATAGAAACAGGAACACTGCGAGCACCGGCATCAGCATAGATACCGATATTACTGATTTCGCCCCCCTCTTTGCGATATTGCAAGTTGAAAATATATAAATTATAGACGGCTATATAATGGAAGATAAGTGGGAAGGAAAGGCTACGCAACAACAGGTCACTGACATAAGGTAAGACAGTGCATCTGAATAGTATGTAGAATTTACCAAAAGATGTGCTAATAACTAGGAGCGTTAAAAGATTTTATGCCTTTTATAGATTTCTATTTCTCCTTGAGTAGCGGTTATTTGAGTTCCAAGTCTATATAACTTCATTCAAAATGATTTTGAATAGGATTACTACTGATCATGGTATTAGGACCGGCTATAAGAAGAGTCAATATTACCAGGAAGAGGGCATTTGTCTGTCAATATATTTTTTGTGTAGTTTTTACGGAAACTAGTCACAAATTTTGTTAATATTAAGAATAAAGAATAAATTATTGATTTGGTTAGAGTACGGCAGTAATTTTTAATCAGTAAATGACTAGTATTGATATGGCCTGTAAGAGTTATATTTCAATCAATATAAAAGAATTTCCGGTCATTAGAAAATATAGTTCCTTTATGCAAAAAGTGACCGAACTTCTTGGAAATACAAGAAAACAGTAGCGCCACTTTTGTTTATCGGCTGTTTATGATATTTGTTCTACTAGATATCTAGTTGCAGTGGTAAGAGTGTCAATACACTCTAACGACGGATATAAAAATGGGTTTCGAACAAGAAACTGCCGTAAGCTTTTGTAATAAAGTTGGTATGTTCATTAAATCATCCATTGGACCATTCAGAGGGGATATTTTAGTCAGTTTTGACGTTGCTATAATATCAGATGTAATTCGGCATTTGATTTATCTTCCGCAGATTTATTAGAAATATGTCTGTCGTCTACATATTTCATTTTCCAAGAAACATTTTATGAACAAACTTCAGGAACAGTCATGCTTTCTCAACTATTTCCTATAGTTTTTGGAAGCTTTTGTAAAAAGCGCTTTAAGCTCAGTTTCTCTAAATCACCAAATTTTTGCTGCAGATACGTTAATTACACATTTATTATCTGGTTATATGATGAAGAAATCCTGAATGCCTTTCTGGATAATCTCAATTAACATCATTCAAGTAAAAAAATTATAACTTTCTTTTCTCAGCGTTCTGTACAGGGTGAGTGAAGTTCATTATCTCATTTGTTTCATGAATGACGAAAAAATATTAAATACAATAGTTTTAGGGAATGTTAAGGTGCAGAGTTTAAAACTATTTTTGAGTATGCAGGGTACTTCAAAAAAGTGTGACCGATATAACATGTTTTTTTTTTTTAAATGAAACTATCTTGTATTTTAATAATAATGTTATATACCTAAACCTAGTAGTTTTTCTAATATTTCAATTTTTTTTTTAAATACTAGTGTTCAATTTTGTAAAAAATTTTAAAATAAATTAGAAAAAATTTTAAAAATTATACTACACTTTTTCGAGGTACCCTGTATACTCAAAAATAATTTTAAACTGTGCACCCTAATATTCTCTAAAACTATTGTATTGAACATTTTTGGTCATTCCCGCAACAAATGAGATAATGAACTCTATCGTTGACTCACCCTGTACAAAAAAAAGTAACGACAAGATGGGACCCAATAAAATATATCTGAACTCATACCATTTTCCTTCTCAATCTGTTATTAAAAATTCGGATCAAGATATTCTTTATTCGAATCCACTAATAGTTTTCTAATAAATAAAACTTAACAATAAAATATATCTGAACTCATACCATTTTCCTTCTCAATCTGTTATCAACTGACTAATATTTAGAGCCTCTATAGATTCTATTTGGACCTAGATAGATCTTTGGAGAAAAAAGTAATGGATATAGACTGAAGATATTAAATATTCTTTATTCGAATCCACTAATAGTTTTACCTTATATACATGATACGTGTAGTATAGGCAGAAGAGTCAAATTACTTAAAATATTCAATAATCAGAGAACGCTATTTCGTATTAGAGAGTTGTATATTTCCTAACAGATTTTTAACTTATAGAAACCTCAAATTTGGCCGTTGATGTAGATAGGTTCTGCTCCCGCCGTACCTTATATGTGTTAGAATATCTCTAAACGAGATATATTTGTCTGATTAGGTGCGCCGAATTTCCAGAAAACTTGTTTCATTAAAATATCGAGAAAAAGTTTGCACTAACCTGAACTATCCAGAGCTTATCTATAAATATTTTAATTGTGAAGTGGTTGATGGATCTAAGCCTCTTGAATCCGTTTAAAGCAATGCGAAGTTCCTTTCGCCTACAACCTTCATCAAAAACTCTTTTATATTATGAACCCCATCCCTTTGGAATAAACTACCAGGGCCACGTTTCTTACCGACTACAACCTTCAGCGAATCAAGACCAATGTACGTCTTTGCTGCGGCGGACGCTCCTGTTTTGTAATGCTCTTTTAAAAAGACAGTTCTACAGCTGAAACCGAAATTGTTAAACTGCATTTTGGTACTATTCGTGTCGAAATCTATTTTACCAATATATTTTAATTTGCTTGGTTCAAGTAGTGTGGCGGGTTGAAAGTCTGTCAAGTGAGCTGGAGGTCCTGGTTGGAATTCGGCGCTAGCGGAGATATATATATATATATATATATATATATAATATATATATATATATATATATATATATATATATATATATATATATATATATATATATATATATATATATATATATATATATATATATATATATATATATATATATATATATATATATATATATATATATATATATATATATATATATATATATATATATATATAGTATTTCCCTCCTAGTTATTTCAAGCCCAAGACAACAAAAACCCAGATAATATATTTTTTTAAATCTTAATGAATTATTATTTATTTTCACATTATTTACAGTCTAGAAAATCAGAAAAATATTCATAATTTTCCAGGATTTTTCTAATCTATGTGACCTCCTTTGTTTTCAATTACCGCTTTACAGAGTTTCGGCATTCTGTCCAGTAGTTTCTTCAGAGTTTCTTCGGTTATTTTAAGCCATTCTGCTTGTAAAAGTTCCCACAAGTGCTTTTCTGATATTGGATAGTGTTTTCGAACACACCTGTCCAAATGGTCCCACACTTCCAGGACGTCATCGAATTTTCGTCGGTCCAAATATTCTCTAATTTCTTTAGCAGAATGTTTAGGGTCGTTGTCATGCTGAAAATTAAATTTCCCCTGAAAAATATCTCTTCCAGAAGAAAGCATTTGAGTTAGCAAAATTTCTTGATACTATTCTTTTCGTATGAATCCTTCTATCCTAAAGATTTTTCCAACTTTACCGTTGCCAAAACAACCCAAAACCATTACTGAACCTCCATCATGTTTTACTGGCTTCCAACATCCTCTCTTCAGCCGACCGCCGCACGTAAACTCGTCGATTTCAACCGAAAATTTCGAATTTAGATTCTTCGCTCCAAAGGATGGAATTCCATTGTTCTGATGTCCAATTTTCATGTTCTCGGGTCCATTTTAATAGTTTACGTTTATTCACTTGCCTAAGATTTGGTTTTCTCACCGCAACTGTCCCGTGTAGTCCACCTTCTGCTAACCTGTTCTTCATGGTTCTCACGCTGATGGAGTAGGCTGCTCCAGGTTTATTTGAGCCGTGATTTCTGGTGCGGTTAGGCGGCGACTGCTGGGCATTGTTATAGCTCTGTCTTCAGCGGAAATCGTTTTTCGAGGCCTTCCTGAACGTTTTTGGTTGCAAATTCCATGTCCAGCAGAAAAATTTTTTTACGATGTAGTCCACCGTTCTTCTTGGTATCCGCTTATCACTCGCAATTTGTCGACTCGAGTGACCATTTTGATGTCTCACAATTATCAGAGCCCGATTTTCAACGGAAACTTCTTTCATTTTTGGCATTTTCACAAAACAATTGAGCCTGTATCAATGGCAAAGTACTGTTTGCGAATGGTTAATTTCCAAAAAGGTAATGGTATTTATAGCACAGTTTTTATCATAAAATGTCACTAGGAATAATCCCTAGAGACTTGAAATGGGTTCTTACTTCAACTGGAATTCTCAAAAATCGCCTCAAAACGATTATCGTGAAAAACTTGGAAATATGTTCTAATTGGTTTTTAATTTGCGATTTCACCAAAAAGGCTTATCTAAACAATTTTATGTTGGACCCTTGTTAAGACCAATTAAATTTACCTAATGTAATAAAGCGGTTTACTTAGGTATTAAATTTTGGCAGTTACATTGAAATTTCTAGGTGGTCAAATACTTTCTGACGGTAATATATATATATATATATATATATATATATATATATATATATATATATATATATATATATATATATATATATATATATATATATATATATATATATATATATATATATATATAGCAAATATGTCTTGGCATGAACATGTTGCAGGCATAGCAAGGAGAGCTTCTCAAAAGTTGGGAATATTATTTAGAACCAGAAAGCTTTACACCCCACAGCAACTGTTAATTCTTTACAAAGCCCAAATTCGACCAACTATGGAATACTGCTCCCACGTTTGGGGCTCCGCTCCCAAACATACACTGCATTTGTTGGATTCTGTTCAGAGAAGAGCGGTCCGTCTGATTGGGGACCCGGAATTGACGGGCGGCCTTGATTCGCTGGAACATCGAAGAACGGTTGGCGACTTGAGTCTGTTCTACAAGTATTTTCATGGAAAGTGTTCGAAGGATGTAGCCCGCTTAATTCCTCCCAAAGCGGTGCATGTTAGAAATACACGTCGCGCTGGTGCTTCGCATCCGTATGAGGTTCAGCTTGTTACTCCGCGTACGACGCTTTTCAAGCAATCTTTTATATGGAGAACGTCATCCCTTTGGAATAATTTGCCCAGCGCTGTGTTTCCCACCGAGTACAATTTACAGCGATTCAAGAACAACGTGAATCGCTTTTTTTTTTTTTTTCCGCACTCGTGCCGCTCCTGGAGCGCTTTAGGGACTTCCCTGCAGCACGTGTGCTAGACCAATAAAAAAAAAAAAAAAAAAAAAAAAAATAGCAAAAACTTGTATCGAATAACATTAACATAATTCGTAAGTTCAATAAAGTAGAAAAAATATCTGCATTTCCTTTAATTATTCGTCCAGTTATTTAAGAAAAAAAGAGCTTTCATATAAAAAATAGATTAACAATTTTCCGCTTAACATACGTCTGAATTTGCACATCAAAACCTAATAATATCCCTTAATTTTGACCGGCAGTGTTTAATCCTGGGTAAATACAATGCATCGGTTTTAGTATAACGCCCCTGTTTGATTGCCAGATAGCTATAGCGGATATTAAAGTGATTTTATTTATCAATCTAAAATGAGCTATCATATTGCACATGTTCATATCTCATTTTCTATACATGTTACTGTGTATACACCGTTCAAGGAATATTTACCACAGAACAGAATGGAACCAACATTTTGAGTTTTTATAGCTTTATGTTTCGATAGCAATTCCCTGAACCATGGGCCTCATTAATTTTAATATCGCAATCGATAATCAACAATATTATTATTTTAAATAGTATAAACTGTTTCTTGCCATCAACTTTAACAAGCTGACAATAAACTGTTCACTTGCTAACGGCCCTAGTAAATAAAATTGTTTAAAATGATAAAATATAGAAAATTGATGTGAAACATACAAAATTTACATTAGTAAGTTAACCAGAACACACAAAAAAGTTACTATAAACACAGAGAAAATTGTTCAGGAAAGAAAGACATAAGCAATTATATACTGAGTAAAAATTGCATAGGTCAAGCGTCTCAAGATGGATTGACAAATGAGGAAACAGTGGATAGACTGTTGACATATGGACTTTGTCCATTTTTATATTTATTCATATATGAAAAACCTCAAATTCCGCTGACAGGAGTAACTGTTGGCAATTTGCTGACCATTATTTTGTTATTCTATGAACGTAGATGGCCCCGATGGACAGCAGATACACTTGTCAGTTTTAAGTACAATTCATTTTATCGGCGAGTTTGCACAGTAATGCGAAAATCTATGGTTGGCGTCTCCCTAAAGAGCTTTGCACGGTAAATAGTTTAAATATATACGATAAAATTATTCAAATCGATTTATTTATTGTTCTGCATCATTTGTACATAGTAAAATCTTGGAATGTTTAACGTACATTCTTTAATTGCTGTAGAATTTTAGTAATGCTACTGGTATTACTCTCCCGAAACTGAACAAAAAGTAAAAAATGTACGGTGCACAGTAGGAAATAATGAATGAATCAAATGGACAAAAATCGTCTTACAGTTTTGGTTCGATTACAATATATTTTTTTTTAATACTCATGCTGCATCCAGCTTTAGTATCCCACTGCTATAATTAAGAAAAATAACCGGCCAAGTGCAAGTCGGACTTGGGCAATTAATTTTCCGTACGTTGATTGCTTCTCAAATAAAAAGTTTTTGTTAAGGAGGTATAAAATGATCAATGACTTCACAAAACACACCCCAAATGAGTTTTCAACAAAGTTTTTTTTCCGATCTTTACTGATGACCTTGAAATTATTTTTTTTATAAACTAGACAAATTATTAAAGATTAGATAATTTTCAGTCTACACCCCGTGGAGAATATTCCAGAATTTTTTCAAAATTTTTTGATCAGTATTTTTCGAGTTAAGGGGGACAGCGATTTTTGCAGTTTTTTAAAAATAATACTGTTTTTACAAGCTCTCATTTGACATCCCACTCGACGACCTGGTATTTTCTTTTACTTCCGATCTCACCCCCCAAAACTAACCCCTTAAGTCAAAATTTAACTATCAAAACTACACGGCTGTAATGACGCCATCAATTCCTATATTAATGCCAAATTCCAACTTTCGATGTCAAATAGTTTCGGAGAAAATCGGGTGTGACAGACGGACAGACACCGAAGTGACCTTATCAGTGTTCCGCACGGAACACTAAAAAGTATATAAAACATAATATTATCTTAAAAATTCAAATCCAATACAAAAAAAAACAATGTAAGCAAAGAAGGAAGTTTTTATATAATTTTAAACAACAAAACGCGTTTTTTTTTTTGTTTAAAATCATATAAAGACTTCCTACTTTACCAATACTGTTATGTTTTATATACTTTTTAGTTTTCCGTACGGAATCTTGGCTCTAATATAGAAATTGATGGCCTCAGCAGAGCTGTGTAATTTTGACTTAAGGGGTTAGTTTTGGGGGTGAAATCGGAAGTGAAAAAAATACCAGGTCATTGAGTGGTGTGTCAAATGAAAGCTTCTAAAAACACGCGTTCCAAAATGTATCCCTCCCCTTATCTCGAAAAGTACTGATAAAAAGAATCTTAAAAAATCCTAGAATATTCTCCACAGGGATAGACTGAACGAAAATTATTATGAGTGTCTTCCCTTTAATAATTTATCTGGTATATAAAAAATAAAAATTTCAAGGTCATCAGTTTTTCAGCAAAAATCTGAAAAAAACTTTGTTGAAAACTCATTTGGGGTGTGTTTTGTAAAGCTACTGATCAATTTATACCTCCTTAACAAAAATTTTTATTTTAAAAGCAATCAACGTATGGCACACTATTTGCGCAAGTCCGACTTGCACTTGACTGGTTATTTTTCTATTAAAGCTGGATGCAGCATGAGTGTTTAAAAAAAAATTGTAATCGGACCAACATTGAGTTGTAAGACGATTTTTGTCCATAAATACTACAAAATTTCCTACTGTGCGGTGTAGTCAGTGAGTGTATAGTCACATATTATGATGATACCGAAGAAAAAAATCAGAAATAAATCAATTGCTTTGTTTACAAATTTAATTATCTATTATTATATAGAATAGAATATACATAAAATATAGTGGGAATTATTAAAGTTAGTTTAAAATTAGAGGTCAGGAAATTTCCCGCATTAGTAATTATAATTCTACCTTCAACTTTAGGACTAATTTTGCGTTGTCTTGAAATATACCACTCTAAAATAGCAGTATCATTTATAGACCTTAATTTTTTTCTATTTATTCCGCTAGTTTTTAAAATCGTAGCACCGTTTCCTCCATCCGCCAAATAACAAGAAGTAATTATCTTGTATTCCTTTTCCAGACTAATAGGTATATAACTAAGTACTTTACAAACATCACATAGGAAATAAACTTTTAGTACTCGAGAAAATGGTTGCCTGTTCTTATCAATCTTCACTATCAGCCCAGAAACTTGTGGAAATCTTCCACTTTGACTGAAAATCTGTTCTAAAACTTTAATTAAGTCAAAACCTGTCAATATAAGGGTATATAATAAGTTTTCGGGAGGAAAGGCTTCAATTAGACTTGCTTTAGTTACCACTCCAGCTGGGAGTACGCCCGTTATTCCTCGTCCGTGATAAATTCCAATAAAACCTTGTTCTTTAGGTTCTTTTAAATTCTTATTTGCATATGCAACTAATGCATCAGTAATAATATTACCCAACCTACATTCTCGAAATCTACATGCTTCAGAATCACTGACTGGTGATTCCGACCTTCCAACAAAGGTTGCAAATAAATTATTAACTGCTGTTCTATATGTCTTCATAAACTCTGTAATAGCTTCATTTTTAGCTATGTTGTGGTCTAAAAGAATAGGTTTGCCAGCTACATTGGCAATTTTGCCCTTGTCATCAAATGTTATAGTAAGCACTCCAAGATATTTAGTATTACAATACGCTTGAACGACTCCTACCACTTTTCCCGATGGTTGTTGTACAAATGTAGGATATGGACCTTTACTATCTTCATCATTTTCTTGAGGACCACTCCATAGTAAAGTTTGCGAATGGCCACCGATAACTACATCGACCTCTTCAACTGTCTTACCAATCACTTTATCCATTTCAAATCCAGAATGTCCAAGAGCTATAATGTAATCCACGTTTTTAAGTTTCAGACTTTGAGCTTCATTTCTAATCGCCTGAATTTCATCCAAAAAAATGACATTTTCTATGTGTCCAGTCTTCACAGTATCAGGAGTAATGTATCCAATCACTCCAATTTTCCTATTGCCTCGTTCAAAAATTACTGATTTAGCAATTTTAGAGAAATCATATTCGTTTGCTTGAGACACATCTAAATTTGCTGCTAAAATATTTGTATCCAGTTGCTGAATATAATCAGACAAGATATCTAACGAGTAATCAAATTCTTGATCTCCAAGTGCCTACAAAAAACATTAAATACGACTCATTAGTGAGCTTTTGACGAAAAATATTATTTAACAGTCCAGAAAGTCAAAGGCATAAGAGTAAGATAGTGTAAATTAAAAAAAAAGAAATAAATTAGTCAAAAAACTATAGAGAGAATGTATATGTGTATGGATATTCCTTTTAGAACCTAAATTACTTGACCGATTTTTACAAACAGGCCTATAATAGTAAAATTGCTCGGATAATAAAACTGTCCTGTCATCGCACATTGGGAAAAATAAGGTATTTTTTGGACAAAAATCGAAAATGGCTTACGTTTTGACCAATTTTAATAATTTTTTTTAGACACTCGTGATCAAATAAATTGACTTATTTTGATTATATCTGATCATATATCGGTTATATGAAAAATACATATTTACCTCATATTAGGAATTCACAAAAAGCTAGTTACGTTGTATAATAAGTGCCTCGATATATGCACTCGTGAACACTTCTAGTTTACTCTCCAACTGCAGAATTTTAAATAAATTGACTTATTATGATTATATCTGATCGTATATCGATTATATGAAAAATACATATTTATCTCAGATTAGGAATTCACAAAATGCCAATTATATTGTATAATAAGTGTCTCGATATGTGCACTCGTAAACACTTTTAGTTTACTCTCCAACTGCAGAATTTTTAAATAAATTGACTGATTATTATTATATCTGATCATATATCGGTTATATGAAAAATACCGATTTACCTTATATTAGGAATTCACAAAATGCCAATTATATTGTATAATAAGTGTCTCGATATGTGGACTCGTGAACACTTCTAGTTTACCCTCCAACTGCAGAATTTTAAATAAATTGACCTATTATGATTATATCTGATCATATATCGGTTATATGAAAAATACAGATTTACCTCATATTAGGAATTCACAAAATGCCAATTATATTGTATATTAAGTGTCTCGATATGTGCACTCGTAAACACTTTTAGTTTACTCTCCAACTGCAGAATTTTAAATAAATTGACTTATTATTTATTATATCTGATCATATATCGGTTATATGAAAAATACAGATTTACCTTATATTAGGAATTCACAAAATGCCAGTTATATTGTATAATAAGTGTCTCGATATGTGTACTCGTGAACACTTCTAGTTTACTCTCCAACTGCAGAATTTTAAATAAATTGACTTATTAAGATTATATCTGATCATGTATCGGTTATATGAAAAATACATATTTACCTCATATTAGAAATTCACAGAATGCTAGTTATATTGTATAATAAGTATCTCGATATATGCACTCGTGAACATCTTTAGTTTACTCTCCAACTGCAGAATTTTAAATAAATTGATTTATTATGATTATATCTGATCATATATAGGTTATATGAAAAATACATATTTACCTCATGTTAAAAATGCACAAAATGCTAGTTACGTTGTATAATAAGTGCCTCGATATATGCACTCGTGAACACCTCTAGTTTACTCTCCAACTGCAGAATTTTAAATAAATTGACTTATTATGATTATATCTGTTCATATATCGGTTATATGAAAAATACATTTTTACCTCATATTAGGAATTCACAGAAAGCTAGTTATATTGTATAATATGTATCTCGATACGTGCACTCGTGAACACTTCTAGTTTACTCTCCAACTGCAGAATTTTAAATAAATTGACTTATTATGATTATACGTGATCACATATCGGTTATATGAAAAATACATATTTACCTCATATTAGAAATTCACAAAATGCTAGTTACGTTGTATAATAAGTGCCTCGATATATGTACTCATGAACACCTCTAGTTTACTCTCCAACTGCAGAATTTTAAATAAATTGACTTATTATGATTATATCTGATCATATATCGGTTATATGAAAAATACATATTTACCTCATATTAGGAATTGACAGAATGCTAATTATATTGTATAATGAGTATCTTGATACGTGCACTCGTGAACACTGCTAGTTTACTCTCCAACTGCAGGATTTTAAATAAATTGACTGATGATTATATCTGATCATATATCGGTTATATGAAAAATACATATTTACCTCATATTAGGAATTCACAGAATGCTTGTTATATTGTATAATGAGTATCTCGATACGTGCACTCGTGAACACTTCTAGTTTACTCTCCAACTGCAGGATTTTAAATAAATTGACTGATGATTATATCTGATCATATATCGGTTATATGAAAAATACATATTTACCTCATATCATGAATTCACAAAATGCTAGTTATAATGTACAGTAATATCCCGCTTAGCGCGACCCCGTTACGCGCGGTTTCACTATAACGCGAATTTCAAATTTCGCGCTCATGTAGTCATTAACTTCTCTATGGTCGCGGGGGGATCCCCGCTTTCTCTGAATATTCTCTTTGAAGAATTGGGAATTCCCTGTCCTTCGACTTTGTTCTATGGGGATTTCCTCGTTCGTTTCGTGTGTTCATTTGTTCCGTAATGTTAGTTCGGTCGGCTGGCAGTTTTGTTTTAATATTTATTGGAGATACATACATACATAATTTAACCCTACGTTAAAAATGCCGCCTGTAAAGAAAAAAGAGCGTAAAAGCGTCACTTTGGAATTGAAGATGAAAGTGTTAAGAAGAATGGAAAATGGAGGCAAAGCAACAATTGTTGGGAGAGATTTTGGACTCTCAGAATCGACTGTGAGAACGATTTATAAAAAATCGGGAAAAAATTAAAATCTCCAGCGAAGGTTCAACACCTATAAGTGCAACAAAACTTTCTCGTTCGAGATCATCTATCTTAGAAAGAATGGAGAAATTACTGTCAGTCTGGATCGAAGATTTGAATAAGAAGAACACACCACTAAGTCAAGATCTCATATGCACAAAAGCAAAATCTTTGTATGAGATGCTGAAAACAAAAGAAGGAGAAGGGAGTGCCACTCCGACTTTTGCTGCCAGCAGAGGCTGGTTCCATCGGTTCAAGCAGCGTTCTAATCTTCACAATATCCACATAACAGGCGAGGCGGCCAGCGCGGACATTCAAGCTGCAGCTGAGTTTCCAGACAAGTTTCAAGACTTCGTTAGACGAGAGAAAATTCCTGCTTGTCTCATCTTCAAATGTTGATGAGACCGCACTTTACTGGAAAAAAAATGCCATCTCGAACATTCATTTCTAAGGAAGAACGTCAAGCCAGTGGTTTCAAAGCTGCGAAAGATCGACTAACACTTCTGCTGGGTGGTAATGCCACTGGTGATTTCAAACTGAAACCTTTACTAGTGTACCATTCAGAAACACCCCGTGCAATGCGAGGCACAGACAAGACAAGTCTACCAGTTGTGTGGCGATCAAACAGAAAGGCGTGGGTTACACGGGAAATTTTTCAAGAATGGTATTCTAATAGTTTTTGCCCATCAGTCAAATCATACTGTGACAGAAATGGGCTTGAACCTAAAGTTATATTACTCTTAGACAATGCCCCAGGACATCCAACCTCACTTGATACGCCCAGAGACTTAAAAGTGTACGTAAAGTTCCTTCCACCAAACACTACGTCAATATTACAACCTATGGACCAGGGAGCAATAGCAAACTTCAAAGCTTATTACCATCGCCGCACTTTTAGCCAACTAATTCATGAAACTGACGGGGAAGGAAGACAGTCTATGCGAGAGTGGTGGAAGTCATACAACATTATGAAGTCTATTCACAACATAGAAGAGGCTTGGAAGGAAGTTAAAATGAGTTGTATGAATGGGGTGTGGCGTAATCTTTGGCCAGATGTAATGGAAGCACCTAGAAGAATTGTCCAGATGCAGAGACAAGTGCTTGAAGACATTGCTGCAATGATTGAGGGGTCTGAACTTGAAGATGTCACGGTAGAAGATCTCGTAGAACTTGTAGCAACGCACGACGATCCTATTAGCAATGAAGATCTGATCGAGTTACAGAATAATCCTATCTACGATGAGGAAGAACAAGTAGAAGAGAAAGTTTTATCTTCAGGGGAAATACAAAATGCACTTTCAAAAATTTATTCAGGTTTGGACATATTGCAGAGTATAGACAATAATGATGACCGTGTCTTGACCGTGGGTCAAACAATTAAAAACAGTGTTGGGTGTTATGAACGTATTTTTACAAGAACGTAAACAAAACGTTACCCAAAAGACAATAGATGTATTTTTCCGTAAAAAATAAGAGTATGTATTGCATAAAGTGTTCTTAGAATTAAAGTGATTGATTAAAATGATTTGTTTTTTTTGTATTAAATTTTGACTATGTTTAATCATAAACCTCGATATACGCGAATTTCAGTTAACGCGATTTTTTTCGGAACGTATCCCTCGCGTAAAGCGGGGTATTACTGTATTATAAGTGTCTCGATATGTGCGACGTAGCTCGGGACTAGGATAACGCTGTGGTGGTCTTGCTATTCAAAAAAGGAGATAACTAATTAATAATTAACAAACTATAGACCAATCAGCCTACTATCCGTACTGTACCCGTTATTTATGAAAATAATAACTGCGAGACTCACAAAGAAATTAGACGCTTACCAACTTAGAGAACAAGTCGCATTTAGAAAAGGCTTTAGTACACTGGACCACCTTCAAGTATTAATAACCTTAACAGAAAAGTCAAACGAGTATAATTTTAAGATTTGGGTGGTCTTTATGGATTACGAAAAAGCGTTTGACTCCCTTGAAATCTGGGCAACAATAAATAGTCTAAGTAACTGTAGAATTGACAGCAGATACTCGTAGATTATTCAAAATATATATAAAAATGCAACATTTCAGATAGTATTGAAAGAAAACACCAATAAAATAGAAATGAAAAGGGGGGTGCGTCGAGGGAATACCATCTCGCCGAAATTGTTTACGTTGGCGCTAGAAGATCTTTTCAAACAATTTCCATGGACAAGTGAGGGTATAACTATAGAAGGAAAGCAACTCAATCATTTGCGATTCGCGAATGATATTGTGCTTATATTTAACAACAAAGAAAAATTGGAAGAAATGCTAAACGAACTCAACAACAAGTCCAAAGAGATTGGTCTGAAAATAAATATCTCCAAAACCATGTTCATGACAAATGAGGACTGTGATAAACAAGTAGAACTGAACATTGAAAACGCGAAAATCATAAGAACGGATTCATACGTATATCTTGGACAAAAAAAGTAATATCCAAGGAAAACTTGAATGCTATCAAGGAGAAGAGAAAGGCTTTGTCGGCATTTGGAAGATTGCGGAACATCTTCTTTTTCAATATCCCAATTACACTAAAAGCGAACACATTTGATCAATGCGTGTTGCCGGTACTGACATACGGAACGAAAACGTGGGCTTTGAATCAAGACATTATAAATCGCCTACAAGTAGCTCAACGAGCGATGGAAAGAAGAATGTTGGGAATATCGTTGAGGGATAGGCTGAATAATGAAGAAATTCGAGGAAGGTCCAAAATAACTGCTGTAGCTGAGGGCATAAGCAGGTTAAAGTGAAGATGGGTGAGTCATATCGCAAGACTCTCTGATAATCGATGGACCCATAAGGTAATCAACTGTAGGCCCTGGAATGAGAAAAGAAATAGGGGGCGCCCGCAAACACGATAGTCTGGAGACATCAAAAGACTGGTGGGATACAACTGGATAAACAAGGTCCAAAACCGAAGAAGATGGACGTACTTAGGGGAGGCTTTTGCCGGACGATGGACTGCATAGCTGAAGATGATGATGATGACAAAATTCGATTAAAATTGGTATTTTAACGTATATAGTTTCAGTTGCAAGCATTCTTAATCATAAGAATGGAACAGTTTTTTTTTACTGCACAAATCTATCTGAATATGATAACTTGTGCATTTTGATCCAGTCGATAAAGGACTGACATCAAAATTTAGAATGTTTGCAACTGGAAGCTATTTTTTGAGGTTAGAGTATCACATTTTTTTTTAAATTATCTTCGAATTGGAATTGAGAAGGTTAATATATCTAAGGATATACGTTAAAATACCAAATTATTCGAATTTTGTACTATTTCTAATATGGAATAAATATATATTTTTCAAAGAGCTGATATATGATCAGATATAATCATATAATAAGTCAATTTATTTAAACTTCTGCAGTTGGAGAGTAAACTAGAAGTGTTCACGAGTATTTAGAAAAAATATTCAAATTGGTCAAAACGTCTCGATTTTTGTCCAAAAAATGTCTTATTTTTCTCAATGTGCTCGCTGAAACGGGCTAGAATGAGCTCACAAGTGATTGCAACCACTTGTTGGTTAATATAGCGTGTCAAAACAGCCTATTTCTCGTCGAGGTACCTCACCACACAAGTGTTTAAGCAAATAAGATAACTGATACGTTTGCTAAATAGGGAACTACGAGACCTGAACCATTTCTAGGAATCCTTTGCTCTATAGGCATGGCAGTGATGGCAGATTTGCTGAACAATAGGTTCGTCAGGCACTGGAATGAGATACCAGTGCCTGACGAACCGGCAACCAGGTGACAAAAATCCTTAGAGGACACTGCCATCCGAATGAGCATCTCATTAGCATTAAGGTCAAAGATGGTCTAGAGTATAAATGATGCTTAGAGGAGAAATAACTGGTCAAGTGCAAGTTGGAATTGCGCAATTAGCGTTCCATAAGTTGATTGCTTTTACGGCAGTATAAAATGATCAGTGATTTCACAAAACACATCTCAAATGAGTTTTTCTGATCTTTACTGAAAACTGGTGACCTTGAATTTTTTTTTTATATACCAGATAAATTATTAAAGATAATGCGCTCGTGATAATTTTCGTTCAATTTACACCCTGTAGAAAACTTTCCGGAATTTTTTTAAAATTTTTTGATCAGTACATTTCGAGATAAGGGGGCATTCGCCCCCTAAAACTAACCCCTTAAGTCAAAATTTAACTACACGGCTCTGATGATGCAATCGATTCCTATATTATTGTCAGATTTCAACTGCCTATGTCAAATAGTTTTGGAGAAAATCGGGTGTGACAGACAAATAGACCGACGGATACTGGAACACTAAAAACAACTCTTTGTCTAATTAGGTTTTGTTTGACAATCACACGGGCTAGACAAACTCATCTAAGACACAGTAAACTCAATGCAGTAGCGAAAGTGAGCTCCAAGTTGGTGACGAGATTTTGACGGCGCGTGCGTCGACGGGTCTCTCCTTCAAAAATGGCCGCTCAAGGTTTACATCTGATCTCGAAATGTGTCTTTTAAATTGTATTGTCGATCTTTCTTGATGTGACTGCAGTTTATATGAATTTAAAGACAGCAGGAAGAGACAGACAGTGTATAAAAAGAGAATTAAAAACGTTTGTAAGTGAAGAGAATCGAAAACGTTGACAAAAAATTTATATAATCATGGAGAAAGGAGATTATTGTTGTGCCGTTGACAATTGTAAAAATAATTCAGCAAGTACGCCGGGAGTGAGTTTCTTCTTCTTCCCAAAAGATGGTGAAGATGGTAAATAATTTAATTAAAGAATACCAATTGCGTAAGAAATCGTATGCGAATAAATTGAATAATTCGGAGAAGCTCTTATGATTTTTTTTGGTTATAGAGAAAAGATTTGGCTTGCAGCAACCAAACGTGTCACCAATTGTCCAATTGAAAATTTGTACAATGTAAATAAAACATATTTTTGTCTAAAATGTGCACTCTCAATAGGCTTCTACATTAGAGAAGGTATTTAAATCGCACTGATAAAGTCACATTTTAAAACATTTATTAGAGTGGACAAAACCTTTTTTTTTCAAATTCGTGGGATTTAGCTTGAAGATAATTCTATCTATAAACAGAGATAATGAGATAGGGCCAGAAATAACAAGAAGAGAAGTTATTCATATTATACAACTCAAGAGAGAAATCCTCAAAATATTTTCAGATGAAAGTCCATTTATTAGTCACTGGTAATCTTACTTAACAAGATCTATGAAACTGAAGTAAGCCCTCTTGACTGGCTAAAGTCGACTTTCATCCCAATTCCTACAAAGTGAAAATCAATGAAATGTGACGATTATCGCTTGAAAAGTTTAATGTCTCACATTCTCAAGATATTCCTGAGAATCATCCATACCAGAATATATAGTATAATGTGGAGCAGAAATAGATAACATGCAATTCGGATTCCGAAAAGGCATGGGTACACGGGAAGCTTTATTCTCATTAAATGTACTGGTCTAGCGTTGTAAAGAGACGAATGTAGATGTATATGCATGTATTATAGATTACAATAAAGTTCTATGAAACAAAAAATTAATATAGATAAAACAAGATATACAAAAGATATATACATATCATTAAAAATCTGTACTGGAATCAATCAGTGAAAGTTAAAATTGGATTGGAAAAGTTCGAAAGCATAAAAGTAATCCAAGGTGTAAGATAGGGATGCATTCTCTTACCACTTTTGTTCAATCTTTATTCTGATGCTGTGTTTAATGAGGCCATCTATAAATCCATTGCAGGAAAACAGTTAATGGAAGTACACTGAATAACATACGGTATGCTGCTGTTACTGTTCTGTTAGCAAATAATATTAAAGACCTCCAGCAACTGTTCAATCGAGTCATAACAGTCATCAAAAGATTTGGATTAACTATGAATATAAGAAAAATCAAGTGGATGGTAATAACAAGGAAAAATCTGCCACCAAAATCCCTCGATATCAGGAAAAACACCGTAGAACAGGTCTCCACATTTAAATATGACAAGTGGGACTCAAGAAAGGAAATATAATCCCGAGTCTCAGTCTCGGACTTCGAATGAGAATGGTGAGAGAGCATGTATTCTCTGTGCTATTGTATGGATGTGAGTGCTGGACCCTTGACCCTAGCTCAGACCAACGACTGGAATCTTCGTGAGGAGACAGCGTCATAAGAAGAAAAGATTTAAATATACGGTATCATGAAAGGCTGCTTCCAACGATTTAAAGACGGATTCTAAAATTCTTCGCTCACGTAATACTAAAGGACGATATGAGGAAGATAATGATCCAAGGAAAAGTACACGGTAAAAATATAACAGGTAGATGTCCTGTAAGATTTATATACCAAATCAAGGACCACACACGCATGTCGGTTGACGAAGTCATAACAACTGTAGGATTATGATGATATGATGTTATGTGTTATTTGTGGCAGTTGGATTCGAAAATGGCATGAATTCGAAAATATGTCGGATCGTGAGTGGGGAATCGCAGTCAGCGCAAGTAGTGCCGGGTTATTTTTTAGTAGGTGTATGTGTGTAGTGTATGAATGTCCTATGGCTAGCCTGCGCCATGTTACGTTTTCACGCCTAGTAAGTTGAATGGGAGTGAATGGGAGGATGGAATGTGGGTTTGACCTGCCAGAGTTTATTTTCAGTGTCTATTAGGTCCCAGTTCAGCTGTGATAGTTGATTAAAAAGATCTTTAAGGTGGTGATTGAAGTCTCTAGGGTGATTTTCGCTGTAGACGGGGGAGCCCTGTACGATCGCTCGTTTTGCATAATTGTCGGCGAGATCATTTCCAGGGTTATTGACATGACTCTGTAACCAACAGAAGTGGATGGTTTTATTCTTGATTTTTGCAACATATAGATCGTAAATCTGACGAATGTAATTTTGGGAAAGGTTCTTTTATTTGATGGCGGAAAGGTCACTGCGGGAATCTAAGACTATAAGCAAGCTGGAGTGGGATGGGAGCGAGAGGGCCAATCGGACTCCTTCTTTGATGGCATATAATTCCGCAGTGAAAATGGAAAAATGGGGAGGGGGGAGTTTGAACAATTTACAGATATGGCTGGTAGAGAATAGAGTAGCATGACGAAGAGTTTCTCACTGACATGAATGAGTCAGGACGTTCTGAAACGAACAACGCAATGTTTGGAGAGGGAGAGAGTGTCACAAGAATTCTAAAAACCCAACGTGTGCTTCTTACAGACTAATATCTCGCATTTTATTAAAATATTCTACATAGTAACCTAAAATGATTCTTTTAAAAATATTCGCGTCTCGTATGTGCTTTATATTATATAGAAGTGTATCAAAAATTTGACTGTAATATATTTTACGTATCATGTAGGCTTAGTACATGTACCTGGTTCCTGTTGTAACGCATGTTTGCAGAAATTTATAATATTTAAAATATTTATTTTAAAACATGTATAGTAAACATTTAAGATTGAATACATATATAGTAACTGGCAAAGTGCAAGTTGGACTTGCGCAATTAGTGCTCCGTACGTTGATTGCTTTTAATATAAAATTTTCTGTTACACAGGTATAAAATGATCAGAGACTTCACAAAGCACATAACAAATGAGTTTTCAACAAAGTTTTTTTTCGATCTTTACTGAGAAATGAAGACCTTGAAATTTTTGTTTTTTTATATACCAGATAATTATCAAAGGTAATGCACTCGTGATATTTTTCTTCAATCTAAACCCTGTGAAAAATATTCTAAAATTTTTTCGAAATTTTTTGATCAGTACTTTTCGAGATAAGGGGGATAGCGATTTTTCGCAATTTTTTGAAAATAATACGAAGAAAAGTGTACACAAGTATTACATTATATATATTTTTGAACTCGCGTTTTCAGAATCTTTCATTTGACACCCCACTCGATGACCTGGTAAAAAAAATTTTTTTTTCACTTCCGATTTCACCCTCCAAAATTAACTCCTTAAGTCAAAATTTAACTTTCAAAACTACACGGCTCTGAAGAGGCTATCAATTCCCATATTAGTGCCAAATTTAAACAGTCTATGTCAAACAGTTTCGGAGAAAATCGGGTGTGACTGACGGACAGACAGACATTGAAGTGATCTTATAAGTGCCCCGTATGGAACACTAAAATTGCCACATTACAAATAATGCTTGAAAAAACAAATAAAATCAAAATTAAAAGAGGAATTAGACAAGGCGATTCGATATCCCCAAAGCTGTTCACGTTGACTCGAGAAGACATATTCAAATCGTTAAAGTGGGAAAATGAAGGAATACTAATGGATGATGAACGATTAAATTATTTAAGGTTCGTAGATGATGTCAATCCGATAGCTAACATAAAAAAGAATTACAAGAGATGCTGAGGGAAATAACAAGTTTCAAGAAATAGATCTTGAAAATCAATTTTCACCAAAATTTGCACAACGAAAGTGAAGATAACAGCCAGGAACTATAATAGAAGGTGAAAGAATAGGACAGGTACAAACATTTATATATTTAGGACAAAAAATCGAAATATCAAAAAATAATTTAAAAGCTAACTTGGACAGAAGAGTCTTGTTGGCTTGGTCTGTGTTCGGAAGGTTACAGACTACATTTGAATTGGACATCTCAAACACAATAAAAGCCCGAGTATTCGATCAATATGTACTGCCGATATTAACATATGGCACTGAAAGTGGGCTTTAAATAAAGGTATGTATAATAAATAAATCCAGGTAAGTCAAAGTGCAATGGAGAAGAGAATGCTAAATATTAGACTCCAAGATCGTATTCCTAATATCGAGATACGAAGAAGAACAAAAGTGATGATGTAATATAATATGTATATTAAGGTGGAACTGGGGGGGGGGCATATCGCAAGGATGAATGATAACAGATGACATACCGTATAGTTGAATAGAGGCACAAACGATGCAGAGGTATACCACAGACAAGATGGACGGACGACATAAAAGATTAGCGGGACACGATTGGAACAAAGCTCATTGAAGGCAACTTGGTGACGTTTCCATCCGACTATGGATAGAATAAGCTAATGATGATGATGATGTTGATAGTAAACACTGTATATGTAAATTGTACCAACCGACAATAAGAAATTATTGTCGTGATAAGAGTATCGACTATGTATTTTCAGCATTGTTCTGATTATCTATTTTTGAACGATAAATTTATATTAGATATCAGATGAACCCTACAGAATAACTACGTATCAAATTTTTGAGCTATCTAGAGCCATCTTGATGTGGAGTAGATAATAATACTTACTACGGCATCTGGATGTAGTTTATTCATTAAACTTGCCGTTATTTGTGCTTTACCGTATTTGAACCACAGTGTACCTGTAAATACATCTCCCGCAAACAAATACAAAACAGCTTCGTTTTGGTTTTGCTTTCCACGATATTCGCTTAACACGGTAGCGATTCTAGCAAATCCACCTAAAAGAAATTCAGAAAAAACAAAAACCGCTTATGATTTTTATAGTTTTAACAATAGAATAAAATAATCGGCCAAGTGCAAGTCGAACTTGCGCAATTAGTGTTCCGTACGTTGATTGCTTTTGAATTAAAAATTTTTGTTACGGAGGTATAAAATGATCAATGACTTCACAAAACATACCCCAAATGACTTTACAATAAAATTTGTTTCCGATCTTTGTCGAAAACTGATGACCTTGAAATTTTTGTTTTTTATATACCTGATAAATTATTAAAGATAATGCACTCGTGGTAATTTTTGTTTAATCTACACCCTGTGGAGAATATTTCATCATCATCAAAATTTTTTGATCAGTACTTTTCGAGATAAGTGGAGGAGACTGTGATTTTTCGCAATTTTTTAAAAATAATACAACAAAAAGTATGCACAAGTATTGCATTATATATATTTTTGAATTCATGTTTTTATAGGCTTTGACTTGACACCCCACTCGATGACCTGGTAAAATTTTTTTCTCTTCACTTTCGATTTCATCCCCGCAAAACCAACCCCTTAAGTCAAAACTTAACTTTTTAAAAGACACGGCTCTGATGAGGCCATAAATTCCTATATTAGTGCCAAATTTCAACTCTTGTCAAATAGTTTCGAAGAAAATCGGATGTAACAAACGGATAAACCCCGAAGTGATCTAATAAGTGTTCCGTACGGAAAACTAAAAATTGACGTGTCTAGTCTAGCGACGGGAATTATTTTCAATATATCCATAGCTATTAATATATCGAATAACAATAGATAATTTTAAAAATTATCCATATAATTTTATGTCGATAGTTTTCGATATATCTATTGTTATTAATATTTAGGTAGTTGTCGAAATATCGATAATTATCGATACATCGATAGATGAATCACATCTAAAGTAACCAATCAATGTATTAATAGTTACTAGTATGTTCCTATCTATTATATCGACAACTAACGGACAATCGATATGACATCCATAGAATATATCAGGAAATATCAATACATCGTTATATCGATAGCAATCGAAAAATCGATACCAAACAAAATATAGAGAATTACCGATATGTCAATGACTATGACAACTGTGAATAGGTAGCTATCGATTATCATTAGGTAAAAGCCATTATTGTCCATTTCTAGTCCAATGTTTTGTTAGATTCTCATAACTTTTCTGTTTTCTTATAGGCCTGGATATAGGCTATGGATGTATAGGGATGTTTGAAGGAGAAAATATTACAAGGAAGGTTGGTAATGCTATGCAAAATATGAACAGGGCATATAGTTATAAATAAGTAATTCCTACCTTGTGATTATAAACTTACGAAAGTGAAATAGAAAGTTGTACTTAATAAAGTTAATATTTACTTTTTTCGCTACGGGTAGTATTGTATTTTTTCCATACATTTTAGAATCTTTAGGTCACGAAAAGGTTTTTAATTTCTGTTAGTCTTCGATCCGTCTGTGCCACCAGAACGACATGAAAACCCAATTTCAACAGTGGTATACATCTAGTACTTGTTATGAGGAAGAAACTTACATGTTTTGAGATCTGAAATCTTAGGCATATTTATTTAGAGTCAAACCTTATGGATGATAGCGACGACATAAATTTTCTTTAGGATTTTGGGATCTCGGAGACTGAAATTCATCTTATTTTTTCCAGTATTGCAATAACTAGCATGTAGAGGATACTACATTTTAACATGAGAAAAAAACTTATTTTTTTGTCACACATATAACCAATATAAATATTCTAAGGGGAGGTAAGAGGGGATAATTTAAAATATAAAACGTCATCTTCATAGCTCATGTACTAAAAGAATTTGAAAATTATGTTGAAACCGTTTAGAAAAGAGAACTGAGATGTTTTTTTTACGGTCACCTCAGAAATGTATTTATTCACTTATGCATTAAAATAACAGACCCAGATCTGTAATACATGACGAAAAAGCTTATAGACGAATGCAACAACTTGACAGTGAACGAAAGCAATACCTTGAATGTCAAGAAGGAGGAACTAGAACTGAAACTTGAAAGCAATATAGAAATAGAAGCACGTGACGAATGTAGATATCTAGGAACTAGAATAGACAACAGAGGAAGGATAAAAAAATAGGTAGATGACATGATAATAAAGGGAAAGAGGTGATGAATTTTATTCTCTGGTCAACATAATTAGCCGAATAAAGGAAAAAACAAACTTATTATATCATTTTTAAAAGTATGGTTCTGTATTGATGCGATACGTGATAAGTGAATAAAATCGTCGAGAGGAGATTAAGAGCTGTCGAGATGGATTTCTGGCGGCGAACAATGATGATATTAAAAGTCGATACTAAATGAAAGAATCAAGGAAACAATGAAAATAAAAAAAATACTGGTAGAGGATAAATAGGAAAGACAATTGAGGCAGTTCAGCTATGTCCAGAGATTGGTAAAATATCGAATCTGAATACAAATCCGACAGTGGATAACGACGGAAAGAAAAGAGGGAAGAAGACCAAAGATAGTTGTAGCAAAAGCAATGTCCGAACGGAATCTAAAATGAGGTGATGAATAGTTGTAGAAAGTAGAAATGTCGATTACATATATAAGAAAGATCGGAGTTAGTCAAGAAATAGAATATTGGCAAACAAAAAACTAAATATTGTAATTTCAGGACATTCTAGCAAATGAAATTTTATTCTTTTCTCTTACCTTCTGAATTAAAATATACAAGGTTAATTACTTACCGTAACAAGATTGAAGGTCCATATCACGTTTTTTACAAATTTTAGAGTTAATGTTAACTTCATTAAATCTTGCGTTCATATCATTATTATGTAATATTGTCAATTTCGTTAAAGCTGCCATAAAACTCTCCCATGTTAGAGCCAAGAGTATCCAGAATAATTTATTTTGATTCATTTCATACCAAAATTTTTGACGCTTTGGAACACCTTTAATAATGAAATAAAATGGTCTCTTATCTAAATTCTAAGGACATGGCATAGATTTGAAGAGCCAGCAAATTTTCCTCAAATGATATATTAGGTGCTGTTCGACGATGGTACACACTTGTTATGTTTTAGATATTATTAGAAAATTGGACAAATAAGAAAATATTTTGAGATACATAGCAATAATCTATTTTAATAAATTTAGTTTATAAAATTGCTATTCTCACATGAAAATGTAAAAAAAATATTTATTTATTAGAAATATATGTATATATATATATATATATATATATATATATATATATATATATATATATATATATATATATATATATGTATATATATATATATATATATATATATATATATATATATATATATGTATATATATATATATATATATATATATATATATATATATATATATATATATATATATATATATATATATATATATATATATATGCTGAATAGGTTTGGACTCTAAATAAAACTATTTTCTACTTTAATATTCAGTATTTCGTTATCGTTTGATAACTTCAATATTAATAAACGGATTAGATATGTATATTAAACCTCACTGATAATTTAATCGAGGTATTGAAATGTTTAAATATAAAACAGATAATTATGAACAAACGAATAAGTAAAACAACGAAAGAAAATGTGACCTAGTACTCGGAATTAAAACTCAACATCTTGATTTTTCTACACAAAGTAAGAGGGAGTAAAGAGCCTCGGTGCATATGTACAGGGTGAGTCCACGATAGAATAATGTTCATTATCTCATTTGTTTCGGGAATGACGAAAAAATGTAAAATAAAATAGTTTTTAAAGAATGTTAAGGTGCACAGTTTAAAATTATTTTTGAGTATACAGGGTACTTCAAAAGAGTGTGGCCGATATAACATATGTTTTTTAAATAGAACATCCTATTTTCTAATTTCTTTTTAAATTCTGCGTAAAATTTTATAATTTTTATAAATAATGTTATATACCTAAACTTAGTAGTTTTTCTAATATTTCAATTTGTTTAAAAAAATACTAGTTTTCAGTTTTGTAAAAAATTTGCCAGTAGCGCCATTGTTTCTGAAGGTGGAATACTCATAATTAGTACGAGTGTTCTACGAGCATTCTATAAAGATGAAAAAAAAGATATATGTAAAGAAATTTAAGTTAGATGCTACAGGATGTTGCCAAGGGTGTTGCCAAGACAAAACAAAAATGTAGGCATTGTCAAATTTTGACATGTCTATTAAGCAAGTAAAAATAGTCTAATTTGTTGCAGTGAGTGACGTATAAAGGTAATAGTTATGGATTTTCCTAAAAACGAATTAACAGATATAGTTTATACACTGGGCGAGGCGGGAAAAAATTGTCTTTTGGCAGTAAGGCTTTATGGAGCGAAGTACTCTAATAGACGTATACCTTCTAGAAAATCTTTTCAGTGCTTGTTTGTTGCTGGTAGCGTTGAGTATACAAAACGGAAAGTAGTAAACCATGATGCTACCAATGAGGAAAAAGAAATAAAGATTTTACTTCATGTTGAAGTTAATCCCCAGGTCAGCAGCCGTCAACTAGCTGACTTATCTGATACATCCCAATCTACGGCTAATCGCACCACGAGAAAATACCAGTATCATCCCTTTCATATGGAACTGCACCAAGAAATTCAAGACCGTGATTTTGAACGACGAGTAAACTTTTGTGCCACTATGAATGGAGGAATAGAGGCCGAACCAAGTTTTTTTTTATCCAGAATAATGTTTTCTGATGAAGCTACTTTTCACAGTAATGGAGCAGTTAACAGCTATAACATGCATTATTATTCAACAGTTAATTCATTTTGGGTCCGGGAACTTCAAAACCAAAACCATTGGTCGCTTAATGTATGGTGTGGAATATTAAATTTTCGGATTATTGGTATGTATTTTTTCCGCGAACCGCTTAACGGACCTAGATATCTAAATTTTTTGCAAAACGAATTACCCCAGCATCTTAAAGAAGTTAATAACTTCGAAAGGGAACAAATGTGGATTCAACCTGCTCATTACCACCGGAAAGTTCGGGAATTTTTAAACGATCGTTACCCACAAGAATAGATCGGTAGGATGGATTAATTCAGTGGCCCCCTCGATCATGTGACTTAACACCTTTAGACTTCTTTTTGTGGGGCTACATTAAAGACCATGTTTATGTGAATCCCCCTACAACACCAACAGATAAGGAAAATAGGATACGGGATGACCTTTATGTTAAGGAAAGTGAAGGAAAATACAGTAAAACGACTAAACATGTGTATTCAAGTAGACGGGCATATTTCTGAACATTTATTACGTCATAATAATTAATCATTAGATAGATAAACTATAATAAAATTAATATTAACTATTTGTTTATGTTTTCATAATAGCGTAAGTCTATTAAAAACAAGGGTAAAAATTGAAAAATTCAAAATAAATCGAAAACTATTAGAAATAGGTATATGACATACTTAATAAAAGTTGGAGGGTTTTGTAAAGTCTATTAGCAAAAATAGTAATATATAAGGTATGCTAGTTAAAAAATTTGAGATTTTTCAATTTAAAATAGTCAAAATGTATAAATTTATTTTGAACAGCCTGTACCATCTAATTCAAATTTCTTTACACATATATTTTTTTTTCAACTCTATAGAAGGTAATTTTTTACAAAACTGAAATCTACAATTTTTAAAAAAAAATTGAAATATTAGAAAAACTATTAGGTTTAGGTAATAACATTATCAGGAAGAATTAAAAATAAATTAGAAAATAGGATGTTCCATTTAAAAAAACACAACACTTTTTTGAAGTACCCTGTATACTTAAAAATAATTTTGAACTGTGTACCTTAACATTCCCTAAAACTACTGTATTTAACATTTTTTTATTCCCGAAACAAATGAGATAATGAACTTTACTCTATCGTTGACTCACCTTGTACTGACGTGAATTCCAAATGAATGGAAAACAAAAAACAGATAAATGAAAATACTTTATTTACTTATTTTATACCAAGAGGTGGAACATTTTAATTATTAATGCCGTAATGGTAAATGTTTAATAAGTATTGATTATATTGCAGTAGATATTACTAAGTTGATTAATATCTAATTTATAGTTGATTGGTGTCCCTGTTTATGTGGTACATTTCCATAAATAGTCTCCCTTTATAGTTGTTGTCCATTAAAATTTTAATGTTTTTATAGTCGAAATTACGACCTGTGTTCAAATGATGTTGCACTAGCGCATATGAATTCTTTCCCAATCGGCACTCACTCCTGTGCTGTCTGAGCGTCTGTTTCAACCATTGCGATGTCTGCCTGATGTAACAAGCCTCACATTAAACAAAATAATCAATAGACTACGCAGCTACTGTACAAAATAGACGTCCTATTCTTTATTTTTGAAAACAGTTCAGAATCTCGTATGTTGTTATATTTTGCAATTTTTATGTTTGGAAAGTCTTTGAATAAGGTGACAATTGAGTTTGTGATGGGCTCTATAAATTGTAGCTTCTTATATATCGTATGCTGGGCTTGCGCCGTATCAGTCGAACCGTCAAAAATATTAGAGTTATAAATTAATTTATGTCAAATCTGCTTAGGAGAGGGATTGTTAATATAAATGTTATAAAGAGCGTCTAAGTTTCTTTTTAGAAACCTATCATCACAAATGTGTGTGACCCTATTCCTCGTTGCTATCACGGTGTTAAATTTTTTATTGGAGAAATATTATAAATCTGCTTGACGCTGTGGGATTTTTTATAATACTATTTTTTGGGTAAAAAAGGGAGACTAAGAGGAGAAATAATGGGCTTTATAAATCTGCTTGACGCTGTGGATTTTTTATACGTATGGGAAAAAAATACTATTGTCACTCGTTCTTATTACTCTGGTGTCTAAAAAAGGGAGACTAAGAGCCTGCTCTATTTCGAGAGTGTGGGTGTTAAGTGTGTGCTTGACAAGTTAAAATGATTGCAAAAAAATATATTTGTTTAAAACACTACATGAATTGAACTTCGAATTGCTCCCCACATCCACCGTATTCGCCAGATTTTAGTAATAGTCCGTCTTTCAGTTAACAATATTTCTACTTAATAACTATATAATATAATAATACTGATATTACATCAATAAATAATTTGAAATTGATGCATGCAGAAACTCAATCTGGTATTTTGGCGCTCTGCAATCTGGTATGAATCCGGCAGATGGCAGTCAAATTCGTTCGTATTTAAAATAGGGTGTGTAAATATTTTATTCTCTGTTGTGACAGTGCTTGTTTCCCACAAAGATTTTCTCCACCATTGTAGCAGTTATATTATGTCATGAAATTTGGACACGTGTCGTTTGAAGGTTAGTACCTCCTAAAATTATGTGGATTTTTATGTGTCAGACCCTAAAGTTTTCAGCCTACGTGTTAAATAAATAAATAAATATATATATATATATATATATATATATATATATATATATATATATATATATATATATACCAGGTGTACAAGTATGAACTGCGGATTCTTTTTCTAAAAAAACATGTTAAATTCAGAAGAATGATAAAAAGTGCTTTATTCAAAGTATGCTCCATCGTTTTTTAAACATTTTTCCCATCTTTCTGACAATTTGTGAATACCACGCCAGTAAAAATCTTCCCCTTTTGCTGCGAACCATTTATCGAGCCATTTTTTCATATCTTCGTACGGACCAAAGCGCTGCTCAGCAAGTGCGTGACCCATCGATGCAAACAAGTGGTAATCGGAAGGAGCTAAGTCTGGTGAGTAAGCCGCATGGGGTAGAACTCCCAGCCGAGTGCTTCTAACGTGCCGCGAACTTGTTTTCCCGTAAGTGCTGGAGCGTTGTCATAAAGAAAAATGACTTTGTGTTGCCTCTTTCGGTATTCTGGCCTTTTTTCAAGCAGCGAACGGTTCAAATCGGTCAATTATTGTTGGTAACGTTTAGTATTAACCGTTTCCCCAGGTTTTAATGGCTCATAACAGTTCACGCCCCTCGGGTCCCACCAAACATAGAGCATCGTCTTTCTGCCAAAGCGATTCGGTCTTGCGGTCGATGTGGATGATGCGCCTGGGTCCACCCATGATTTTTTGCGCTTGGGATTCTCAAAATAAATCCACTTTTCATCCCCTATAACTATATGTTTCCAAAACGATTTCCTTTTGTTCCGAGCGAGCAAAATGTCACACGTGTTTTTGCGCTTTTCCATTTTCCTGTCGTTCACCACATGTGGTACCCCATCTACCGCCTTCTGAATCTTTCCCATCTCTCGTAGCCGATTGGAAACACCTTGTTGACTAACGCCCAATTGCTCGGCGAGTTGTTTTTGTGGTTGCAAATCATTTTCGTCCAACAATGCTTGCAATTCCACATCTTCGAATTTTTTTGTTGTTTTGTTGTTCCTGGTCTGCAACATCGAAGTCACCACTTTTGAAACGCCGAAACCATCGTTCACACGTATCTTGCGATGGACCATGTTCACCATAAGCTTCTCGAAGTAATCGGTATGATTCAACAGCAGTTTTCTTCAAATAAAAACAAAAAATTAATGCTGTCCGCGAAGGCTCTTTGTTCGGTATAAATTTCGACATATTCAATACAACACTATGCACACACTTTTCCAATTTATCACTCGTGCGCGTCTTGTTGATGAAACAACAAAATGGCGTAGTGTCAAATCTTTATAGCACAAACTGCATTGGTGCACCATCTGTTGTCTGATCCGCATTTCATACTTGTACACTTGGTGTATATATATATATATATATATATATATATATATATATATATATATATATATATATATAAATAAAGAGAGAGAAAGCAAAAGTTGCCGTATCTAACAAAATCCTAAGATATGAAAACCAGTTGGGGAACTGTTGTTGCCCATTTGCCGAGTTCCCCAACTAGTTTTCATATCTTAGGATTTTTATATATATATATATATATATATATATATATATATATATATATATATATATATATATATATATATATATAGTGTTTATTTTTGAAACATTGAAGTTCTAATTTATTTGTTTTTACAGCTTAAAATGCTTTTTTAAATTAAAATTTTATTTTATTTTAATATAAAATAAGAAAATTGATTTTAAACAAAGAACATTGCAAGTGTCCAGGTTATTACCAACATCCAAGTCGATGGTTTTGTGAAGTGTCTCTTTGCAACAATCATTAGCATATATACTGAAAACATGAGGTTAAATTTTCCCATTAGTTACGGACGAGCTCCACTTATGACTATTTTTACCCTTGATACAAGTATTTATAGGTTTTAATGTATAAAAAATTACTACATATATTGAATATATAAAAAATAAATCCGAAAGTTTCATCGATTATACAATAAATTTCCACATTATTTAATAGTATTTTGAAGTTAAATTAAAAAATATTCGATTTTCAAAAGAAAACATTGTTATTTTTCTAGGAAGGTCTAATTTTTTTTTAACAACCAACATTACTAAAGTTTTGTTGATCAGAGAGAACTGTTTATCCTCTTTTTCAACATAAATATGGGGAGGTGGTATGACTAAACAACAGTCTATGTGTTATCTGATTTACTATGCTGGTGTTATATTAAATCAGTTAAATGTTAAACTAGTAGCTGAAAATATTGTTTTTTTAAATCTTGTGATAGATAACGAGGTATTTTTTGAGGCTTTAATTATGCAGGTCTTCAAGTAATAATTGTTTTTAATGCCCAGTATTCTACGAGGCTAATTTAAAAAGTCCGTGCAAAAATAAAAACTACTTATGTGTTTGGGGTAAACCTTTGTTATTTTTCGACATAGTCTCCTTTTAGGCTTATACACTTCGTCCAACGATGTTCTAGTTTGTTGATCCCTTCCGAATAATAGGATTTGTCCAAGTCTGCAAAATATCCATTAGTGTCTGCAATCACCTCCTCGTTTGAATAAAATCTTTGTCCCGCCAGCCATTTCTTCAAATTGGGGAACAAATAGTAGTCCGAGGGAGCCAAGTTTGGAGAATAGGGGGGATGTGAAACGAGTTGGAATCCTGTTTCCATTAATTTTGCGACCACAACTGCTGAGGTGTGTGCTGGTGCGTTGTCGTGATGGAAAAGGACTTTCTTGTGGGCCAATCGCGGGCGTTTTTCTTGCAGCTCGTTTTCAAACGGTCCAATAACGATGAATAATATTCACCTGTAATAGTTTTACCCTTTTCCAGATAGTCGATGAGGATTATCCCTTGCGAATCCCAAAAGACAGTCGCCATAACCTTTCCGGCCGAAGGAACGGTCTTCGTCTTTTTTGGTGCAGATTCCCCCTTGGTAACCCATGGTTTAGATTGTTGTTTGGTCTCAGGAGTATAGTAATGTATCCATGTTTCATCCACAGTGACGAAACGACGCTTAAAGTCCTCCGGATTCTTCTGGAACAGCTGCAAACCATCCTTGCAACACTTCACACGATTCCGTTTTTGGTCAAGCGTGAGCAATCGCGGCACCCATCTTACGGATAGCTTTCTCATGTCCAAATGTTTATGCAAAATATTATGTACACGTTCAGTCGAGATACCCACAGCACTAGCAATCTCACGCACCTTAACTCTTCTGTTATACATCACCATATCATGGATTTGATCAATGATTTCTGGAGTCGTAACCTCCACAGGCCGTCCAGAACGTTCAGCGTCACTTGTGCCCATATGGCCAGTCCGAAAATTTTGAAACCACTTATAAACTGTTCTAATCGAAGGTGCAGAGTCACCATAATGTTTATCAAGCTTCTCTTTAGTCTCCTGAGGCGTTTTGCCTTTCATAAAGTAATGTTATAATCACCACACGAAATTCTTTTTCGTCCATTTCTTGAAAATCACTCGACTTCCTTGATTCACACGAATGCCAAATACAAAGAAATAGGCCAATATGGCTGAAACTTGGTGTGCGTTCATTCAAGAGATGCTACTAACTAAACATGACCTCGATACGCGCCGGTGGTGCCATCTCTCGGACTTGTATATACTGGCATCTTATGTCTGGAAGCTTGAAAAAGGATCGAAATGTTCCTCTATTGGTTATACATTTAAAAAATAATTTTTAAATTTATAGTTCTAGCTTTTAATGTAATAAAAAAAAATAATAATGTGCACCATCTAAAATGCCAAAATGTTAAATTTAAGGAAAATTTAATCTACGGGCTCCCTAATTCTATAAAATCTGTACCATGTAATTTTAGAAAACCAAAAAAGAAAAAATGTATATGAATTTGTATCCATTGTTAAAATGTACTTAAACTTTAGGTAAAAAATAAATAACCTGAAATAAATACTTATAGCCCAGTCGCAAGGGATTTTGAGCTCTCACTAAATAATAACAGGCTGCATTTCGGCACACACACATATACACACACACAATTTTTTGGACGTTGAATACGATAAAAAAAAAAGTTTGTTAAAGTTTGATGTACGCTAAGCCACAAATCTAAAATAAAATCAAAAATTTGTTTTTTCGATAATATCTCGAAAAATAAAACAGATATTGAAAAACTAATAAAACCGTGTGAAAGAGCGGAAAATTTTACAAAAAAATAGTGTACAGATTTTTTTTCCTACTAGCGTGAGAATTTACTAAAATTTAGGATATGTGATTTAAAAACTGTAGCGCGCCAAACCGGTTAATTTTAAAGTATACACGCACCGTTCGAAGGTTAATCGATATTACTTGTTCTCAGAGGGTAAAAAAAAATTAAAAGTTAGCCTTTTGAAGATGAGACTTTTAGCTTTCCGATGATACTAATAGTTTTTATTTTTGTTGTTTTATAAATTGTAAAACTTAACACGAAATTTTTGTTTGCATTGTTTTAACAGGCATACAGTAAACTACAATATATAATAAAATATGGTACTGAAAAAATCCTTGTGCATATATCATTACTGTACCTTAAGTTTCAATATCAGAATAATTAAAAATACCCATATTGTCTGTGTTCTTTAAAAATTGAGTTTTAACATTTTTTTTTTTAGTTACAGTTAAAAGTATATTTTATATTAAAAAATCATTAAAAACTTAAAAATACTTTCTCTTTTTTGTAATTTTGCTCTTAAAAAAAGTTTTCATGATAAACGTATTTTTTGATTATTATAAATCAAACAACTTAAACTTAAAATAAAAAAAATATTTAAAGGTGGAAAATGAAACATAAAAGTCTAACCTTTACGTATAAAGTATTAATATTTCAATCAAGGTGCAAAGAAAACAGTTATTGAAAACAAAAAAATTCTAAATTACTCGAAGAAATTAAGTGAATTAGGTATTCTCTGGCCATCATATTGGATCCGCCATTTTGAATTTTTCAAATCTGTTATCGGATTCTCAGTCACCACCCTGAGAAACCCCTAATAGTCAATTTCAAAATATTTAACGATATACAGAAACGTTAATTTAATCATGAGGTTGGAAACCTAATTTTCACTAAAACTGAAGGAGTTAAACAAGTCATTCTATTTTAAATATATATTTTTTTTTAAATTACGGTAAAACTAAAAAAAAAATAATCTATAGACTATTTTTTTTCTAAAATTTCCCGTTCTTTTATGTAGTGCCATTAGTTTTTCGATATCTTTTTTATTTTTCGAGATATTTGCGAAAAAACGATATTTTCGATTTTGTAGGCTTAGCGTACACTTTAGACCAGCCAAACTTTTTTTTATCGTATTCTATGTCCAAAAAACTACCTGTATGCCAAAATGCAGCCTGTTCATATTTAATGAGAGTTTTTCATCAAAATTCCCTCTGATGACTGTAAGGTTTTTGAAAAAGGTTTCAATCTGAAATTCTCTAGATTAACTTCAAAGTAGAAGAAATGTGCCTATGCGCTTCACGAAAAAGATTTCTTAGTTATATTTTAGTTGCATTAATTGCAAGAAGCTGATAACAATCAAGACCGGGTGTAGCTGTAAAAGATGAAGAAATTTACTAATTGCTACAGTGAATTAGAAACACATGTAAAAACTTATTCGGTTAGTATAGTACAGAAGAAAAACAATTCGCAAGTGTCAGTGAAATTTTGAAAAGTTATGTCAAAACTAAATGGTAGATTGACATGGCAAATGTCAAATAGTAATTACTTTCCACAGTGTAATAAATTATTTGTTGTTAAGTAAGCAACAAAACATAAACAGTTTGCAATATTTAATCTGGGTTCGTGCATGAATGTCAAGTCTATAAGAAAGTTAGATAATTTGGTACGTTACCGTTGTCCAAAGTAATTACTGTTATAAATATAAAATAAGCAATATATGTTTAAAATTGACGACTTTCAAAGAAGGATCACTATTGGAAACTACTAAAAGTCCTATTACAGGTAATTGACAATATAAAATTCTATTTTATGCATCAACGATTACTGACAGTTAAGATTATAATGGGTTTTAATCCTCCCTTCAATCTTGAACTTGACCCTAACTCATATTCAATTCTATTATTTGGCCAGTAAATATACTTTATATTAGCTGAATAGATGATAGTGCGAAAATATGATTAGCGGAACATAATATGGCTTCATTAAGAGACATGGAAATAGGGTAGCTCCCCTTTTTATGGAACTATTGTTACAAAAAAGCAATGGTCAAGGTCAAAGTGTATTTATCTGCTTTTTATAATATCAGACAGCTTTTTAAAATGTTGATTTCTAAAATGGTTTCAAAAAATTGATGAAAAAGAGATCTGAATAAAAATAAATCTGTACTGGTAACAGTCAACCGAAGACCGCATTAATGGTGTACGTGAGTTAGTCAGAGTTATGTATTATCATAATATCTAGATTGACAAAATGTTTCAAGTTGCGCTTAAGAATATAAAACGAGCTTGCATTTATTGTACTTCTTCTAAATCTTTCATTGTTTTTAGTGTTCCGTATGGAACACTTGACGATAAGATGACTTCTCGTTAAGGGTCTGTCGAAACCTTACGTCTGTCACACCCGATTTTCTCCGCTCAAATATTTGTCATAAAAATTTGAAATTTGCTTTAATTGGAAGTATACGGAACTTTGATGGCCGGTGTCGTCAAAGATTTTCTCCATGTATTTTGAAATTTGGTTAAATTTTGATTAAGAGGGTTTAAGGGGTTAGTTTTGGGGAGTGAAATCGAAAATGAAAAAAAAAAAAAATTATTGGGTCATCGAGTGTGGTGTCAAATGAATGCTTGCGGGCTTTTTTTTTTTGTATTATATTTAAAAAATCGCGAAAAATCGCTGTCCACTCGCCTTAGCACGAAAAATACTTATCAAAAAATTTTGAAAAAATTGTGGTGTAGATTGAACGAAAATTATCACGAGTGCATTACCTTTAAATTTATCTGGTATATAAAAAAAACAAAAAGTTCAAGGTCATCAATTTTCTGTAAAGATTGGAAACAAACTGTTGAAAACTCATTTTGGGGTGTGTTTTGTGAAGTCACTGATCATTTTATACCTCGGAAACAATTTTTTTATTTTAAAAGCAATCAACGTACGGAACACTAATTGTGCAAGTTCAACTTGCACTTGACCAGTTATTTATAATATAGTCAATATTACTAGGCATAGTCATTTAAAGTTAGAGCCCTAAACCAAATCGAGGTCTTCGAACTATAAATACTTTACAGATTGCTATTTATTTCTTGGAATGCTCACGTCTGTAGAGTTCCTGAGGAAAAGGAACTTATCAATAAAATCAACATCATCAATAAAAAAACATAAGATGTAGTATTTAGGATAACTTATAATCCAAGGGAAAATCAAAAAGAGACGCGAGCCAAGGTCGAAAACAACATTTGTTGCTCCGCAACATAAGAAATCGATGCAGTATAATAGGCACTGCTAGCATACTCAAACATGCTGCACAAGATAACTAACTAAATACGCAGATGAACAATTCTCAGATTTAATAACATAATTGTTATTGTGAAATTTACTCGTTAAATTAATGACTGATGTGACAATAAGCTATAATCACTCTTGGACAGCTCATTATGTAGTGTTCTGTGATTATTTAAGTAACTTAATATGAAGAAAAGACAGCTGAAATATAACGAATGCCGTCGAGCTGGCAGGATCAAATTTAAGACGGCATTCGTATAATTATTAATATCTTAGAATTCTTAGAATATCTTTCTCTTTATTTATAATGCAATTTGCCTACCGCAGTAGCCATTCATTTGGGCGTATCAGTAAATAATTATTAACTACTTGCCCCAATTGTCCATACCGCTGAAGCTGTTGAGCCATCGTATAGGCACATTTCTCCCAATTGGTCTGTATACAATTTTAAAAATAGGTTAAGTGAGTACAAGCCTTTTTTTGAAAATCTTTTTCTTTTTCATCTCTTTAATAATATAATTAACAGCAACCTTTTAACTTTTATCTCCAGAAAATTCTTGATTAAACTATGAGCTTTCAGTTCTTTGAAACTAAACTTTTTCTGTAAAAGAACATACCTCATGAACTGAACACTGAGTTTTGTTTCAATTTCAAAAATAAATGAATTTCTAAAAGTATTTTCTGCACGTTAACATGTCAAATGAAGAACACATTGTCATATCGAATTGTAACATCACAGTCTTGTTGACTGACATAATAACATTTCATGACAAGACTTGCAAGTAAGATACCCAGTACAGGTATCTCACCTCAAAATCGTGTACCGTAAAATGCATAAACTCAAAACAATTGTTTTGATAAGCTGATTAAAAACGAAAGGTTGTAGATATCAAAATGACCAATTTACAATAAAGACTGTTAAACAAAAACTTTTAATACAGGCTGCCACACAAATAAGATAAATTTTAAAATATTTGTAGAAAAAACCAAAGTGATTGGAGAATTATTTTTGAAAATATATATATTTTTTTTCATTAATTTATTCGACAAAATTAAATGATTTTCTCTCTGCTCTGGTTTTGTAAGTTAAGTGTAAAAAAGATCTCAATTGTTTCTTCATATCCTCCCAAGTTGACAGTTATTGTGTGGTCGCCCTCAGCCTTACAGAAATACCAGCTGGTTATTCTACGCACCAACATTGCGATCTTAGTTCCCAGGCTACTTTGAGTGGATTTAAAGCTTTTGACGCTTTGTGTATATGTATATATATATATATATATATATATATATATATATATATATATATATATATATATATACCAGGTGTACAAGTATGAAATGAGGATTTCAGACAACAGATGTTGCACCAACGCAGTTTGTGCTATAAAGATTTGACACTGCGCCATTTTGTTGTGTCATCAACAAGTATCAGATGCGCACGAGTGATAAATTGGAAAAGTGTGTGCATAGTGTTGTGTTGTTGTGTTCAATATATCGAAATTTATACCAAACAAAGAGCATTCGCGGACAACATTAATTTTTTGTTTTCATTTAAAGAAAACTGCTGTTGAATCATACCGATTACTTCGAGAAGCTTATGGTGAACATGCTCCATCGCAAGATACGTGTGAACGATGGTTTCGGCATTTCAAAAGTGGTGACTTCGATGTTTTAGTAAGGAACGTGGAAAACCGCCAAAAAAATACGAAGATGTGGAATTGCAAGTATTGTTGGAAGAAGGTGATTCGCAAACACAAAAACAACTCGCCGAGCAATTGGGCGTTAGTCAACAAGCTGTTTCCAATCGACTACGAGAGATGGGAAAGATTCAGAAGACCGGTAGATGGGTACCACATGAGTTGAACGACAGTCAAATGGAAAAGCTCAAAAACACGTGTGACATTTTGCTCGCTCGGTACAAAAGGCATCGTATAGTTACAGGGGATGAAAAGTGGATTTGTTTTGAGAATCCCAAGCGCAAAAAAACATGGGTAGACCCAGGCGCACCATCCACATCGACCGCAAGACCGAATCGCTTTGGCAGAAAGACGATGCTCTGTGTTTGGTGGGACCAGAGGGTCGTAGTCTAGTATCAGCTATTAAAACCTGGGGAAACGGTTAATACTAAACGCTACCAACAACAATTGACCCATTTGAACCGTTCAAAGTCATTTTTCTTCATGACAATGCTCCATCACTTGGCTCCTTCCGATTACCACTTGTTTGCATCGATGGGTCACGCACTTGCTGAGCAGCGCTTTGGTGTGATGTGAAAAAATGGCTCGATGAATGGTTCGCAGCAAAGGGGAAGATATTTACTGGCGTGGTATTCACAAATTGCCAGAAAGATGGGAAAAATGTATAACAAGCGATGGAGCATACTTTGAATAAAGCACTTTTCATCATTCTTCCGAATTTAACATGTTTTTAAGAAAAAAATCCGCATTTCATACTTGTACACCTGGTCTATAGTTAGTTATCCTGGACTACTTCCCATTGTCAATCCGTATTTAGTGGTTATGAGTTGTAGTTTGACATTTAGTAAATACCAACGTAAAATTTGGTTGTCCAGATTCTTTTTGTGCTATTTATAGTGAAGATTGTGAATCGATTATCTATCGCGATAAAATTTCTGCAAGATCCATTTTTATGTCTATCCGAAAGAATCTAATAGCTGTGTATGAAATGATTTTGGAGAATCGGCGAATTGAACTGAAACCTACAGCAGAAATTCTGGAAATTTTATACCAACATGTTTTTTAGTTTTTCCATTCTGGTTTAGATATGAGAAAATTAAAAATGAAACCCTAAATGTGCTGACTAGTTTTGAAGAGGATTCAGTCTTTTTTGATGGGTATATCAACATGATACAGAGACAAAGAAACTGTCGAAGGAGTTAACAGATGCTGGCTTACCTTATCGCAAAGAGTTACAGAAATCAGCAGGAAAAGCTTTTCCTTTCATTTTTTAAGACAAGAATGTGATTCTTTAGACAGATTACTTGGATGATAGCAAAACACTGACTGAAGAATATTATTCATCATTATTAACTAAATTTTGCCAAAAAACTGTGGAAAAAAGTCGTTGAAAAGTGTTTAAAGCGGTGCTGTTTCTGTGTGTCAATTGTTAATTTTGCGCACACACAAATTAGGCTTTAAACTGATTGATTGACCTTCATATTTTCCCGATTGAACTCCCTTGGACTATTACCCATTCCCAAAACTGAAAATATATTTGAGAGGACACAAATTCCATTCAAATAAAGAAGTAATAACTGTTATCAAAGACTGGATTGCAAATCAAGACAAGGAATTTTAGACTTACGAGGCGTGTTTTTTTAACTAAATACCGTCTTGAAATATAGTTAGTGCAGCGCTGTGGCCGTTCCGCGCATGCGAGCTAAGTACCTGCATCTATTTGCTAGACGCCATTACGGAAGCATTCGTCAGAGGTTCATTTAGGCATGTTTAAAATACCTCAGATAATTGAAAGTTCCGTGGATTGTGAAATACGAGCTGTATTTTAATTTACTAAATGCAAGAGACGTGAAAGTGGCCGAAATTGATTGGCAGATTACTGAAGTATATGGTGAAAATGCTCTGAGTGATGCGATGATAAAAAAATTGGTTAAAGCATTTAAAGATGGCCGTACAAACGAGTATACTAAGATAGTAGGATGAGGAACGAAGTGGGCGACCGTCAGTCATAAAAGTGATGAACAGCTTGAGAAAACAGACGCTTTACGATTTCATCAAAACCTAGTGTCTCAAGTTTTAAGAAGTGGGCAGTGTTGCCGTCGTTTGCAAACGAGTCGGAAGATTTCTATGAGGAGAAACTGGTCTTGGAAGACAATAAGTGCCTTAATGTAGGTGAAAATTATGTTAAAGTAGATTAAGTTCATGTAAAAGTAAAATTGTTATGAAAAATGGCTTCGTGTTTTTTAATATCAAAACGGTACTTACTTTAAAAATGAGCCTCGTACTTTATAGCTAAATTGAAATATATGTTCCATTTAAGAAATAAACCATGACATAATATAAAACTGAGAAAAATATAAAAATAAAAGCTTTAAATAATGTAATAAAATGCAACTAGTAGTTCAAAAAATTCTATTAAGTATGAAGAACACTTAATTTTGACCAATTTTAAAACGTATTCGTACTAAAAACTATCAAAATGCAAATGCTAGGCCTACGAAATCATCTGCGATTTCTTGAGGTTGAAGCCAACAAACTATGAACTATTACATTACTGTGAACTCAACAGTCCGAAACAACATCGCACAGCAGTATAATTTTTGAATCTCATTTTCATTGGTATCATCAAAATTTTCAGGTTTTATATATAGGGACGATTTTCACTTCTCCGCAGACCCATTCATGTAAATATTTTGTTTCCATTTTGTCGCTTAAGTTGTGTCGTTGGTAAGTTGGTTATATAAGATACTGTGTAAGATTTAGCTAATAAAGCAATATTTTTATTAATTTCACTTTGGTTTCTAACAAAAGTTTGCTAAAATTACAAAACAAATTATAATAATAGTTTAAATACGGCGTCAAATGACACTTTATTTGCACTGTTTTAATTGCAAATTAAGATAAATTTTCGGTAGGTTCATTAGAAACTTTCAAGTGGAAATTATTATAGTTGGTGGTTGTTAAAAGCAATTAGGAAATCCTTGGCGTGTTGGCCCGTTTTCCCGTTTTAGATGAAGCATCATTAAGACTTTTGTATTGATTTTAGCGAATGTAGTGTAGGAATGTAGATAGAATGAAAATGTGAACATGCATCAGTATATTTAATATAAACAAACGTTGCCTGATATATACTAGAAGTTTTTTTACTGGAATTTCGCCTATTTATAACATGGCATTATGAACTAAATGACAGTTTTATAGATATCATAGGTCACTTTTTTTAGTAGTTTACTCGGGGAAATTATTCCCTTTCGAAAGATTTATTGTTCAGAAAACTAGTTTTATTGGGTTAATTGACATAATAGTTGCGTACGGCCGGTAAGCACTAAAAACTCTTTAGAAATCAATACTGAATAAGAGGGTATTGCAATTTTACCGAAAATCAAGGGACAACCGTATAAGTTAGGAAACTGAAAAGCTTTTTATTATCAGCCGTATACGTAGCGATAATTTTGTTATCAAATACTAACTACATCATAAAAATGAAATAGGGTGTAATCTTTTAAAATTTCTTGCTTTCGGACATCGATTTTCACATTGGGAATACGTTTTAAAAGTTACACTGAGTGAAGTGCTGTTCTTGAAAAATTTCCTATCTACGGTGATCAATTTTTGGTGTTCCATACTGAACACTTTGGATCACTTTGGTGTTGGTCTGTCTGTCAGTCCGTCCATCTCACCCAATTTTCTCCGAAATTATTGGACATAGAGAGTTGAAATTTGGACCAAATGTAGGAATTGATAGCCCAATCTGAGCCGTATAGTTTTGAAAGTTGAAATTTGACTTAAGGGGTTAGTTTTGGGAGTGAATACTTGCGCACACTTTTCTTTGTATTATTTTTAATAAAATTGCCAAAAATCGCAGTCACCTCATCCTATCTCGAAAATCACTTACCAAAAATTTTTTTAAAAATTATGGAATAGCCTTCATAAAGCGTAGATTGAACGAAAATTATCAAGAGTGCATTACTCTATGGCTTAACAATATGGTAGAGGCTTTTTTAAGGGGTTTCATACACTTGGGCGCTGCAAAAAGTATGTATTTTACAAAAAATATTTGAAATGTTGTTAAGTGAATAATACAAAAGAATGGCAATTATATTTTTACTCTACTTTTACTTATTATTTTTACATATTTTTTTTTTTTAATATGTTTTAAATGTTAACATTATTTCTTATTGAGTTAAATGGACCACTGATAAAAAACTATGGCGCTTTCTTTTCTGCGAGATAACTTGACAAAAAATAATCCAATCTGCAAAAATAAAAAGTAATCTTGGAAAATAATGTAGTAGTTAAAAATTGTCGAAGGGGTGTTTCGTTTTTCAAAAATAAAAAATTTACAGTATTTTAAACTTTAGCATGCAATTCTCTACCAAAAAATTTATATTTAATTATGTTTTAAAAGAATGGTGCATTAGAAAAAATTTAAAAAACCTCTCGATATTTTGTAGAAAAAGTAATTATTAAAATTTAAAAAAACAGTTAAAAAATATTAAAAATTAATTGAGTAATATTGCAGACAGTGTCTGAAAACAGGCAGCAGTCCCAATCCGGCGCCAGGTCACATATAATTCTACAACTTTGTAATGGAATGGAATTTTCTTATTTTTTTTTTGAATAATTCTTAAAAGTATAGAGAATAAAAATCCGTAAAGAAAAAAAATTTTGAAAATTTGAGGTTTATGTAATCCCTTAATATACTTTTCAGTACATTACTACTGCCGCGTCGCTGTACCAAGACAAAATCATTTTATTTTATTTCTTTATATTTAAACAAATATTTAGGTAGTAAATATTTATTTTATACTTTTGTTACTATATTCTCGATTTTTATTTATTGGCTGGGTTAAGATGCTATAATTGTTTACATTATTACTAAGAAAAAACATGAAAATACGTATTACACAATATACCTTCAGGAGCCTAATTAACTTAGCCTAATGAAGGACTTTATTTTATTAGAAGCAATCACCGTTCACTAATTGCGCAAGTCCGACTTGCACTTCGCCATTTTTTTTAAATTTAGTTCTACTGTGTGAATGAATTATTTTTTGTAAAAGTCTCTTCCCGCCGCTCAATTATTTCTAGATTAGGTATAAGTTCTTAAAGTCCAACTGTATAAAGTGATTCATTTTTATGAAAAAATCTCTTCGTTAAGTTTGAATTGGCTGTAAGAGTTTGAGACATATCCCCCGTCACTGGCCTTTGATTTTGAAATAACTTTGTTAAGAAGAGGTATTGATAGTTATAGGTAAGTTTTTTTTTATAAATTCCAGGACCACATTCCTTTAGTTTTGCCTTTTTAGTATTAAGTTGGCTATCAAACTGCCGTTACTGAATACTTCTAGTTCTGTCCACCTTCACGATGGATAAATGACATGGCAAATCTCTTTGAAATATTATATAAAAATATGAAATGTAGATCAAGTTCTGGAATTTTGTATATTTTTTTATACCCAAACCAAAAACAATAATATGTGATAATTTATTAAAATATATTAAATCATTTTATTAGAATATATAGCTAAGGTAAATATGTAAACCTAGAGGTTGACATTTTCATATATTTTTAATCATGCTGAAATTTTAGAAAGTCAGATCATTAAAAATACCGGCCAAGTGCAAGTCGAACTTGTGCAATTAATGTTCCGTACGTTGATTGCTTTTAAAATAAAAGATTTTGTTACGGAAGTATGAAATGCTCAATGACTCTACAAAACACACCCCAAATGAGTTTTCAGTTTTTTCAGTTTTTTGCTGAAAACTGATGACCTTGAATTTTTTTTTTATAGACCATACGCTCATGATAATTTTCGTTCAATCTACACACTGTGGAATTTTTTCAAAATTTTTTAATCAGTACTTTTCAAGATAAGGGTGGGAGACAGCGATTTTTCGAAATTTTTTAAAAATAATACAAAGAAAGTGTATCCAACTATTACATTATATATATTTTTGATCTCGTGCTTTTACAAGTTTCATTTAACACTCCACTCGAGCTGGTAAAAAAAAAACTTTTTCAACTTCCGATTTCACCCCCTAAAACTAACCCCTTAGATAAAAATTTAACTTTTAAAACTACACGGGTCTGATGAGGCCATCAATTCCTATATTAGTGCCCAATTTCAACTTTCTATGTCAAATAGTCTTGGAGAAAGTCGAGTGTGACAGGCAGACGGAAACCGAAGTGATCTTATAAGTGTTCCGTATGGAACACTAAAAACATTTAACGAAATGTAGAGTTTTATTATTCGCATTAATTTTTTGTTAAAGAGCGCAGATGATATTCTCCGTATGTGAGATGATCTGAATGGACCAATCAGAGCACATGAAAAAGAATATTAAACTTTTCAGAAATAATCGATTATTTTCACATGTGGTTAAGAAGCTAGTACAATATCGGCACAGAAAGAGTCAGTGGCATTCTTGTAAATAACACGGTCGGAATAGCTACTAGAACTAATGTTAAATAAGCCCAAAATTGAAATAACTCAGCTAGGACCATAGTTTCAAATTTTCGTCTGTAAATTTTTCTGTTGTAGAAATAAATCCTAAACGATTTGAAATTTGACATTCATGAAGCACTTGAAGAAGGAAAGAAAGCTATAGTTTTTGGCCGATGTTGCTTTAGGAAAAGAGTTGAAAGAGGTAGAAGATAACTAAATTTTTGTTTAGCATTATAGTGTTTTTTTTCATATTTTTGTTGAGATGAATTTTGTGCCAAATTATTAATAGTTAAGCGTATACAGAGGATAAGGAGGATGGGAGGAGGTTTGAAGAAATAGTTGTTAATCAATAATGTCATATGTTTTGTTCATGGTGCTTATCAGGAATTCTGAAAATAATGAGATTTTTGGATAGGATTTTTTTACTTTCGCCATTGGGGTAAGTACTTTTAAAATCATTATTTTATTTTTTCTTTACCTTTAATTGCAATCGCTAATTTTTAATGTAATTATTATTAGTCAAATTCAGTTGTATCTAACTTATAATTGCGAAAATAGAATTGGTTAAATAACTTCATCGTTTTCCTTCAGAATTTAATTCAGAATAAAATTAATATTATTTAATTTATATTTGTATACCTTTGGCTGTATACAGACTTATTTACCTAGGGTTTAATTAATTTTAGGTTAATTTTACCCATAGTTACAATCAGTTTGTTACAGAGTATATGAAATTTGATCCTTTAGTTGTTCATATAAACAAATTAAAATGATATCAAATTAAAACATACAGTCTGTCAAGTAAGAACGTGTCTGAGATAATTCATTTTTAGTAGATGCGATTCTAACGATTCAACAAAAAAATCAGCAGGGAGAACCTTTGTCTGCGACGCATTTTAGTAAAAATATCAGTCGATTCCGAACTTTCGTTGAAATCACGTAAAATTCAAAATTAGTCACTGATTTTCGCGTCGGTTCGAAGCAATCTTTCTTTGTTCCTATCTAAAGGAGCCTAAATTGAAACATTCCGCAGCCGCTAAATACATTAAAAAGTCGTTAGTGAAGAAGTGGGTAACTTATTTTAAGGAAACGAAAAATGTCGACAAATCATGTCATTGCTTTGACAGGACCCTAAATGTGCGTCCAGAAGCGACAAAATTAAGAAAGTCGGTTTTAAATGTGTCCTATAAGACCATTCGACAATATTTTTGTGCTCATTATATTAAATTCCGAAGCACGTTGAAGAAACTTTTGCTGGGCGAAAATCACGTCGCGAAACGGCTCTCTTGGGCCCACGATAAGATACTAGAGTAGCCTTCACAATCGCTGGACGCCAACCCTATTAAAAATGTTTGGTCCCTTGTAAAGAGAAAGCTTAGAGCAAAGACGCTGAGGACTTTGACTCAGTCGTCTCGCGAGATTCAAAAAAATTTCGTAGGCAGCATGTCTCGAAGATGCCAGGCGATTATTGATTGGCAATTGAGCCATTGTTAGCACATCAAAGAATATATTGATGATGAAAAATGTTCTCGAAACATATTTTTTCAAGAATCCGAGCGGTCACGTTCTTACTTGACAGACTGTATAATACAAAGGTCTGGTATTAAAGATTAATACTCAAAATAGAATACAACAACGACATCTAGATTGTTGGTTCGCAACATCTCACCAAAAAAATTCAAAAAACGTAAGTGCTTTTCTCTCATAGACTACGTCTAACTGGCGTCCTTTGTTTAACGAGATGTAGAGACATTTACAGAAAATGGGTATTCACGATGATTCGCTGATATGCAGACTATGTGGTGAAGAAGAAGTAACCTCTATGCACATCCTATATGAATGTGCATTTTTAACTCCGAACAGATATAAACTGTGCGGAGATCTACATCCTGGTGATAAATTACCATCTGAAGAGCTTGGAAGGATTGTAATAAACCTTCTCTTAGTGGTTAATGTATCGGCTCGGGAAATAATAATAAAAAAATAAATAAATAATAACATAAAATATAATATACGACTTGACGGTCACCTCTCTCGGAAAAGCCAACCGTAGTATCATGCCTAGTAAAGCCATCTCACTTTGGCCGTTAGGAACCGGCATTAAATTGTAGTTCCTCTTGCTTGTCTTTGTCTGTGAAAATACTCAAAAAGGCAACAACCACAGGCAAAAGCACCTTAAGAAGAAAGGAACATTGTTCATGTAACTAATACACAACACGTCAAGAGCCTGCAGTGCACAAGCATTACTTCACCTACAACCAACCAACTCTAAACTATATGTCTTATTGTACTGAGACCATCGGTATACAGTGTGTTTTATTAGTGTTCCGTACGGAACACTTATAAGATCACTTCGGTGTCTGTCTGTCTGTCTGTCTGTCTGTCTGTCTGTCTGTCTGTCTGTCTGTCTGTCTGTCTGTCTGTCTGTCACACCCGATTTTCTCGGAAACTGTTTGACATAGAAAGATGAAATTTGGTAATAATATAGGAATTGATGGCCTCATCAGAGCCATGTAGTTTTGAGAATTAAATTTTGACTTAAGGGGTTAGTTTTGGGGGGTGAAGTCGGAAGTGAAAAAAAAAATTTTTTACTAGGTCATCGAGTGTGGTGTCAAATGAAAGCTTGTGAAAACACGAGTAAAAAATATATATATAATATTATACTTGCGCGCACTTTTCTTTGTATTATTTTTAAAAATTCGCGAAAAAAATCGCTGTCCCGGGCCTTATCTCGAAAAGTACTTATCAAAAAATTTCGAAAAAATTCTGGAATATTCTCCACGGGGTGTAGATTGAACGAAAATTATCACGAGCGCATTACCTTTAATAATTTATATGGTATATAAAAAAAACAAAAATTTCAAGGTCATCAGATTTCAGTAAAGATTGGACACAAACTTTGTTGAAAACTCATTTGGGGTGTGTTTTGTGAAGTCACTGATCATTTTATACCACCGTAACATAAATTTTGACTTAAGAGGTTCGTTTTGAGGGGTGAAATCGGAAGTGAAAAAAAATTTTTTTTTACTAGGTCATCGAGTGTGGTGTCAAATGAAAGCTTGTGAAAACACGAGTAAAATATATATATATATATATATATATATATATATATATATATATATATATATATATAATGTAATACTTGCGCACACTTTTCTTCGTATTACTTTTAAAAAATCGCTGTCCCCTACCTTATCTCGAAAAATACTGATCAAAAAATTTTGAAAAAATTCTGGAATATTCTCCACGGGGTATAGATTGAACGAAAATTATCACGAATGCATTACCTTTAATAATTTATTTGGTGTATAAAAAAAAAACAAAATTTCAAGGTCACCAGTTTTCAGTAAAGATTGGAAACAAACTTTGTTGAAAATTCATTTGGGGTGTGTTTTGTGAAGTCACTGATCACTTTATACCACCCTAACAAAAATTTTTATTTTAAAAACAATCAACGTACGGAACACTAATTGTGCAAGTTCAACTTGCACTTGACCGGTTTTATTAGTGGTATTCGTTTTTAGATGTTGGAAACGGTTAAAATGGGTAAGTTTTATAAGACTATGTATTAAACCTGAATTTAAATAATTTTTGGAAACATTGTGAACTTATTCCATTTACTTATGATATCAATATTATTAATTAGTCATTTGAAAAATTGTCCACATTGTCACTGTTAGGCTTAGGCTTGTCTCTATTGACTAAAATGCATTAGAATACTAGCTTAACTTATTAGCTTTTCGAGTTTAAATCATTATTGGTGAAGTCTCTGTTCATTCTACGGAATAAAATATTTCTAACAGTTCTGTTGATTTCTTATTCGTTAGTGCAATTACAATAAAATGCTACGGGTCGTAGTGTAATATTAGATTAAACCAGTATATTTTTTATTTTAGTACAATATTTGATTACACGCATTACGAGCACAATAAAATTCGATTAAAAAAATATTTCCAATGGTTCTGCACATATGTCGCTTGATTCAGATAAATGGTATATTATCTCTTTAAAACAACATGGTGGTTTTGAGATCATGAATTCAAATATGCTTTTTTAAAGTTTTATGGATACTACTAGTTATTTGAAAAAATGTCCTCATTGTCATTAGTGGCTTGGCATTGGCTTAGTGACTAAAATGTACTAGATAACCAGGTTAGCTTATTAGCTTTTCGAGTTTAAATCATGATTGGTGGATTCTATTTTCATTCTACGGAATAAAATATTTCTAACAGTTTTGTTGATTTCTCATTTGTTGGTGTATAAATATGCAATAAAATGCTACTGGTCGTAGTGTAATATTAGATGTAAAAATTAAACCAGTATATTTTTTGTTTTAGTACATTATTTGATTACACGCATTACGAACACAATAAAATTCGATTAAAAAAATATTTCAGATGATTCTCCACATATGTTGCTTTCTATTCAGACATCTGGTATATTATCTCTTTAAAACAATATAGTGGTTTTGAGCCTATGAATTCAGTTATGCTTTTTTAAAGTCATTTTTAAAATGGGTAAGTTTTATAAGATTATTAAACCCAAATTTAAACAATTTTTGGAAACATTGCGAACTCATTTCCATTGATTTATGATATAGATACTACTAATTAGTCAATTGAAAAAATGTCCACATTGTCATTATCAGACTTAGGCTTGTCTTAAGTGACTAGAACACCAGCTTAGCTTATTAGCTTTTTGAGTTTAAATCATGATGGGTGGAGGCTATTTTCATTCTACGGGATAAAATATTTCTAACAGATTTGTTGATTCCGTATCAGTGCAATTACAATAAAATGTTACTGGTCATAGTACATGTAAAAATTAAGCCAGTATATTTTTTGTCTTAGTACATTTGATTACACGCATTACGAACACAACAAAACACGACGAAAAAAAAAAAATATTTTCGATGGTTTTCACACATGTTGCTTACTATTCAGACAGCTGGTATATTATCTCTCTAAGACAATATGGTGGTTTTAAGACTATGAATTCAGTTATGCTTTTTTAAAGTCATTATTAAAATGTGTAAGTTTTATAAGATTATGTAATTATTAAAGCTAAATTTAAACAATTTTTCGAAACATTGTCAACTCATTCCCATTGATTTAGGATATGGATGCTACTAGTCATTTGAAAAAATGTCCTCATTGCCATTGTTAGGCTTAGGCTTGCCTTTGTGACTAAAATGTACTAGAATACCAGCTTAGCCTATTAGCTTTTCGAGTTTAAATCATGATTGGTAGCGGCGATTTTCATTCTACGGAATAAAATATTTCTAATAGTTTTGTTGATTTCTTATTTGTTAGTGCAATTACAATAAAATGCTACTGGTCGTAGTGTAATATTAGATGCAAAAACTAAACCAGCATATTTTTTGTTTTAGAACAATACTTGATTACACGCATTACGAACACAATAAAATTCGATAAAAAAAATATTTCCGATGGTACTCCACACATGTTGCATATTATTCAGACAGCTGGTATATTATCTCTTTAAAACAATATGGTAGTTTTGAGACTATGCATTCAGTTATGCTTTTTTAAAGTCATTATTAAAATGGATAAGTTTTAAAAGATTATTGAAGCTAAATTTAAACAATTTGTGGAAACATTGTAAACTCATGTCCATTGATTTGTGATATAGATACTACTAATTAGTTAATTGAAAAAATGTCCACATTGTCATTTTTAGACTTAGGCTTGTCTTTAGTGACTAAAATGTACTAGAACACCGGCTCAGCTTATTAGCTTTTCGAGTTTATATCATGATGGGTGGAGGCTATTTTCATTCTACGGAATAAAATATTTCTAACAGTTTTGTTGATTTCCTATTTGTTAGTGCAATTACAAAAAAATGTTACTGGTCGTAGAGTAATACTACATGTAAAAATTAAGCCAGTTTTTGTTTATTTTAGTATAATATTTGATTACATGCATTACGAACAAAATAAAACTCGAAAAAAAAAAAATATTTTCGATGGTTTCCACACATGTTGCTTACTATTTAGACAGCTGGTATATTATCTCTCTAAAACAATATGGTGGGTTTGAGACTATCAATTCAGTTATGCTTTTTTAAAGTCATTATTAAAATGGGTAGTTTTATAAGATTAAACCTAAATTTAAACAATTTTTGGAAACATTGTCAACTCATTCCCATTGATTTATGATATGGATGCTACTAATTAGTCATTTTAAAACATGTCCTCAATGTCATTGTTAGGCTTAGGCTTGTCTTTGTGACTAAAATGAATTAGAATACCAGCTTAGCTTATTAGCTTTTAGGGTTTAAATAATGATGGGTGGAGGCTATTTTCATTCTACGGAATAAAGTAGCCTCCACACAATAAAACTCTACAAAAAAAAATTTCGATTGTTCTCACACATGTAGCTTACTATTCAGACAGCTGGTATATTATCTCTCTAAAATAATATGGTCGTTTTGAGACTATGAGTTCAGTTAAGCTTTTTTAATAAAGTCATTATTAAAGTGAAGTAGTAATCGGAGAGATAATGCTGCTACGTAATTTTTATTAAAAAATCTGTTAAATTTTATAAGTCTGCTTCTCTTATTTATGTCATGTCAACATTACCGGGATCTAGTAATGATATATATATACCTGTGGGCAAATAACAGACTGCCATCATTACGGTATATCAATCGTCTATTTGTCCAGCACTAACATTTGTTTGCATGACTGAATAAATGTTGGACAAATGGATACAGTCATTTTTTAATAATTAAAAAATTGACCATAATGACGATCCGGTAAAATGAAGATGCAGAATAATAAATATGTATTTTCAATGTATACACGTGATAAAATAAAGGTATTTGAACGGTTTAAGATGTAACATTTCGTTTTTTAATTAGCTGGTTTTATGACGTTTTAAAACAATGCATTCCTAGCTATATTGTACAGGTTATGTATTATAACTATCAGATCGCACTAAATATATATGAAGTTTAAAAATTAAGTCATTTTTCTTCGATATTTTAATGATTCAACGTTTTAGGTGAGTTTCGAATCCCCAATCAAGCAAGTAGCTTTTTTTGATAGAATTAAAAAAATGTAAACTATGTTTGGCAGCAAAACCTTGAAAATATGAGCAGTAACCCATCGATACTACGCAACAGTTATCATCTTTACACCAAACATTTTATTTTTGCACTCTATGCCGAAGTCAGTTTTGATCATGAGCTTTCGGCAACTTTAACTTATCGGTCAAAAATAATATGCCGAGCTTTTTAGAAGCTTTCTGTAATATATCTATAACACTACCCTGTTAAGACCAATTTGCTCTCACGTTAACATCTAGCAAGTTAAATGATTCTCGTGAGGTACAATATCCTGACATAACTATATTGAGTTCTACATCTTTAACTTTGTTAAAAAAGACTACAGCCTGGGCCCTTTTGGTGTTGATTTAAACTTGGTTATAGCCATCTTATAACATAGTTTCTGTCAAATGTAATGAAAGACTGATATTGTCAAATTTCCACTTTATTTAGTTTCACTTAAACTGTATGACGCGTTTCGCTATACTATAGCTTCTTCTGATACAAAATGATATTTGAATATTAGTGTTCTTACATTTATACAAATACGCTGAGTCAGTTTTGTTTTCTAAATAGCTTCTTTTATGTTCTAAAATCCGAGTTTCGAATGAGCGACCTGTCTGACCTATGTAACTTTTATGACAAGAACCACAGTTCAACTGATACACTCCAGATTTTTTTGATCTATTTTGTTTTCCCTTTGCGTTTTTAATGAATTTTCCTAACGAGTTGTTTGTTCTAAAAGCTATGTTGATATTATATTTGTTTAAGTGGTTTTTAATTTTCTCTGACGTGTTACCAAAATAGGTTAAAACATTATATTTTTTCCCTGTGTTTTCTTTCTTGGGGTATACTAAAGAAATAGCTTTATTTTTTAATTTTTTATTTAGAATTGTGTCTATGTTGTCAGGAGAATATTCGTTGTTAACAGCAATTTGTTTTATTAGATTTAATTCTTTAATAAAATCATCTACAGATAAGGGGACACTTAAGCTGTAAGCTTCCAATTTGTGTTGTAGGGGGTGAGCTGATTTTATGTTTAATGTAGTATCTGTATGTGAGGGTTTGTGGAAAACAGAGAATTTGTGTTTGTTGTAATGTCTGGTTATCGTTAAGTCAAGAAAATTAATTTTATCGTCTACTTCTAGTTCCATAGTGAATTTAATATTTTTATGTACTGAGTTTATAAAGTTAAAAACATTGTCAAGTTGACGCTCTGTACCATTAAAACAAGCAAAGATGTCGTCTATATATCGGTACCAATACAAAAATGATTTGCTAAATTCTTGAAGATGTATTTGTTTTTCTAGGTTATCCATGAATATTTCTGCTAAAAGCGGGCTAAGTGGACTACCCATTATGAGACCCTCAGAACTGTTATAAAACGTATTATTAAAGTAAAAATAATTTTGGTTGAGGCTTGTGTTTAATAAATTTAGTATGTCTTGTTGTATAAGGATATTAACTTTATTTTTAATTAGGAATGTTTTTATGATTTTTACTGTTTCATCCGGGGGTATGCTAGGGAAAAGGTTTTGGACGTCAAATGATACTAGTTTTGAATTATCTGGTAGAAATTGAAGAAAGAAGGATCCAGTACAGCAAACGAGACATCTATAATGTTTATGTTAAGGAAATCCATTCTGAATTAACGTTTCGATTACACTCATTAGAATTTTTTGATCTAGATCGAAAAACAAGCCTCAATCAAAATTATTTTTACTTTAATAATACGTTTTTTTATAACAGTTCTGAGGGTCTCATAATGGATAGTCCACTTAGCCCGCTTTTAGCAGAAATATTCATGGATAACCTAGAAAAACAAATACATCGACAAGAATTTAGCAAATCATTTTTGTATTGGTACCGATATGTAGACGACATCTTTGCTTGTTGTAATGGTACAGAGCGTCAACTTGACAATGTTTTTAACTATATAAGCTCAATACATAAAAATATTAAATTCACTATGGAACTAGAAGTCGACAATAAAATTAATTTTCTTGACTTAACGATAACCAGACATTACAACAAACACAAATTCGCTATTTTCCACAAACCCTCACATACAGATACTACATTAAACATAAAATCAGCTCACCCCCTACAACACAAATTGGCAGCTTACAGCTTAAGTGTCCCCTTATCTGTAGATGATTTTATTAAAGAATTAAATCTAATAAAACAAATTGCTGTTAACAACGAATATTCTCCTCACAACATAGACACAATTCTAAATAAAAAATTAAAAAATAAAGCTATTTCTTTAGTATACCCCAAGAAAGAAAACACAGGGAAAAAATATAATGTTTTAACCTATTTTGGTAACACGTCAGAAAAAATTAAAAACCACTTAAACAAATATATAGCTTTTAGAACAAACAACTCGTTAGGAAAATTCATTAAAAACGCAAAGGGAAAACAAAATAGATCAAAAAAATCTGGAGTATATCAGTTGAACTGTGGTTCTTGTCATAAAAGTTACATAGGTCAGACAGGTAGCTCATTCGAAACTCGGATTTTAGAACAAAACTGACTCAGCGTACAGTAATCATTTAACAGAATCAAATCATCTTTTTGACGATAAATTTAAAATTCTACACATACAAAACAAAGGCATAAAATTAAACCTATTAGAAAATTTAGAAATAAATAGAATTAAAAATTCAGATATCATCTTAAACGAACAAAAAGAAACCTGTCTGGCCCATGGCAACTCCCCTTTACTCAATTTATACAATTAATATTCAGAATGGATTTACCAGCAATATTCATTAGCATATAGTATTAATTTTATTACCTATCCACCTTAAGGTATTTGTATAAATGTAACAACACTAATATTCAAATATCATTTTGTATCAGAAGCTATAGTATAGCGAAACGCGTCATACAGTTTCAGTGAAACTAAATAAAGTGGAAATTTGACAATATCAGTCTTTCATTACATTCGTTATGAATTTCCATCAAGTAACAGCCACAACAATTCATAGTTTCTGTCAGATTCTTGTTGAGTTATAAACCTTTTTTCTGTCATATATTTGTACTATCAGCAAAGTTGTACTATAGGTTTTTGGTATTTTCTAACACTGTCATATTAAACTGTGTTATTTAATCATGCTTGACTGCTTTAGAAGATACTCATTATTGGCATCAATCGTGACAAATATGCACTATCAAGGCGCACGATAATCATTAAAATATATCACCTACCTTTTTCACAAAATTCGCCTTCATAATCAGAGTTGCGGCATTCGCAGATGGGACCGCTATCAGTTGATATGCATATTCCGCCATGTTGGCATGGGTCCCTTACTTCGCAAGCGTCGCTGCTGTTGCCCCTTAAAACCTGCAAGAAATATAGATGTAATTAATTTCGTTTTCAGGTTACGTACGAGTTCTATTTATATTCAATTAAATTAAAACGGAACATTTGTCATTGTGCTTCAAGAATTTACTCAATTAAATATTAGGAATAGAGGGATACAGTGCAAAAAAATTATATATTTTAGACAAAGCGATGGGTGAGAAACAATACTGTTATTAGTTTAGAATGTTTTATATTATTATCATTCAAAAACATACATTTCTCCAGGTATCTGTAAATGATCAGAAGTCGAGCAATCTCTTGAAATTGTAGTCCTTCCATACATTAAGAATATTACAAATTGCATGTCAAAAATTCTACGGAAACATAAAATAAAAACACGATTCTGTACGTGCCTGCATCTCTCACAATACCTCAGTTCTCTCAGAAGATAAGATTCCCCTTGGCACTCCAAAAGTATACAATATTCCGTGTAGATAGGATAAAACCGACATCGGCAACATGACCCGGAAAATTTGTAGAAGAATTAAAAAATATCCAAATACAGTACGTTTTTGTAGCATTTCTACTCCAGCAAAGAGCCTTGCAACCTTATAACAACAATATCTTTTTAGTGTTTTATACAGAATACTTATTGAATCGCTTCGGTTTCTGTCTATCTGCCACACCTGATTTTCTCCGGAACTATTTGATACAGAAAGCTGAAATTTGGCACAAATACAGAAATTGATGACCCAATTAGAGACAAGTAAGTTTAAAAGTTAAATTTTGACTTAAGGGGTTATTTGTAGGGAAGAGTGAAAATAAAAAAAAATCTTAGGTTATCGAGTCGGATATCAAATCAAAGCTTGTGAAAACACGAGTTCAAAAATATATATGATCGAATACTCACATTACGCAAGCTTTTCTTTTATTATTTTAAAAAATGGTAAAATATCGATGTCCCACACCCTGTCTCTAAACGTACTGATCAAACAAATTCTAAAATATTGTGTAAGTGTAAATTAAACCAGAATCATCACTAGTGTATTTCGTATAATAATTTATCTGGTATAAAAAAAAACTGTCTGACTTGACAATATAGTGGAGATTTTTTTCCTGGAAAGTTCTAAATTTAACAGAGACTAAGAGCTACGAAATATCAATACGTATTCGATGCAATCAGCATGATGACTGGTGTCCAACGGATAGGTACCGAGACAAAATAATTTTATTTGGTTATCATTAAACAAATATTTCGGTATGAAATATTTGTTTTAAACTTTTACTACAAATATGTCTCGCTTTTTATATATTCTTGGTAATTCTTATATTGAAGGTGAATGTGCGATTTAATTTCATAGAATACTTCAGCAATCACGGTACGGAACACTAATTGTGCAAGTCCGACTTGTACTTGGCTGGTTATTTTATTATACAAAATTCGGAAATCCATTGAAATAAAATAGTTGAACATCCCAACAACTTTAATCATCTTTATCTTTTACCAATCTGGAAACAGATCATCCATGACGTGCTACAACAAACGAGCCAAACTGGTAATTTTATTTGAAATCCCAATTGAAGGAATATTGATGTAATTTGCATAGCGTTCTCAAAAGAAAAATGATATCGCGTTTCCATTAGTTATTCTAAGTTATTTATTATTTAATTATGGTTTCTAGTTACTTCATGCTTTTAATCGCATTTATTTTAGCGAATTAACTTTATTATTATTTTAATAAGTTAAGTAGGATTATTTTCTGACAGGTTGCGGAAATTATATTCGTCGATACTTAGCTCGTGCCAGCAGTGAAATTACACCTTTGAAATATGTACTTCAAAAATAACTTGATGCATTTGACACTAAAAACGTCAATTTCGATGTATGTATAAGCGGTAAAGATTAAATTCCTCTAATATTTATTAAAGAGAGATTTTTGACATCTGCCTAGACATGAGACAAATCCTAAACCCCTGGATAGAAGCGGAAGTCATCCTCATCCACAAGACAGGGAATGTAACAAAACTTAGTCTAGCCTATAAGTCTGCTGTCTTAACAAATTGTTTACGAAAATACTCACTAACAGATTGATTCCAAAAATAGATTATCAACAACTTAATGAACAAGCCGGGTTTCACACAATCAACAATTTAATAGAAAAATGAATCAAATGATCTACGTGAATGAATACAACATGGTCTTCATCGACTATGAAAAGGCATTTGACACTATCGAGATGTGGACCGTACTAAAATTAATGGCGAATTGTCATATAGACACAAAATTAATAGAAAATATCTATTCGCAGGAAACAATGCATTTTCTCCTCTGGGAAATAACACCTCTAATTCCAATGAATGGAGGTATAAGGCAAAGCGACACGATCTCTTGAAATTGTTTATATCATCTCTAGAAAACATCTTTAGAGAAATAAATTAATCTGGTAAAGGCATAAACATCAACCGCGAATAACTTAACCATCTGCGATTAGCGATACCACTTCAAACTAGTAGGATTAACAATCAATATAAACAAAACAGAGATCATGACGAACACAGATACACTGCACACATGCATATAACGCTTAACGGTCAACCTCTAGAAGTAGTCGAACATTATATATACTTAAGACAGAAAATCTTCTCTTCTGCTTCTGCAGCTTATTCTGTTCATCGTCGGACGTAAACCTCCCTGAAGTTGTTCCATTCTTCTTTACTGTGTGTTTTCCCCATCCAATCGTGTCCTGCCGTCCGTTTTATGTCGTCCGTCCACCTAGTTTGCGGTCTACCTCTACTTCTCTTATTTTTTCTGGGTCTCCATTCTATGATCCTACGCGTCCATCTGTTATCTTGCATTCTCCCTACGTGTCCAGCCTAATTCCATCTTAGGGTACATAGTCTTTCTATTACATCGGTTACTTTGGATCTTTTTCGTATTTCAGTATTCTATATATGATTTCATAGTTTAACCTTTAACATCTTTCTTTCCATGGACCCTTGTGTTACCTGGAGCTTATACACGATATTTTTATTGAGGGCCCAAGTTTCTGTGCCATACGTTAAAACTGGCAACACGTATTGGTCAAAGGTCTTTGCTTTCAGCGTGTTTGGTATTTCCGACTGGAGTGCGTCTTGTAGTTTTCCGAACGCCGACCAGGCCAATGATATTCTTCTTTGTAGGTCTGCGGTCAGATTGTTCTTTGAAAGTTTTGCCCCAGATAAACAAACGCGTCCACTTTTCCTATTATTTTTTCTTCCAGACTGATCTCCTCTTGTTCCCTCATTTCATTTGTTAAATACTTTGTTTTGTTCATGTTTATTTTTACTCCTATCTGTTTGGATGCTTCGTTTGGTTCTTCTAACATTTCTTGGAGTTCTTTTTTGTCTTTTGCTATTAATATTACATCATCGGCAAACCGATGATTAAGTTTCTCGCCGTCGATATTTACTTCTCTGTCTTGCCAGGCCGTTTTAAACATGTCTTCCATTGCTAAAGTGAATAATTTGTCGTACTCCACGATATATCTTGAATTTGTTTGTTTGTATATCTGTCGTTATTTGTTTTATTGCATTTTCATATATTAATAAGGGTTGTGTACCTGTCATCTATTTTGCAGTTAGTTAAAGCATTTATAAGTGTCCATATCTCTATCGAGTCAAATGCTTTTTCATAATCTATCACTGCTACCCATCCACTAGTATTCGCATTGTCTGTAGATGATCTGTCGTGCTGTAACCTCGTCTAGATCCAGCTTCTTCTCGTGGCTGATAGCTATCCAATTTATTTGTTATTCTGTGTGTTATTATTTTTGTAAGTAATTTATACATTACTGAGAAAAGACTTATAGGTCTGTAATTTTCTAGTTTGTATCTGTTTTCTTTCTTAAATATTAAGACTGCTATGACATTTAACCAGGTATTTGGTATTCGGGAGTCCATTAGGCATTTGTTATAAATTCGTTTTAGTTGTTTCAGAACGGGGTTTCCTCCCTACCATTTCCACAATTATTCTATCTTCTCCTGGTGTTCGCTTGTTAGGCATATTCTTCAAAGCGTTGTTTATTTCTCCAGTTATGATTTCTAGTAATTCCTTAGATCCTACGTTTATAATTTTCTTTCTTTCTTTTTCTTCTTTTTCTGAGGGCGGCGACCTTTTGCTTTCATATAAGGTTCTGTAAAATATTTCTATAGTTTCTGTTATTTCTTTGGTTTCTGTTATTTCTCAGTTTTGTTGTTCGATGTTTTCCCTCAGTAATTTTTAATCGTAGGTCTTTTAAACTTTCCCGTTCTTTCAGAGTTTCTCTTATTTTCATATTCTTATGTTTCCTTCTATCATCTCTTACTTTTTTCCTGATCTTTAGATTAGATATTCTATCTTTCGATAGTTGACATCGTTTTTTCAATTAGTTTTTCTACTTCGTCGCTTAGTTTATAGTTCATGTCAATCACTACAACTAAATACCGCATGACCACATGACATAATTGATTTTATTGATTTATTATATTATGATATTTATTATTAGTACAGCCTATATAATACCAACGTTTTTGGCTTTAACGCTCATCGCCATATGGCCGATATATTTTTAAAAGTAATAATAGTCGACTTAAAAACACCCAAACACTTATTATCACAAACTAAAGCAATTATAAATGAAAAAAAAATTTAAATTATTCAAATTATTTCACAAAGCTTTAAAAAAGATTTGCTGGTGATATAAATTTATAACCAGATTATTACAGTATGTAATATTTTATTGTAATTATTTTCCATACAAAATTTGTGATTTTAAATTTCATTAAAACATAAATTGTTCTGGCGACTACAAATTATATTTTCATGGCATAATTTCGAACAATATTGACGTTTCATGTTCACTATAAGTCAAATTAACCATGTTTTTGTTAATGTTTGTCCCCTTTGTTGTTATTTTAGTTTAATTAAGTAAATAAATTACTATAATCCTGTTTCGTTTTAGAAAAATAATTCCAGTTCTGGGATGTGCGGTGGACAATAGACGGGTCCATTGTCGGGTCGAATTGAATTAGTGCTCGCTTAGTTAGTGGCTTGCTTCCGTATTTGGAAACATTTATGGAATTAGGTAATAACCTGATACCAATTTCACCTCTTGTAGCCATGTTAGCACCATATCATCATTATATCTAGAAGTTTGACGTAAATTGGAGCAAGAAACTTAAGACACTTGATGAGAGAAACACCATAAATATGATAGGAAATTAACAAATACAAGTTAAGTATGATGTTATTTACAGAGACTAAAATAGAATAGAACACTGCACTTACTTATATAAATATATATATATATATATATATATATATATATATATATATATATATATATATATATATATATATATATTTTACTCGTGTTTTCACAAGCTTGCATTTGACACCACACTCGATGACCTATTAAAAAAATTTTTTTTTTCACTTCCGATTTCACCCCTCAAAACTAACCCCTTAAGTCAAAATTTAACTTTCAAAACTATACGGCTCTGGTGAGGCCATCAATTCCTATATTAGTACCAAATTTCAACAGTTTATGTCAAATAGTTTCGGAGAAAATCGGGTGTGACAGACAGAGAGACAGACAGACAGACACCGAAGTGATCTTATAAGTGTTCCGTACGGAACACTAAAAATGAAAATAAAACTGGAATTTACGAATCATGTTGTGGCACTTGAAATAAAACCTATATGAGGCAAACAGGCAGATTTTTTATAAAAGAATAAAGCAATATAAATAAAGTTATTGAATGAAAATAAAACATATCTCACTACGCTAACGTACGGATTAAATCGTACCTTCAATAAAGATTTCAGAATTTTACGCAACCAAAAGAAAGGGAAATTACTGGATGGTTTAGAGCAGGTGGAGATTAACTGGAGAAATTCCTCAGGTTTATTACTCAATAATGGATTGGATGGCGATGGGTCTCCTTTACTAAACTTGTTTTAGGTATTATAGTGAATATTGTTAATTAATTTAGCCCTTATAACTAGGTAACTTATATACTTTGTAACATACTTTGTAGTTATTTTACATCTTGCTCCAGAAGAAAACACAGTGTGTCGAAACAATTGCCAGCTATAATACAATAAACATATGTGGTAATCTTAAACAATTGTTTAAATTTTCGTTCATAGAATAAAACATCTGCCTTGATTAATAAAAGGATACTAAATATATAATGGACTACCCTCATCAAGTCAAATAATAAAAAATAATATTTTTTCTACATTTGGTACCGGTGTCTTAAGCATTTAAGTTCCAACAGATAGTAAAGATACACAAAGTAAAGATAAATTTTTCGTAAACATGTTTTCTACCCTCGGTAATATAAAACCCCATAAAGATGGGTGATTTAAATCCTTGAGTCGTAAGAGAAATTGACGACGCCGTAGTAGGACAATTCGCCGAAACAAAACAGAATGATAATGAGTTACGGCTTATAAGGAGTAGGCATATTTCTTTGTGAATTGGAAGAGAATGGTAAGTCTTATAAAAAATATTTTTACGGCGACCGATTGGTTCTTTAATTCTTAGACGCTGGAACAGAAAAATAGATAAATAAAGATAGAAAAAATAAAACATTGAAAAGATTTAAATAACACGAAGTGCAGGGAAGTCCCTAAAGCACTATAGAGGTGACGTGTGTGCGGAAAAGCGATTCATATAATTCATTCCAAAGAAACAAGGTTCGCAATATAACAAAATTCTTGAAAAGGATAGTACAAGGATTGACGAGCTGAACCTCATACTGATGTGATGTATTAGTACGACGTATATTCCTGGTGTGAGCCTAGCTGGAAGGAATTAAATGAGGTAAGTCCATCGAACACTTTCCATGAAAGTATTTAACAACTAGATTCAAATTATATAAAAACAACACTTTCCAATATATTTAAAGTCACTTGACAATTGTTTCACCATACAATGGCTTCTTCAGAAGTAAATAAGAAACGAAAATATTTAGTAATAATCTTGGTTATATAGTGCTTAAAACTATCTTTAATTGCCTAAGATTATGCTAATCATTTTATTATATTATTTATATACAGAATTATTTTAAGAATGCAATTCTGTGGTACTATTTCCGAGAACTAATAAAGATTAAGTAAGGGTGAATGGTTTAAGTCTACCTGTTCGTTTAATAATTGATTGGAGTTTTCCCGTTTGTTAATTTCAAGACATTCAAGTAAATTTAATTTTTTAAATTTATTTTCTACATGTAGGATTTTTAACGTATCATCAAAATTATGGGATTCGTTTATTATATGGGTTGCGTAATGTGAATTGTTCTTATTTTTTAAATAACTATGTTTATGTTCTTTAATGCGAGTTTTAAAAAGATCTACTAGTTTGTCCTACGTAGGTTTTAGTACAAGATCCACAGTTTAATAATTAAACTCCTGATTTTAAGGATTTCTTAGATTTGGAAATTGTTCTAGTTATTTTCCCTGTTTTCACAGGCAAAATAACTAGAACAATTTCCAAACATTTAAGAAAAAAGAACAATAAAATTGCATTCAAAACCAGTAATTCCTTAGGGAGTATAATTTTGAATAACAAAACCAAATTTAAGAAATCCTTAAAATCAGGAGTTTATTTATTAAACTGTGGATCTTGTACTAAAACCTACGTAGGACAAACTAGTAGATCTTTTGAAACTCGCATTAAAGAACATAAACATAGTTATTTAAAAAATAAGAACAATTCACATTACGCAACCCATATAATAAACGAATCCCATAATTTTGATGATACGTTAAAAATCCTACTGAAATCATAAAAACGTATTTCGAATTGGCCCAAAATATTTGATAATTCTGCCTCATAAATATCATAATTCAACTGAGGAATCCTTGCTTTCAAAGACGGAAAATTTTTCAGATCCTTTTTTTTCAGTTGATCTATCATAAGTTGCAATTTACTTTTGAATGCGTTTATTGCGCTAATCATCTCAATAATAGTTTTTCCTTTACCTTGAAGCTCCAAATTAATGGTGTTTAAATGCATTGTAATGTCTGTCAAAAAAGCCAAATCAGTCAGCCATTTTCCGTTTTTCAGCATCTGAGTGTCATCATCTCTTTCGTCCAGAAAAGCTGTTATTTCGGGCAATAATTCTTGAAACCTTTCTAGGAATTTTCCGCGACTCAACCACCTGACGTCCATGTGAAGAACTAAATCAGTGTGTTCAGCTGACTCACTATCTTCCAACTGCAATTTAAAGAGCCGTCGTTGCAAGCTACGTGCACGGATAGAATTCATAATTTTTATTGCAATGCCCATAATCTCCTCCATGTTTAGAACTTTTGAACACAAAACTTGTTGATGTATGATGCAATGAAAGGAGAAAAATGAAGGGAAATCATCATTTGCTCGACACAATGCCACAAAACCGTTTCCGTTTCCAGTCATTGCTGGTGCTCCATCGGTTGTAATGCACACTAGTTTATATATTGGTAGCTTGTAGTTTGTTACAAAATTGAAGAAAACGTCATATATATCTTCGCCGCGGGTCTTTCCTTTCAGAGGAATCATTGTCAAAAACTCTTCCTTATCCGACATGTCATTGAATACCATTCGAATAAAAATACACAGCTGGGCAGTGTCTGTCACATCGGTGGATTCGTCGAACTGTAAAGAAAAGTATGTACATTCCATGATATCATGTTTTAGTTTATCTGCCATGTCCTGACTCATGACTTCAACACGCCTTGTGACAGTCGGACGAGATAACTGAAGTTCTCTAATAGCAGAAATAATCTCTGTTTTAGTTTTAAAATCTCCATATAAAGTTTCACCCGCTTTAATAAATGCTTCCTTCACAACCAATCCATCATCAAATGGTTTCTTGTGTTTCGCCAATATATGAGATATTTTAAATGACGCGATCGTTGCAGCTTTTGATTGTTTGGCTGGTCTTGTGAACATGGTTTGTTCTTTTTTCAAACAAGTTATCAAATCACGTACTTTTCGTTTTCTTAATTCACTCTGTAACGGAAAATCCTTTTCATAGTTTTTATGAACCGTTTTAAGATGCCTCTCTAAGTTCCCACGCTTAGGTATTGCAACTGACGCACGGCAAATGAGACAAATGCACTTATCGTTTACCATACAAAAGAAAAATTCTTCCTCCCAATCGTTATTAAAATGATAAGTTTTATTTTTCTTCGCCGCACTCATTTTGGACTATTTATTAATAAACTTTGTATCGATATATCGTCTTCAAGTTACAACTCAGACTGACTCCTATTCCTGCAGGCACAACATTTATATCGGCGCGAACGAAGTCTCGAATGTTCCCGTCAAACACGCCACCCGAAGTTTCTAGAAAAATCGGCGGGAATCAAAAACGCGGCTTTTCTTTGACAAGTACCGCGCGTTCCTTTGATATAGCCGCCTTTTGCCGCTAGCAGGGGGTTATTACGATAAAAGAAAGTGATGAGGGGGTTATTCTGGCCTAATTGTGGATCGAATAAATTTTAGTAGTTTATTCATTATATTTTGTTTTAGTTACTTAAAACAAAATCTGTGAATAGTTCTATATCGGAATTTTTTTCTCGAGATCGACTTAAAAAGCACTCGCGATCGACTTGTCGATCGCGATGAACCGTTTGAGCACCCCTACTGTAGATTGTATTCCTGGTGCTTTCCAGCGTTATTGTAAAAGAAAATAAGCAGATGACAACATAGAGCCTTGGGGCACACCAACGTTGATGATGAAGGTATTAGGAACAAAGTAGTCAACTATCGCTTTTAAAGAAAGCTTTCTGAGGAAACAGGAGAGCCTTAAATAAAACTTAGACATATCATAAGACTATAGTTTAACCAAAAATCCGCCGTATTAAATACGGTCGAATGCCTTAGATCTACCAAGTGTAATCGCTCAAGATACCCCCAAAATGTTACATTGTTCCAAATCCGTAATAATACTGTAGCCTTTTCCATAATTTTCGATATTATTACCCGGTAGTTATTTGGCAAGGTCTTTTTGCCTTTTTTGGGTATCGAGTGAACACCAACACATTTCCAGTAAGAAGAAAACATTCCTTTCTGTAGGATAGATTGAAGATTCTTCAAAAAACTGATAGTTCGCTCGCACATTTTTAAGTAGTGTGGTAGCCTCGGAAAGTTTTTTGCTATCCAGGTGAAATATGTTTTATGATGCGCTATCTTAAGACAACATCGAGTAACTTTAACCGCACTTAGAAATAATAGGTGCTGTTCTTCCTTGCAAGCCTTGTTAACCTTGCAGCAAAGGTTTAGGTCCGCATGAATTGGAATTTTTTTCTCTCATGGTCTGCTTCAGGTCTTGTATTGTCCTTCCCTAACACCTTTCTATTAATTATATTTAATAAGAAGTTCTAAAGAACAAAGACAATTGACTTTTTGCCTTTTTCTGGGGGTGGACAGCCCTTATGAATCAATCGTATCGACTCCTGCTTCATGGAAGGATTCCAACAAAACACTTTAATCTCGTCAACTGTAACAAATCGTTAGAAATAACTTTTTTCGTTCCCTCTAGCGAGAAATTATTTTTCTTACATTTTTGTTCTGGTGTAAGAATTTTGAAGATCCATCGTCCATAAACTTTTTTCATTCCTAACTCTTAGTGCACGATCTTGTAAACTATAGCTTTGGTGCTTTAGTAAGCATTTGGATCTTTATTGGTCGATCTGATAGCAGCAAATCGTCAACAAGCATTATGATTTCCCCAATTCTTACCTCAAATGGTCTTTCTGAACTCGAACTCATTCTGATTTCTGTCTTGAACCCATCGAAACTCTTTGCTTAAAAATAAGATGATCGTCATTATCGTACACCTAGAACATGTTTGCAAGAATAAAGGCCAAAAGTTATAATTCCATGTTATCTTCTATTAATAAAAGTTTTTACCTACTCCAAGTAAATAATAATTAGCCGATTTTTTCCTTTCTCATTGGGGATGAAGAGTAGTTTGACGGTTGTTACCTATTGGCCCAGTAGTTAGCAAGCGGCAAAATCGACTTATAATGGTGTCCTTACTATTAGCCACTACTTACACCTTTATCAAAAATATAAGGTAAAAACTGGAGATATCTCAAAATCGTGAAGGATTTGGAGGTTGTGCCCATCGGGACTTTTGATCGGCATGGTGAGTACTACGAAATAAAAAAAAAATTAGCAAATTTAACGGAAGTCGGATTTACATTTAAAATGTGCGGGGTTCTTTTGGGCCATTTGGCTCTTTAGTAAGCAACTTGACCAGTTGTTGATGCTTAAATTTACTTAAATTTACTTTTAATAAGTTTTCAGAAAAAATTCTTTAAAATACTGGAAATAACGGCAATAATTTGACTACTAATCAATTTTTTGTTTGGCGTAATTTTCATGGCCACGTAAATAACGTAAAAAACACCCTCGTGTTTGGTTTAAGTAGCAATTAATTTGCTTGCTTTCAACACTCTTTTCTAATTATTGGCTATAATTTATTAAAGTCTGAAACTATTGTGTACCGGTAGCACTAATAAATTGGCTTTTGTCTTAAAAATTAGGCCACTTACTCAACATTTTATTACAAGCTTCGAAAAACTGCAATACAAGTACTTTTAGTAATATTGTAGCTGTTAAATTTTCGCTCAACGTTCTATTTTGCTGAAAATTTATGACACCAAATCTTATTGCAGCTAGTTTAAACGTCGAGATTATAATGGCCGTTATATTTTATAATTATTTAACTGCAAAACGTGATATAGAGTCCACTACCTTTGGGAAATTATGTAGAATATATGAATACTTTGTAGGTCTATGAAAGAGGTTTGCACCAACTGTTTGAGATAAAAATTTAAAATGTGGCTCCCTCCTTAATAGATATATCTTATTTGTTTCGTTAACAACCAGGAGAAATCACAAAGAATTTCTGACTTCACTGTTCCCTTGTGCAAGTTTTGGCCCATATTACACCTTTGTCAAATTACTTACAATATTCATGATGTTAGTACGCGAGATTAATAGATTTATAAGATCTATTATTTCACTTCCTTAAATACATTAATCTGTGTTGAAATATTCTCTGTCAATATTCTCTATATATTTTTTTTACATTACAGATAAAGTCTCTAGTTTCGGCTACAAGAAACAGCAGAAAATACCTTAGACCGTAACACGGGAAAAGAAACATTCCCGGTCTTTAAACAAATTTACTTAGGTTAAGTAGTTACTTTCTGACAAGATATATTTCTTTTATCTTATTATCAGCAATTTTGCCTGTATCCACATCTTCTTTATTTTCTTTGATTTGAAAGAGAGTCAAGTGTACAAAAGAAAAATCTTTTAACGAAGTTATAAAGGAAATTATATATTTTTTAGAATTAGGGACTAAACTAGTTGTTTCTATTTGCTTTAGAAAATTGACGTTTTATAATAATAAATAGACTAATATAACAACTGTAATTAATAGTATTAACATTAATAATAGAGACATATTGCAACGCCTATTTTCAGCATGCCAATATTATTATCGTTTTTAAAAGCATGCCCGTTAAAAACGTAAATGAATTCCATATAAAAAGCAACTCTTAAAATAAGTACTTCCTTATCGTGTGTCTTTATATTAACGAAGTGGACGAGTAAACATATTTTTCTAGTTTCGATTTTGTATTATTTTCGTAATTATTATATCTTTCCATGAATTTTAGGAAAAGATCTGTATATCTGCCAGTTAGGATTATAAAAATTATTCAGCTGATACAATTAAAAATTTTACTAAAATTTAAACTTTCATAGTGTGTAGCAGAATTGCATTAAAAAAACAAAAGAAAGTTAATTTAATGTATATTTAACGGATTTTTAATGTTCCGTAGGGAACACTTATCAGAACACTTCGGTGTTTGTCTGTCCGTCTGTCTGTCCGTCTATTTGTTTGTCTGACACACCAGATTTTCTCCGAAACTATTTGACGTAGTAAATTGAAATTTTATACTAATATAAGAATTGATGGCCTCGTCAAAGCCATGTAGTTTTGAAAGTTAAATTTTGACTTAAGGAGTTAGTTTTGGGGGATGAAATCGACAGTGTAAAAAATAATTATCAGGTCATCGAAATCGCGAAAAAAAATCGCTTTCTCCTCCTTATCTCGAAAATTACTGATCACAACACACACACAAAGTGTAGAGTGCTCGAAAATTATCTCGAGTGCACCTTTAATAATTTATTTGGTATATAAAAAAAAAAAACAAAAATTTCGAGGTTATCAGTTTTCAGTAGAGATCGGAAGAAAACTTTGTTGAAAACTCATTTTTGTATATAAAAGTAGAAAAAAAGGCCTTACTTTAATAGCAATACTAATAACGAACCTTATAACTTCGTTAACAAGGGAGATTAATATCCTTATTAATGGAATTCCTATTTTGTTCTAATATTACGTAAGGTTTAAAGGATGGGTTCCACGACAAAGGCGTGCCAAAATAAGCGTTGCAAAGTGTCTCTAATATAGAGTCTAATTTCTACTAACAACAAGAAAATACCGAGAAACCAACATAGAAAAGAATACTAATAATACTAATGAAACATAGTTATATATATTCAAAAGACTCTAAAAATAGGAAGGAAATCATTATGGTAAAACTTAACGTACTTTGAAATAAGTATAAAGATATTACTATTCTAAGATTTGAAAAACACTTACTTAAAACTAAAAGTTTTATTATAAGTTTTAGAGTATTTCAACAATCATTGCTAATAGGAAAGTTAGTTGTACCATTTCTGGCAACCTAATTCTTGATTTAAAATTCCTTTTTAACACCGTCAGATAGATTTGCTTTGTTCTGAACAGTTATAAATAGTATTTGTGTACAGTCTGTATAATTTGGTACTTTTCTTATTTTGTTTATCATATTATAATATTTCCGAATTTTAGTTTATTTTATTGCGATGCATAATAAAAAAATAATTAATAAACATAAAACGTAAATAATTACCATATAAATCATTGGCGAATGTATTTGCTTGGTTTTCTTACTAAATCCCATTTAGTAGTACATACTATACATTCATACGAATACCGTGAGTGTGCTCCCGTTATTTAATTGTATTTACAAAAATTACTTTAATATTTGATTATTAAATTTCTCCGCTATTTAGTGATAGAACATTATAAATATTAAATATGAACAACTTATTTGGTTAACTTGTCACTTTCTTATTTACATTCTACCTGCAGATTCGTGAAATAACGCTACGATAATGGCTATAACTTCTAAACTAGACGTTTTCCTTTTTAAATGAATTATCTTTTCTTCTCGAAGTGTTATATCGGATACGGATGTGGGCGACCCTCACACCTTTGCCTGTGATTCGTGCCTTTGTTAAGTGCTCCACAGACAAAGGGGACCTACAGTTTCATGCCACTTCCGAGCAGCCAAAGTGGGCTTTACTAGGCATGATACTACGAGTTTTTGCCATTACCTTCCCGATAACTGAATTATACAGGTACATAATATTATAAATTAAACAATCGGTTTTTTTGGTGCAATAAACTTTCAAATTTTATCATTTTATAACAGTCACAAATACAGTTGCGATCACTTTATCGGCTGTTTTTGCTTTCATCTTCGTGAATCTACTGTTTTCGATCCACGGTTTATTTACAAAACCACGCCAGAAATTCTTCGGATTGCGCTACAGCTTTTCCAAACTCGATTTTGAAATGTCCTTTCTTGTACGTTTGTGGTTTGGAAGCAACAAACGTGGCACCCATGAGACAGTCAGCTTTTTTAATTTTTAGACCATTATGCAGGACATTACATACCTATCCATATGAGTTGCCTGCCATTGCAGTAATCTCACAAAGCCTAATGAGATGATCTTTCATTGCAATATCCTAAATTTTATCGACCATTTCTTCAGAGGGACTCAATTGGGCATCCTGAACGTGCAGCATTTGCATTGTTCGTATGGCCACGTCTAAGTTCATTGAGTGCTGATACAGAGTCCCCCTAAACTTCCTTCAGTTCAGTTTCTATCTGGGCCGCAATTCACTTTTTTAAATAAAAATGTTTTATCACTGCATAATACTCCATTTTATCCATTTCTACGAAAAGACACACTTTCGATAGTGGTCAACAAAAAAAACTGCGAGTTGCATCTGTTTGAAACATTGAACACAACCGTTACAAGAATCACGCTTATCAACAGTCAAGCTGCTAAATAAAAATTCCTGCCATTTCTTAAAAATTTACTAGACATCGATTTCCTGTCAAATATTTCTATGGTTTCGAGAATGTTTAGTTCTTTGCCTTTCCGGGGCAAAATAAATGGTTTTGAATTTTGCATATCTGGGTAATTATGGTTTCTTTCTAGCAAATATTGTGCAAAATTGGAATAATGTTTTTTAGTGACCAAGAAGAGTAATAATCCTTAAAATTGCTTCAAATCTCCTTAAAATTTGTCTTATGTAACATGCAGTGCATTCATTAGAGCTTAACCTATAAACTCCTGATTTTTGAAGGTAGTCAGTCAGGTAGTAGTTTTATATTTTACATTAAAGATAATTGTAGATAATTTCTGAGATAGTTTAAAACCCATTTGTAGATTGAAGCGTTGCGAGATATTTGGAATTTTTCTGATATTTGATCGTAAAAAGTTAAGGTAGCATATTTTTTATGAGGTCGGAAAATCCTTAGTATAGGCACTCTTTTTAATGATATCTATCTAACTCTTGATTTCGATATGTTGTATTTACCGGGAAAGAAAATGCTCTATGAATTATGGATTAGTATGCTATTAATTTATACGCTGGATGGACTAAATTTTTTGGTATAGTGGTGTATATTGGTATATATCAAATAATTGATGATGATGGAAAAAAATAACAATTGGTTATATATATATATATATATATATATATATATATATATATATATATATATATATATATATATATATATATATATATATATATATATATATATATATATATATATATATATATATATATATATATATATATATATATATATATATATATATATATATATATATATATATATATATATATATATATATATATATATATATATATATATATATATATATATATATACATAAGTATATATATATATATATATATATATATATATATATATATATATATATATATATATATATATATATATATATATATATAATATATATATATATATATATATATATAATATATATATATATATATATATATATATATATATATATATATATATATATATATATATATATATTGTATACATTCATTTTTTTCCTAGATTTTAAGATCATGTTACGACACTGTTTTTTCTCCCTATAATTTATATTTTATTACATTTTTATATTTATTGCAGTGATTTCAATTTTTGAGCAGTGTAGCTTAAAACAGTGATTTAAATTTTGGAGCAGTTTAATTTAAACCGGCAATATGTAACTCGTTGTTGCCGACTTGACTTTTTTAGTTCGTATTGAATGCGTCGAAATTTGCATCCCGGAAGTAAGCCATTTTAAAGATTTCACTTTGAAGAAGGGGAGAGGATGGAATTTTGAGGGGCTTTTTTTCCACCATGAAGCAGTAACGGTTTTGTTCCGCCGGTAGGCCGTAGTGGCTTTCTTCTCCAGCACGCCAGAGTGTTTTTTTTCTCAGTGATGTAGTAGTGCAGTAACGGTTTCTAGCTCTCAAGTTTAAGGCCTTTTTCCTTTCTTAAAATATCCTGTTCATCCTCAGACATTTCGGGTCAAAAAGTGTTTAGCAACCTAAATGAAACTAGGATGGTAATGGCTGACATAATATTTTTATGAGAATTTCCCCAAGAGAGGCCAAGTAACTTATGGAAAACCCACGAGGAGAAACCAATGAGTAAGTCATAAGCACAACAGTCTAAATATCTCACTTCCTGTCTACAAGTGTGTTTCGAACGACTACTCAACACGTGTAATTCGCGAAGTTAATTTCACAAACTCTTAATATCGTGTTTTATCAAGCCTTTTAATAAAAACTTAATAATTGCCATAGTGTACACTCTTCTAGCTTAAGAGGTTTTTATTTAGTAGAAGTAATTTTAGAGTGTAATAAAGTTAGGATTTTTATTTTGTTAATATATCCTTCATTATTTAAATGTGTAGTGTCTCACTAAACTCCTGCTCTTTCTTTCAGGACGCAACGGTTGTCCGCAAATTAATTTTATTTCAAAAGCTAAGTAACTCTTCAGTATTTTTTCATTTTTTGAGCTGAACATAGATTCAGATTCTTTTTATTTTAAAATGGTGCCCAAACAGTACAACAAAGCTTTAAACAACTACAGAGACTATTTCCAAAAGATGTACAAAAATTTTCTCTTACCCATATCCTCTACCAGTAAAAAAGAAAAAAACGAGCTAGCTTATTTCTAATTTTTTTAGTTCTTTCAGTATTAATATCCACTTAATCCATTCTCAAAAATTAAGATATAATAAGGGGCAAATAATGGCTTCTATTTAATAAATAAAATATTTATTAAAAATAAAGAAAGCTGGGGCTATATAAAATTGCGCCTCAACTTTGCGGACGTTTAATATATATATATATATATATATATATATATATATATATATATATATATATATATATATATATATATATATACATTTATTTATATATTTATTGTATTAATTTTGAAGGATTTTTCGGTAAAAATATCGCTTTATTGTAAAAAATGGTTACAGATTGATTATTCAAATTATTGTCCATCGCTAGCCACTATTTTCTCCCATCCTTTGTGGCTATTCGTGAATAGACTCATTTTTTGGTATCCTCGTAAAAATAAAAGCGTTGTTCAGGCAGGTTGTGCGGCATCGATTGGAACAATTGATAATCAGAAAAATCAATGTCTAGTGAGTACGGCAGGTGAGGTAGGAGACCCCATCCAAGCGCTTCTAGCGTATCCCTGACTTGTTTTGCAGCATGTTAAAAAATCACTTTGTCGTGTCTTTTGGCATATTTTGGTCGTTTTTCCTTCAACGCTGGGCTCAATTACATCAATTATTGTCAGTAACGTTCCCCATTTATAGTTTCGTTGGGTTGGAGCAGCTCATAATACACTACACCCAGTTGATCCCACGAGATACACAGCATCAGCTTGGAGCCATAAATATTCGGCTTTAGCGAGAATATTGATGGTTCACCGGGCTTCACCCATGATTTTTTGCGGCTTAGATTATCGTAATGTATCCATTTTTCATCACCTGTTACAATATAATGCAAAATTCCGATTTTGCCGTTGAACCAGTTATTCATAAGCGAAAAATCGTCTTTCAACGTCTCAGCACCAAATTTCGTTGATTTCGAATCATTTTCAGTGCATGTAGGTACTTGGAACTGGTTATGCGATCAACTACTAATGATTTTGTAAGTTCTTTTTCCATTTGGCACGTGTCTTCTTGGAGTAAAGCCTCCAATTCTTCGTCTTTAAACATTTTCGGCTGCGGTTATTTATCTTCCGTGTCGAAATCACCACTTTTAGAGTATCGAAACCAGTACATACATGTTTTTATCGATGGAATATAATGATCATATTTTTCCGATAGCAATCAATGACATTCAGCAGCGCTATTTTTCGAATTTAACAAGAAAAGTAACGCTTCCCGCAAATGGTATTTTGTTAGCACGTAATTCGACAAATTCAAAAATATGTTGTTTACACTTCGGCGAAATAACATATACTAAAAACTATAGTCTAATGATGGAGCTTTACCATGAATATAGCAACAGTATGCCCGATGCGATATAATGCAAGTTACGCCCTTCCTTAGAAATCCCTCGAAATTAATTCATACACCTTATTTATAGAGAACACTGAAATATGAATTATATTATGTGATACCACGATTCACATGGTAAATTGAGTTTAGTTTCTGCTTGTCTTGGCATATATACAAATTTATACAATATTACTGTTTTTGAATAATTTTTAGAATATTTATTCCAACATGAAATTAACGTACAATACTACAACCTACAATAATAAATTTACCATACTTTTATTACACAAAGTACTTAAGCACTTTTTAAAACAAGATAAAATATCTTAACATAAATTTCCATATTTTAAGCCTCCAAAGACCAATTTATAAATTCGAACGATTCAGTAAGCTTCCACCAGCCAATGTTTTATTACTTCCAAGATAATTAGCTAAATTTGAATTATGTGGTGTCTAAAAGTTTATTAATAACGGCGCTGGAAGAAAAAATGAAGGAAATTGAACTCGAAAATATTGAACTTTTTTATGCATACTAATCCTCCCGTAAAGAAATTTCTTTTTTACTCAATTTTTATGTCCCACGGGTAGTCAGTGAAGAGATTTTAAATTCCTAGGGATTTTAACAAGGATCGTGAAATCATAAATATGATATAATACATAAAGGTGTCCTATAAAAAGATTTAATTTTAAGATAATTATGGTAAAAAACAAATTGGTAAATGAAAAAAAGTTGTATTATATATCCAGTTCCACCTCTCGAAACAGGTTTTCTTAAAAATAATACATCCAAATGTCAACCGTTACGTTCCCGGCACTATTTTAAGCGCACGGTAAAATTGATCATTGATATTCATCGGCTGCTCAACACGTTGTTTCTGTGATCGTTTTCATTTCTTGTCAACTTTCTTCTCTTAACTGTTTCAGGAAGAAAGGATTTTTATTGGACACGCAAGTTTTAAGATATCGACACAGGAGAAAGTTCACCAGCGTGCATGTTCACTTCAGAAATCAATTTATTCAAAAATTTCGTAAATAGCTGTATCTGATATAACCCTATTCCACTTAAAATAGATTGCCTGGTGACAACTATGAACGTTTTGTTTCGCTCCTTGAAGTGTAGCCAGATCCTTACTTAAGTCATCGTTTGTACTTTTTAAAAAATCTTGAATGAGAACTTCTTATCACCTAATTTTTAATGTTCCATGCGGAATACTTATGAGATTACTTCTGTGTCCGTCTGGTTGCCACACCCGATTTTCTCCGAAGCTAATTGACATAGAACGTTGAAATTTGGCACAAATATAGGAACTGATCGCCCAGAGCCGTGTAGTTTTGAAAGTTAAATTTTGACTTAAGGGGTTAGCTTGCAGAGGGAAGTTAAAAAAAAAATCTAAAGTCTTCGAGTGGGGTGACAAATGAAAGCTTGTTAAAATATATATGATGTAATACTTGGGCAAACTTTTGTTCATATTACTTTTAAAAAATCGTTTTCACCCCCACTCTCCTGAAAAGTATCTATTTATCCAAAAACTTTGAAAAAATTCTCCATAAAGTGTAGATTGAGAGAAAATTATCACGAGTGCATTACGTTTGATAATTTATCTGATATGAAAAAAGCTAGGTGGCTTGACAATATGGTCCCGGTTTTTTCGTGGAAAGATGTGAATTTAAGCGGGAGTTACGAAATATCAATACCTATTCGGTGCAGTAATATACTCATATACTTTTCAGTACATTATGGCAATTGGCCAATCACAGATAAAATAAATTTCTATGATGACTAACGGATAGATGCCGAGTAGCTAGACGAATTAATTTCATTTTATTTGTATATTATTTAGATTCTAGATTGAGCTAGACTCACTTATTAGTAATTAGGTAGCTAAAAGGCTATAACTATTATACATTATTGATTAAAAGCGTGAAAATACTTATTGGATTTTAAGATATATATATATATGTATATATATATATATATATATATATATATATATATATATATATATATATATATATATATATATATATATATATATATATATATATTTATATATATAATATATATATATATATATATATATATATATATATATATATATATATATATATATACATATATATATATATATATATATATATATATATATATATATATATATATATGTCAGGGACTCAATTAATTAGCCTAGGTAAGGATTTTATTTTATTTTAAAAGCAATCACCGTACGAAAAACTAATTGAGCAAGTCAAACTTGCATTTGTCCGTTTCTTTTTTGTTTTCTAAGATATTCCCACATAAAAAGAATTTATTTAGTTTGTTTTTGATAAAATTAGAGCACACTGCAAAAGGCAGACGCCACAAATACCGGAGAACGAACCTGGATCCGCTTTTCGAGTTTTCGAATAAATAAGACCGTAAGTCACAAGTTTGGGCTCGTACGCGTCTGCTTAAGTTTTTTTGAAAATTTTAAGCCTTAGTTAATTAACAAGCCAAGGCATTTTCAAAGTTCAAAAAAAAAAAACAAAATTCTGATAATATAGACTCTATTATAGGTTCTACATAGATTTTTAAAATATTTACTTACAATTAAGTATTTTCTAAATTTTTCAAGCATTTAATCGAAATTTCAAACATTTACTTGATTTTTCAAGCATTAATTTACTTGATTTTTTTAAATTCAAACTGGAATTTAAAAGCATTCTATTTGAAATTTCTAGTAAACGTAGGTGTCTGCCATCTTGATATCCTATTAAGGCCTAAATTTTTCAAAAATAACTTGGACAGACTCCTAGGACCTAAAACTTGGGCTTTACGGTCTTAATTATTCAAAAACTCGAAGAACAACCGTTTTTGACATGAAAAGGCGGGTCCAGCTTCGTCCTCCGGTATTGGCGGCGACTGCCTTTTGCAGGTTTCCTCTTATTTTGTCAAAAACAAGCTAAATTTATTAATTTTATATGGTTAAATGACATTTTTGGGCCCTACAATTGGGTTCGGTGTCGGCGGCGGTTCCCCTTTGGGGCGCTCGACTTCTTTAGTGTCAACAAACATTATGGTACTTGTTTCAAATGGTTAAACGACAGTCCATTTTTGGATATAGCATTTTCGGCCTTATCTGAAGATTCTAGGACACGGGGGCCGCAGAATCAACATTAAAAGCTTTTATTTGACTCGCCCGATAGAATGAACAACTAGGCAGATGGTTAGTCGACAGGTCAAAATTTCGGGTCGCCTTCTTGATCTAATAGGATTGCCATATGTTTGTCGTTTCCCTTACTTTTCAAACGGCCCTCGTATAGAAATTTTTAAATAATATTTCTGATTGTCTTGTATTTCTTTGATTTTTGCAATTTTTACGATTTTTCTTTTCAAAAAATCTAAAAGTCGTTCGGAGCATCTCACACTGATAAGATGTTTATTTCACTAAAAGAGCAAATGTACTTCTTCTTCCTCTAGTTCCCAACTGTTTCGGATGTTGTCGATCATCAAACCCAGCAAAGATATTCTTCTTCTGAGTCTCTTTTGCAGGAACGTTCCTCTGATGTTTTCTAACAACCGATGTTTTTCGTTTCTCATGATGTCGCCGAGATATTCTAATGTTCTGTTCTTGATCGTTATCCTGAGTTCAGGTACATGGCCGTTTCTGCGGATAACTTCTTCGTTTGTAATATGATCTGGCCAGGAAATTTTTAGTTGCTAAAGAAGCGGGACTATCTGAAACTATAGTTTTCAATATTACTCACGAAGATTTAAATTCTCAAGAATATTTCGCCGCTCTGGAGAACAATGAGAAGTGACTAGACTTGAGTGTTCTATTGGGATCCTTTTATGAAACAGGAGTGGATGAAATGAGTTCATACGGGCTCTTCATGTCCAAGGAGGTGAAGACTTTTGTGAAGTTGATAGCGAATATTTTCTTTGTCTGAATGAATATAAGAAAAAAAGGTTCACAATTAATGGAGAGATTTACGGGAAGACGAAAATATAAAGCAGGCTATTAGAGAAAAATGTCCAAGTTCATGTAATGCGTTGCATGATTTACGAACCTGTCAGCTTTTTTGTTTAAACATCTGAAGAAATAACTCATCGGCAAGAATTATCCTCAACTAATGAGCTGAACGCTATTCTAGCTTCATTTACATTGAACTGGAATTATATTAGCGTAGTCAGACGATATGTAAAAAATATTTTTTTTTTTGAGCTCGGCACGTTTTCCGTCATAGCTACGAACAAACCCTAAAGAAACACCTTCGTATAGACGTATGTAATTAAGGAAAAAGTCATTTTACAACACTGTTAACAAAAGACCGCGGGAAAGATGTTTACAGCATCGAGAATGCGCTCTTTTGTTCCAAAGGGGGTCAAGTGATATTTTTCTTAATTTCAAACGCCCATAAATATTGCGCTTGTGACAACTAAATGAACTTTCCTCCTACGACGACATTCCATAACCATAATACAAGTCACTACTACTGAACTAATTTTTAGTGTTCCGTACAGAACACTTATAAGATCATTTCAGTGTCTCTCTGTCTGTTTGTCTTGCTGTCCGTCCATCCATCCGTCCGTACGTCCGTCCGTTCCTTCGGCTATCTGTTCGTCCGTCTGTCTGTCTGTCTGTCACACTCGATTTTCTCCAAAACTATTTGACGTAGAAAGTTGAAATTTGGCAATAATATAGGAATTGTTGGCCACATTAGAGCCGTGTAGTTTTGAGAGTTAAATTTTGACTTAAAAGGTTAATTTTGACGGGTGAAATCGGAAGTAAAAAAAAAATTACCAGGTCATCGGGTGGGGTGTCAAATTAAAGCTTGTAAAAACGTGAGTTCAAAAACATATATAATATAATACTTGCACGTACTTTTCTTTGTATTATTTTTAAAAAACTGCCAAAAATTGCTGTCACCATCTCATCATGAAAAGTACTGATCAAAAAATTTTGAAAAAATTCTGGAATATTTTCCAGAGGGTGTAGATTGAACAAAAATTATTACCAGTACATTACCTTTAATAATTTATCTTGTATAGAAAAAAAAATAAGGTTATCAGTTTTCAACAAATATCGGAAACAAATTTTGTTGAAAACTCATTTGGGGGGTGTTTTGTGAAGTTATTGATCATTTTGTACCTCCGTAACAAAAGTTTTTATTTTAAAAGCAGTTAACGTACAAAACACTAATGGTGCAACTCCGACTTACACTTGGCCGGTTATTACAGACTAAACTCTAGCAAACTACTTTTATGTGAAATTCTATAATGCACCTAACTCAATGCAATATTTACTAAAGAACCATAACTTAACAGCACTGTACATGTTTAATATTATTCTTGGTCTCTGGATTGTTCCTCGATATCATCATTTACAATTGCTATAAATATTCTGCCGTTTCTCTACATTTGGTGAACAATGTATATATGTAGCAGTCTGTTACGTCTACCTTAATGTATTGGATATTCTGTATGTAATTTATATGTATTGTATTTTGGTAGTGCAAGAGATATAATAATTGATTTGATTTTTACTCTATAACCAATACAAAAAGCGTGCATAAAATCTAATCATAATGCGATTATAATTTTTCAGCATGCTCTCTGAAATCAATAATTTTTACACAGTGTGTTGTATTCCGTTTTCAAAGCTGTTATATATAATGTCATATAATAGATCACCCGTATCATCTCTAATCTAACTGTGAGATTATATATAGATATACAATAGTATACAATGTATATATATATATATATATATATATATATATATATATATATATATATATATATATATATATATATATATATATATATACATATACATATACATATACATATACATATGCTGTATTTCGAAGTGCGTAAACCTAGTTTTGGATCTAATTTCATTAAATAAAATACATTGTTTGTTAATAAGTATTGTGTGCTTATAAAATGTTTATTTTATTTTACAACCTTTTTAATATCTTTTAATCTGTAGGTAATCCAAATACAAAATTTGGTAAAAACAAATGCAGTGGGAAAAACGTTCATGAAAATCTGTTTTTATAACGTAAAAATAACCACGAACAATTCTATATCCAAGAATAAACAAATAAAAAATTTACAATATTATATACGGAATGTCCCAAAATTAAGATTAATTTCTTTGACCTACTGCTTGCTAGGGAGTTTTTATCTGAGTAAAATATTCTTTTTATGTGGGAATATCTTAGAAAACAAAAAAGAAACGGACAAATGCAAGTTTGACTTGCTCAATTAGTTTTTCGTACGGTGATTGCTTTTAAAATAAAATAAAATCCTTACCTAGGCTAATTAATTGAGTCCCTGACATATATATATATATATATATATATATATATATATATATATATATATATATATATATATATATATATATATATGTCAGGGACTCAATTAATTAGCCTAGGTAAGGATTTTATTTTATTTTAAAAGCAATCACCGTACGAAAAACTAATTGAGCAAGTCAAACTTGCATTTGTCCGTTTCTTTTTTGTTTTCTAAGATATTCCCACATAAAAAGAATATTTTACTCTGGTAAAAACTCCCTAGCAAGCAGTAGGTCAAAGAAATTAATCTTAATTTTGGGACATTCCGTATATAATATTGTAAATTTTTTATTTGTTTATTCTTGGATATAGAATTGTTCGTGGTTATTTTTACGTTATAAAAACAGATGTTCATGAACGTTTTTCCCACTGCATTTGTTTTTACCAAATTTTGTATTTGGATTACCTACAGATTAAAAGATATTAAAAAGGTTGTAAAATAAAATAAACATTTTATAAGCACACAATACTTACTAATAAACAATGTATTTTATTTAATGAAATTAGATCCAAAACTAGGTTTACGCACTTCGAAATACAGCATATGTATATGTATATATATATATATATATATATATATATATATATATATATATATATATATACATATATTGTATATATATATATATATATATAGTATACAATACATATATTGTATACTATTGTATATCTATATATAATCTCACAGTTAGATTAGAGATGATACGGGTGATTAATATCTATTATATGACATTATATATGACAGCTTTGAAAACGGAATACAACACACTGTGTAAAAATTATTGATTTCAGAGAGCATGCTGAAAAATTATAATCGCATTATGATTAGATTTTATGCATGCTTTTTGTATTGGTTATAGAGTAAAAATCAAATCAATTATTATATCTCTTGCACTACCAAAATACAATACATATAAATTACATACAGAATATCCAATACAATAAGGTAGACGTAACAGACTGCTACATATATACATCATTCACCAAATGTAGAGAAGCGGCAGAATATTTATAGCAATTGTAAATGACGAGGAACAATCCAGAGACCAAGAATAATATTAAACATGTACAGTGCTGTTAAGTTATGGTTCTTTAGTAAATATTGCATTGAGTTGGGTGCATTATAGAATTTCACATAAAAGTAGTTTGCTAGAGTTTAGTCTGTAATAACCGGCCAAGTGTAAGTCGGAGTTGCACCATTAGTGTTTTGTACGTTAACTGCTTATAAAATAAAAATTTTTGTTACGGAGGTACAAAATGATCAATAACTTCACAAAACACCCCCCCAAATGAGTTTTCAACAAAATTTGTTTCCGATATTTGTTGAAAACTGATGACCTTATTTTTTTTTTTCTATACAAGATAAATTATTAAAGGTAATGTACTGGTAATAATTTTTGTTCAATCTACACCCTCTGGAAAATATTCCAGAATTTTTTCAAAATTTTTTGATCAGTACTTTTCATGATGAGATGGTGACAGCAATTTTTGGCAGTTTTTTAAAAATAATACAAAGAAAAGTACGTGCAAGTCTTATATTATATATATTTTTGAACTCACGTTTTTACAAGCTTTAATTTGACACCCCACTCGATGACCTGGTAATTTTTTTTTACTTCCGATTTCACCCCCCAAAATTAACCCTTTAAGTCAAAATTTAACTCTCAAAACTACACGGCTCTAATGTGGCCAACAATTCCTATATTACTGCCAAATTTCAACTTTCTATGTCAAATAGTTTTGGAGAAAATCGAGTGTGACAGACAGACAGACAGACGGACGGACAGATAGCCGAAGGAACGGACGGACGGACGTACGGACGGATGGATGGACGGACAGAAAGACAAACAGACAGGGAGACACTGAAATGATCTTATAAGTATTCTGTACGGAACACTAAAAATTAGTTCAGTAGTAGTGATTTTGACTTGTATTATGGTTATGTAATGTCGTCGTAGGAGGAAAGTTCATTTAGTTGTCACAAGCGCAATATTTATGGGCGTTTGAAATTAAGAAAAATATCACCTGACCACCTTTTGAACAAAAGAGCGCGGATGCGATGTTTAAAGCAGCGAGAATTTGGCAGGGTTAACAATGTCAATCAGGTATTTAATCCCGCCAAATTCTGTTACCTGTTTTGATTGGTATTGTTAATCCCACCAAATTCTCGATGCTGTAAACATCTTTCCCGCGGTCTGAACTCAGGATAACGATCAAGAACAGAACATTAGAATATCTCGGCGACATCATGAGAAACAAAAAACATCGGTTGTCAGAAAACATCAGAGGAACGTTCCTGCAAAAGAGACTCAGAAGAAGAATATCTTTGCTGGGTTTGATGATCGACAACATCCGGAACAGTTGGGAACTAGAGGAAGAAGAAGTACATTTGCTCTTTTAGTGAAATAAACATCTTATCAGTGTGAGATGCTCCGAACGACTTTTAGATTTTTTGAAAAGAAAAATCGTAAAAATTTCAAAACTCAAAGAAATACAAGACTATCAGAAATATTATTTAAAAATTTCTATACGAGGGCCGTTTGAAAAGTAAGGGAAACGACAAACATATGGCAATCCTATTAGATCAAGAAGGCGACCCGAAATTTTGACCTGTCGACTAACCATCTGCCTAGTTGTTCATTCTATCGGGCGAGTCAAATAAAAGCTTTTAATGTTGATTCTGCGGCCCCCGTGTTCTAGAATGTTCAGATAAGGCCGAAAATGCGATATCCAAAAATGGACTGTCGTTTAACCATTTGAAGCAAGTACCATAATGTTTGTTGACACTAAAGAAGTCGAGCGCCCCAAAGGGGAACCGCCGCCGACACCGAACCCAATTTTAGGGCCCAAAAATGTCATTTAACCATATAAAATCAATAAATTTAGCTTGTTTTTGACAAAATAAGAGGAACCTTGCAAAAAGTAGTCGCCGCCAATACCGGAGGACCAAGCTGGACCCGCCTTTTCACGTCAAAAACGGTTGTTCTTCAAGTTTTTGAATAATTAAGACCGTAAAGCCGAAGTTTTGGGTCCTAGGAGTCTGTCAAGTTATTTTTGAAAAATTTAGGCCTTAATAGGATATCAAGATGACAGACACCTGCGTTTACTAGAAATTTCAAATAGAATGCTTTTAAATTCCAGTATGAATTCAAAAAAATCAAGTAAATTAATGCGTGAAAAATCAAGTAAATGTTTGAAATTTCGATTAAACGCTTGAAAAATTTAGAAAATACTTAATTGTAAGTAAATATTTTAAAAATCTATGTAGAACCTATAATAGAGTCTATATTATCAGAATTTTGATTTTTTTTTTTTGAACTTTGAAAATGCCTTGGCTTGTTAATTAACTAAGGCAAAATTTTCAAAAAAACTTAAGCAGACGCGTACGAGCCAAAACTTGTGACTTGCGGTCTTATTTAATCGAAAACTCGAATAACGACCGTTTTTGGCCGAAAAAAGCGGACCCAGGTTCGTCCTCCGGTATTTGTGGCGTCTGCCTTTTGCAGTGTGCTCTAATTTTATCAAAAACAAACTAAATTTTAATGTTTTTTTTTTATATGGTTATATGGGTCCATTTTTGGATAGACATTTTTTGGGCCCTAAAGCTGAGTCCAGTCTCGGCGGCGTCTGAACTTTTGGGGCGCTTGACTTTTATAGTGTCAACAAAAGTTATGGTACTTGATTTAAGTGGTTAAATGCCAGTTCATTTTCGGTTGTATCATTTTGGGCCTTATCTGGGAATTCCAGGGCACGAGGGCCGCAAAATCTACGTTAAAGGCTTTTATTCCACTCACTATACAATGGAATTGTTTTAACTAAATAAAACTGAATTTAATTCGAACGGGAAAAATAAATGAACACACCTATTGACAAATAGCTTAATAAGTACACTTTACACAGGGTGTTACAAATTTAAATAAAAATATATCGAACCTTTAGTCGAGAATAATACACTGGCTCGCTCGATGTAAAGCTTGACACAGTCAGCTTAGTCGTTAAAAAGCTTTTACGAGGGTCGCTTGAAAACTAAGGTAAACAAGGAACAAAATACAAATAAAATTGAAAAATTCACCTCTTCTTTTCAACATAATCTCCTTCAAGCTCCATATATTTTATCCAGCGATATTCCCAAATCATTAATCCATTATTATAAAATGATTTCCGTTGACATGCTAAATAGTCACTTACAGTATACATCATTTTGTCATTTCTTTAAAATCGTTGTCCTCCAAGCAATTTTTTGGGATTCGAAACCAAAAAAAAATCCGAAGGGTTTAAATTAAGCGAATGAGGTGGATGGTTAGGTAATTCGAAGCGAGGTTCATGAATTTTGGCCCTGACAACGAGTGACGTGTAAGTTGTTGCAGTGCTGTGACACGGCACCCATCGTGTACAGAGCTTTCGCATACCCTAACGTTTATGCAAAATGTTCAGTTGCATTCCCTATAGTGTTAGCAGTCTGCCGACCCTATGAACAGTAAAGCGGTCATTCAAAATCATTTTGTGGATTTTCGTCACAATCTCCTGAGTTGTCAACATTGTTAGGCCATCCACTGCGATGCTCGTCATTTATGCTTATTTAGTCACGTTTAAAGTCGTTTACGCTTTTCAATCAAGGAGAAGAGTCACCGAGAACATCGTCAAGCTTCAGTGGCCGTTTTCTTTTACAAAAAGTAAAATTTTATCACAGCTCGAATCTCAGTTTTTCTCATGATGTCGGAAGTCCCGTATACACGTTTGTATTTCGATCGAATGAACAGTAACCGCACTAAGCTCTGAACTATAACTCTGCATATGATGTTCTAAGGAAAGAAATTAAATGATCCAATCCCGATTTCGATCATATAGACCAAGAAGGGGACCCGAAATTTCGACCTATCGACTAACCGTCTGTCTAGTTGTTGATTTTATCGAGTGAGTGGAATAAAAGCCTTTAACGTAGATGGAGCGTTATAGTTTTCCGTTAGTTACTTGGATAAAGGACTAAAAGTGTGTTCTAGTATTTGCTGAACCTAGCCCAGCTGATGAGCCGTGATACGGCGAAACGCGTCCTAGGATGGTTCAGCAAATGAGAAGAACACTTTGGTAACTTCTAAGAATACGATTTTTTGCCTTTAACGTAGATTTTGCGGCCCCCGTGCCCTGGAATTCCCAGATAGCGCCCAAAATGCTACAGCCGAAAATGAATTGGCATTCAACCACTTGAATCAAGTACCATAACTTTTTTAGTGTCAACAACTAGGCAGACGGTTAGTCGACAGGTCGAAATTTCGGGCCCCCTTCTTGGTCTATACGATCGAAATCAGTATTGGATCATTTAGTTTCTTTCCTTAGAAGATCATATGCAGAGTTATAGTTCAGAGCTCAGTGGGGTTACTGTTCATTCGCTGTGATAAAATTTTACTTTTCGAAAAAGAAAACGGCCACCGAAGCTTGACAATGTCTTCTTGATTGAATAAGCATAAATGGCGAGCATCGCAATGGATGTCCTAACGATGTTGACAACTCAGGAGATTGTGACGAAAATCCACAAAATGATTTTGAATGATGACTTCGCTGTTTGAAGGATCGGCAGCCTGCTAACCCTATAGGGAAAGCAACTGAACATTTTGCATAAACATTTGGGTATGAGGAAGCTCTGTACACGATGGATGCCACGTCACAACACTGCACCAGCTTATACGTCACACGTTGTCAGGGCCAAAATTCATGAACCTGGCTTCGAATTGCTGAGCCATCCACCCCATTCACTCGATTTGAACCCCTCGGATTTCTTTTTGGTTTCGAATCCCAGAAAATTGCTTGGAAGATAACGATTTCAAGGAAATGACAAAGTGTGAATGACTATCTAGCACGTCAAAGGAAATCATTTTATAAAAATGGAAAAAAGGCTTGGGAATATCGCTGGAAGAAATATATGGAGCTTGAAGGAGATTATGTTGAAAAAAAATATGAATTTTTCAATTTTATTTGTATTTTCTTCCTCGTTTATCTTAGTTTTCAAGCGACCCTCGTAAAAGCTGATTAACGACTAAGCTGACTGTGCCAAACTTTACATTGAGCGTACCGATTTAAATAAATAATTTGAACAACTATAATCAGCCAGTATATTATTCTCGACTAAAAGTTCGATATATTTTTGTTTAAATTTGTAACACCCTGTGTAAAGTGTACTTATTAAGCTATTTGTCAATAGGTATGTTTATTTATTTTTCCCGTTCGGATTAAATTCAGTTTTATTTAGTTAAAACAATTCTATTGTACAGTTGAATGTATTTTAATGCTACATTAATTTCACCAGCACATGCAATATTTCATGCCAAACAGTACGTATATTGTTTACTCCAGTTTTATTTTAATTGCAGAGAAAAGGTGGCAGATAATTAAGGAGTAGATGAAATAATAATGCGTTTAAGGTCACGATTTCTTTCTTATTATGTAATGCACTATTTAAATAAAATCAGTTAATAGTTATTATTTCTCTATATAACACGTAGGTTGAAAAGTTACATAGATGTCGCCCTTTTCAAAAAATCCGTCATTATTTTTAGGAAGTACTAACCTTCAAATGACATGTGTCAAAATTTCATGACATTTCAACGATTAGTTTACAAGTTACAGTGGTTTTAGTGACGCTGCTTTTGATATTTTCAAAACAATGGAAAAAATCGAATTTCGTGTGTTGATTAAATACTGTTTTTTGATAAGAAAAAATCCCGTTCAAGCAAAGCAATGGCTCGATAACTGTTATGGAGACTTTGCCCCTGAAAAATCACTCATTATTTAACGATATGCTGAATTTAAACGCGGTCGTACGGATACAAATGTTGCTGAACGCTCCGGACGCTCTAGACGCCGAAATGAGGTGGTTACACCGGAAAACATCAAAAAAATCCACAAAATTGTTTTGGACGGCCATAAAGTGAAATTTCGTGAGATATGTTATCAAAAGAACGTGTTGGTCATATTTTGCATGAACATTTGGGCATGAGAAAGCTTCGAAATGGGTACAGTGTTTGCTCACAGTTGACCAAAAACAACAACATGTTGGTGATGCTGAGCGCTGTTTGGACCTGTTTAAGCACAATAAAAATGATTTTTTCGTGCTATATGTGACAAGAGATGCAACATGGATCCACCACTACACACTGGAATTAAATCGGCATTTAGCTGAGTGGACAGCAGCCAGTGAAAGCTGCCCGAAGAAATCAAAGACACACTAGTCGGCTGGGAAGGTTTTGGCCTCTGTATTTTGGGATGCGCATCGAATAATTGTCATCGACTATGCTCAGTTGCTATGTTTTGGCTCCACTATTGTTTAATATATACTCTGAGCAACGCTTCGGAGAGGCATTGGAAGAGGCTGATGAAGGAATACTGCTTAATTGGGAGCGAATAAATAACATTCGTTATGCCGACCATACGGCGGTTATGGCTGATAACTTAAAGAGTCTACATCTTATGACAAAAATAAACGAAGTCGCTAATCGATACGGCCTCGAACTTGATATCAGCAAAACAAAGTAAATGGTAATCAGCAAGTCTCCGGTTCTTGCTACCTTGTTGTTAGTTAACAAGCAATAAATATAAAGAACTCCACAATATTCATATCTAGGTACCATGATAAACGAACAATGGGATCATTCGCAGGAAATTCGTTGCCGTATCGAAAAAGCTAGAGCAATGGTCCTCAAAATAATATAACTTTTCAAAAACTCAGGAATAAAATTGAGCACGAAAATGAGACTCCTAAGATGTTATGTCTTCAGTGTCCTTCTTTATGGTGTAGAATATTGGACGCTAACTGAAGCCACTTCTAAGAAACTTGAGGTATTTGAATTATGGCTATATCGCCGAATTTTGACAATTTCTGGAAACTGTTAAAGTATACACAGATATGGATTAGTACAACAAATCCTCCAAGGAAAGGTATTTGGAAAAAGGGGACCAGGACGCAGATGTATTTCCTGGCTAAACAATCTTCGAAATTGGTTCTCAGCAGATACTACCGGTCTTTTCAGAACTCCAGTGGATAAAGTAATAATAGCCAGAATGATTGCCAACATTCGAACCGAATAGGTACTTTAAGAATAAGAAGATGCTGAGAAGGGAAAAACCATCAATAGCGAATTTTATATAAAGTTATTGGTGCGTTTGAAGGCAGGATGGTAAAATTGCATGAATTGAAGTTCGGATTTGGCCCTCAGCGACTATTATCTATCCCTGGATCTCAAAAAAATGCTCGTGGGAAAGAGATTTAGCTCCAGTGAAGAAGTTATCGCCGAAACTGAGGCTTATTTTGAACGCAAAGACAAATCCTTCTACAAGAAAGGTATAGAAATATATAATAAAAGACTGTTTTTAGTCAATTTCCACTGGTTTATTTAAATTGAATTTCCATCAAGTAGAAGCTACAACCATCCAAAACTAGGTATAAAAATATTAAAAAAGCGTTAGAGTGATGGTATCGCTCTTGAAGGAGACCATATTGATGAATAAAGTCGAATTTTGAAAAAAAATGTGTTTTAAGTAGCTAGATCAAAAATTTTTCTGCCTATGTGTTAGTTATGAGGGAGTTAAGTAAATAGTTATTATTACTCGAGAAAATTGGGTAATTAGAACACTATTGGACATTTCATGGAGAACATGGTTCAGAGATTTTTTGATTGAAACGTTCATCATTATTATACGTAACAGGAATTCTTCTCTAACACGAGTTTGCCAGGTAAGTGTATGAGAGAGAAAAAAACAATTTCAATTTTGCTTGGGTTTTTAAGCGTCATAAGAGTTTTGGATCCGTTTTTTTCTTTTCTGATCCATAAAATATTGTCATGAAGGAGGCTATTCGCAGAAAACAGTTAAAATAACGCAATTCAAAACATCAGAAAAATATTTCCGTTAATTTGAAATTTAAAAGGAAATTAAGCAAATAACACCCTTGCCACACGTAAATTAAAATACAATAAGTTATATTGTTTTAGTATATAAATGATATTAAAGTAAAAATAAGGAAAAAAGCATTATGTGCAAACTATCTTTACGTAATAAACGCCTAAGTAATTTGGTAATGTTGCCTATGCCTATGCATATCTTTCAATTACAGGACTAAAAACAACTGCACATAAAAAGAAAGTTAAAAAAATTTATTGAAAAAAAAAAGCCAAAATAGGGCAATGATATTGTTAAATAAATATAATTTTTGCCGTACCGAACATAATTGTAGTAGATCGTCGTAATAGCTATATATAATAAAATATTCAGAAAACATTCTAACACGTCACACAAAATTGGATTTCTGAGGTTTAAATTGCCGTCAATTGCTTTAAAAAGTCACTTCTTAAAGCAATTCGAATTGCTTCGAATTGATGTTGCCAGATTTTGTGAAAATTATGCCTTTCCATGTAAACGGAGACCAAATTTTGAACTGCAAGGAAATAATTATACTAGAGATTGAATAATTAGATATTATAATATAAATTCGCTACAAATTTTAAGTATTAAAAAATATACTAATACTTTCTAAAATGGCTGCTTTTCTTTGGTATTGACACCATATTTTCTTTTCTTTATGTGCACAATATATTGATGGGAAATCCGTCAATCATTACAAGAATGTACAACATGTTGTACTGGTTCAGGGACATAGACCCCGGCAGGTCATTTAAAAGATGTTGTCTATGTAAATTACTTCCTGAAGAATGTGGTTTAAGGAGTGACAAGTTGAACCTCATGTTGCTCCGAGAATAATCAAACCGAACCACATTAATCGACTAATTCGCAATTTATGAAATAAATTTAAATCGCTGACTTCTTTCCGATGTTTCATAGAATCAAATAGGAAGCTGTCGGTTTCCGGGTTCTCCTAATCAGGCAAATAGCTTTTTCTTAATATAATCTAATAAATGAAGAACATGTTTAAAATAAAAGTCCCAAACATGGAAGCTGTATTCCATTTGGTTATCCTCACTTAGACAAATTTGTTCTAGATCTTTGTTAACTTTATAAGTTGAATTCTTCTAATATCCGCTTGGCATAAGATTATTGGGGATCTCAAGTAAATTTATTTAGCCGTTGTGATTGATGGGCAAAATATAACTAAATGAATAGCTGTTTTTTTTTTCTTCCAAGATCCATTTAAAGTCTATATCATACTTGATCCCATTATGCAAAATCTACAAGGATTCTTGTCATGATTGAATCTTTGCTACTTAATTTCAACAATGACCTAGTGCATTCTAAGCTAGTTCACGTACTAAATAAGCATGGTTTCAGTTAACCTATTTAACTTCATAATATCTGTAAAGAAAGGCAGATATTTTACTTTTATGTAACGAAATTTATTTAAATAATAGAAGAAATTTCATTTTAAACTAATTTTTAAGCCATATGTTATTATTTTTGATACAAAAACTCTACAGGTTACAGAGCTCATAGCTATAATTCTTCCGGATTCTGCCTGCATCGATAAAAAGTGATGTTGACGTTTCGTCGATCATCCTGCCGTAATTGTTGTCTAAAAAGTACTGCAAATTAATTTAAGCACAACACTTAGTATTTCAAAAGAGCAAAGAATTGCCTGCCCCAATTACAGACCTATTTCGGCGTTCGCTTAGACTATTAGTCAAAAATTTACCAAATTCATTATACAACCACTTATATACCCAGATAATACTAGTGCAACAACGCCTGTTGAGAAAGCCAACTTGTATGCTAAATGCTTTGCTTTACATTCTACTGACCAATTCCAAGGAAAACCACCACCCACTATTCCCAACGTGCAGTCAAAGATGCCCGATATTGCCTTTAGGTAGCGCATCATAATATGTATTTGAATAAAGCGAGGCACCACAAAACTTCTGGCGCTGATAGAATATCAACCACAGTGTTCAAAAAATGTACGAGTCAACTAATATCAGTTTTCTCAACCTCACCTACAGAAAGAAAATATTTTCTTTCTAATGGAAATGGGTTACAGTTCAGCCGATACTGAAAAAAGTCAAAAACACCATGTGAAATAATTATCTACCAGTCGCACTGCTTTCAGTAATATCAAGAGTTATGGAAAAGGCTAACATTATTAGTAATGAAAATATAGCAATGGTAAGCAAAGATTAAGGGAGATTTTTTTAACCTATTTCACATGTTTGAAACAACGCAATTATACATTTTGAAGAATCTCGAGCGGTTGCACTTAATATATCCAAGGCATTTGATCGTGTTTGGCATGACGGATTATTGTAGTTTTGTTCTTATCGTATATCTGAAAGATTCTGTTTATGGGTTTCGTGTTTCATAACAGAGCATTTATTACAGTGCCAGCTATGAGAAGCGGGTTTCTGCTGGAAAGGACCTGGAATCAAATCTACAGCTTTACCGATGAGAGTATGCTTATTATTTCTTTATTTTCTTTGAACACTCGTACTGATGCAATTATCCACAAATAGCAGGAAAAAGTTGAACTTAACAAAGATCTGAAAGAAATTCTATCTTCGGTTGAAAGTAACCAAGTAGAATTTAGCGCTACAAAAACCCAGGAGATTGATCGGTTTTTCGAAAAAAATTAACGTTGCAGAACTCGACATGGTCGCGTTGGGATATTCTATTCTTCTAGCATCGTAACTTAACTAGCTGAGTGTCAACTTAGGAGCGAATATGTATCAACATGTTGCAAGGACCGGAAAAAGTTCTGTTTTAAAGCTGGGAGTCTTTTTTCGTACTGGAAATCTTTACGCTCCAAAACTACTTTTAACCCTTTAGTTGACAATGTACGTGTATCTCCCGGGATACATACAATTCAAAAATTCCTAGCCGCTCTCCGCTTTATTTGTCCACCTTATCTTGCTGTTGTATCCGACATGATACATGTTCTACCACGAATACATCAATACTTGCCGATATTATTTTGAATCTCGCGCCGTTATTCGTGAATATTGTTCAGTCGTCTGTGCGATACGGTTGCCGATAAAGCTCCGCGTGTGCGTCAGCTGGTAAGTCTATTGTTTTTACCTATTTTTTTTTACTGATTTTAAACAATTTAGATGGTAATTACTTTTTTAATATTTTATGTTTGTTGTGATACACAGATAATATTAAAAACCTTACTGATTCATCTATAAAATGAATGCTAATATTTTGTATCCCTCAAGATATACTGACAAGTTCGGTGTGTTATTTACTTTTATTTATTTTTAGAATAAGATGAGAAGAATTGACCGTATTTTCACTTTATTACCGCCAGTTGGGGCAGAAAATGATCCTGAGAGTGATACTGAGCCTGAAGACTTACTCGGCAAAGCAAGTTCTCAACAAGATACATTAGAACAAGCTGAAGCAGGACTGCGACACTCTGAGAGTGTTGAAGAGTTGGACGAAGATGTTGTTTTAGCCACACTATTACCTGTCTCAAGTGTCAGTGTTCCTGAAACGCCTAGCAGCCGTCGTGTAATACGTAAGTCAGTTACAACTCCACCTATTCTAAAACCGGCTCCTAAAGTAAAAAGACAAAGAAAACTGTAAGAGACATTCAATGGACTGACGACGATTTTTTGACTATGAAGTGCAAAGACAATTTCTCAAAACTAAATAAACTACAGTCGCCTTTGCAATATGTTAAGACCTTCTTTAGATATGATATAATAAATCTCATAGCGGAACAAATAAATTTTTATTCTACTCAGCAGTTCGGTAAATACATCGATACCAATCGCGAAAAAATTGAAACCTATTTAGGGATAGAACTTATTATGCGTGTTGTACATATGCCGGCGTACACTCACTAGTGGGCTCAAGACACATGATTCGCTCTAATTGCAGATCTTATAACCCTGAAAAGGTAAAAGTGTTGCGGACGTAATCTTCATTTCTAAACAACGAAGAAATTGACAATGACCGCTACTTCAAAGTGAGACCTCTTCTGGAAAAAGTCAGGGAAAACTGTTTAAAAATTGAACTAGAACGTAGGAAACTCAATTGATGAAATAATGGTGCCCTACCAAGGTAACAAAGCTGGATCGAGGAGGCAGTACTTAAAAAACAAATCAAAAAAGTGGGGTTTTAAAATATTTGCAAGATGTGCAATTTCCAGTATGGTCTTTTATTCCATATGAAGGTGAAGGCATATTTAGAAATCAATGTTTTTTGGATATTAAAGAAGGCCTTGGTTTTGGTGCAAAGGTTGTTATTGCTCTCTGTTCCTCAATTCAGAACAAACCATTATCGGTTGTTCATTTTGACAATTTTTTTACAAGCCCTTACGTCCTTCCTTCGTGATAAGTCCGATATTTTCAGTTTGGGGACTATTAGGTCAAACCTCCTTAGAGGTTGCCAAATCAAATCGGATGCTGATCTACGAAAAGAGTGCCGAGGATCTTTCGACCAAAAGGCTGATAACCAAAATCGTATTGCGACAACAAAGCTGTCACCTTTTCCAGTTTTTATGTGGCAGCTAATCCCACTGAAACCATTCAAAGGTATTCTAAAGCAGGAGGAGGTAAAGTACATATAGTGTGTCCATATGTAGTAAAGCACTATAACAGCCACATGGGCGGGGTCGATCTTGCCGATATGTTTATTGCTTTGTATAGAACTGGAATGAAAACTCATACGTGGTATATGGGTTTATTTTCACAAGGTCTTGATATATGTCTGAATAACGCATGGCTGCTTTACAGGCGAGAATACAAATTATTAGAAGATGAAAAACTGGCAATGCGACTAAAAACATTTAGATTATGTGTCGAAAAGAGTCTATTCAAACAAATAAACTGAAAAGAGGCCGCTCTAGTTATTCAGAGGCTCCACAACCGTTAAAGAAAATAAGAAAGGCACTGGAACCGACACCTCAAGATGATAGCAGACCGAACAAGCTGGATCATTTTCCAGTATTTCGTGAGAAAGGAAGATGTAGGAACTGCCCATCCAGTCAAACACATGTTTTTTGTAGCAAATGTAATGTTTGGTTATGCCTTGTGCCTACTAAAAACTGTTTTGTTGATTTCCACTGTAATAAATAAAAAATTTTGAAAAGAAAAAGTTTTTTTTACCTCATTTTCTGAATATTTTACTCTTGGCGATGTATCCCTAAAGATACAACTCAAAATTTTGACCCTTATATGTTTCCAAAAGCAAATAACCATAAAAATGTCATTTTATAATCGTTTTAGATGACTTAGTTAAAAAAGAATTTTTTTTAAAGCAAAAACAATCATTTGCCATATTTAGGGTTAATCCTGTACAAAGCTTAGATTCGACCAACGATAGAATACTGCTCTCATGTTTGGGATTCTGCTACCAAATATGAGAGCAGAAGAAAGCTGTTCGCTTGATTGATAATGCGGTAACCTTGACTCCTTGAAAAGTGTTCGATAGATATAGCCTCCTTGATTCCTCCAGAACGCTGTTTGCTAGGAATACACGTCACACATCACAGCTGTATGAGGTTCAGATTTTCACTCCTTGTAATGACCAAGTACATTTGCAACCAAGGTGAATCGCTTTTTCCGCACACACATCGCTTCTGTAAGGTTTTAGGGATTTTCATGCAGCACTTATGCTACGCCTATCAAAAAACTTTTACAAAGCTTTTTATTAAGTAAGGAGTTATATATTTTTCCATTTTAAATAAGTTACAAAAGAAATACGATCGAGATATTTTCTATTTAAATATTTTATATTTTTCTCAAGAAGTTGAACTGCTGAAGCTATTTTGTCCTCAAGTATTATTGATTTAGGAGTTTAAAAGTTGATTACTTATCCGATTGCATAGAAAGTTGGGTCAGGAAACTCAGTAACTTTTTAAGAAAACTTTAACGCTAAAATTACGAATTGCGTTTTTTCGTTGCCCAGAGAAATCACTTCAAATTTATAAGTTTTTTTATTTGTTTTAAAGTTGGGCGAAAAATTGAAAATAACTTAGGTAGTGAAGTGTAAAGATAAAGGCAGTAAAATTATTCAATTCACTAATATCTATGTAAACTTAATTCCTCTCCGTCCTCCCTTCCTCCCTTTTATTCTGTTTATTAAGTTTAAAAGTGGATTAAGTTTACAAGTAACATGGAGCATGATATGTACGGCACATAAAGGAAGGTATGGAAGGTATGGAGGATGGTGAAAAAAAAACAGTTAATGAGTACAGGATGGTCCAAATTGGACACTTTTAAAGGTAAACCCCTTTATCTAAAGGAGATAGACGAAAACTGATGTCAGTGTCTGAGGCTCAATTTTTATGATAAACTCAACGGTGAAAACCGCATATCGATATCTAGTACCGTTTCAGATATACAGGGTGTTTTTCAAAAATCTGCATTTTGGGAAAATGTTTGTAATTCTTTTCCTATTGAAAATTTTTGATTTCTGTAAAAACATTTTCAAAGCACTTTTTCACGTGGATTTCAACAGTGTAAGTTACATTTTTTACAACTAATATTTTAATAGTTATTAACGCAAAAATATATTTTTTAAATGGGATACCTTCTATATTTTTCCTTTTCCGAATAGAGCTTTCAATTACAATTCTAAAAATATAGCACACTTTATATTTTTTTTTTTTTTTTTTTTTTTTATTGGTCTAGCACACGTGCTGCAGGGAAGTCCCTAAAGCGCTCCAGGAGCGGTACGAGTGCGGAAAAAGCGATTCACGTTGTTCTTGAATCGCTGTAAATTGTACTCGGTGGGAAACACAGCGCTGGGCAAATTATTCCAAAGGGATGACGTTCTCCATATAAAAGATTGCTTGAAAAGCGTTGTACGCGGAGTAACAAGCTGAACCTCATACGGATGCGAAGCACCAGCGCGACGTGTATTTCTAACATGCACCGCTTTGGGAGGAATTAAGCGGGCTACATCCTTCGAACACTTTCCATGAAAATACTTGTAGAACAGACTCAAGTCGCCAACCGTTCTTCGATGTTCCAGCGAATCAAGGCCGCCGGTCAATTCCGGGTCCCCAATCAGACGGACCGCTCTTCTCTGAACAGAATCCAACAAATGCAGTGTATGTTTGGGAGCGGAGCCCCAAACGTGGGAGCAGTATTCCATAGTTGGTCGAATTTGGGCTTTGTAAAGAATTAACAGTTGTTGTGGGGTGTAAAGCTTTCTGGTTCTAAATAATATTCCCAACTTTTGAGAAGCTCTCCTTGCTATGCCTGCAACATGTTCATGCCAAGACATATTTGCTCCCAAACTAACGCCCAACAAATTGAGCGACGATGCTAGGGGAATGGAGTGCCCCGACATAACTATGTCGGGTTCAGCAACGTTAACTTTTTTAGAAAAAACTGCCGCTTGGGTTTTTGTAGCGTTAAATTCCACTTGGTTACTGTCACCCCAAGATAGAATTTCCTCCAGGTCCTTGTTGAGTTGAACGACCTCCTGCTGTCTGCGGGCATTCGCCTGAGCAGCCGATGTCCGAGCGTTCAAGGTGAATGAAGAGACAAGCGTACTGTCATCTGCAAAGCTATAGATTGGATTCCCGGTCTTTTTCAGCAGATCGTTAATGTAAATGAGAAAGAGAGTAGGAGACAGTATGGAGCCCTGGGGCACACCAGCGTTGATAGTGAGGGTGTTAGAAAGAAATCCGTCGACCGCCACTCGTAAAGAACGCTCTCTGAGGAAACATGAGAGCCACAAACAGAACCTTTCAGACATACCATAAGAGCGCAACTTAGCCAACAGTCCATCGTGCCAAACACGGTCGAATGCCTTGGATATGTCAAGAGCAACCGCTCGAGATTCTCCAAAGTGTTCAATTGCGTTGTTCCAAACATGTGTTACATAAGTCAGAAGATCTCCTGTTGATCTATGTTTACGAAAACCATATTGGTGATCGCTAATAATACTGAATCGTTCAAGATATTTTAGAAGATGCTCATTGATAACCTTTTCCATGACTTTCGATATTATTGAAAGCAGTGCAACTGGTCGGTAGTTATTTGGCAAGGTCTTCTTACCTTTTTTAGGTATCGGCTGAACCGTGGCACATTTCCAGCAGGACGGAAATATTCCCTTTCTGTAGGATAGGTTAAAAAGTCTACAGAAAACTGGTGTTAGTTCGCTTGCACAGTTTTTTTGAGAACTATAGCAGGTATTCCGTCAGCGCCAGAAGCCTTCTTGGTGTCTAGCTTCATTAAAATACGCTTTATGATGCGCTGTCTGAAGACAACATCGGGCATCCTTGACTGCAATATGGGAATAGTAGGTGGTGTTTTTCCTTGGAAATCGACAGTAGAATGTGAAGCAAAAAGTTCAGCCAACAAGTTCGCTCTCTCAACAGGTGTGGTTGCAATGGAATTATCTGGCCGTGTGAGTGGTGGTATGGTGGATTTGGTAAAATTTTGACTAACTGCCTTGGCGACTGCCCAAAAGGACCTGGAATTGTTGGGACAAGCGAGAAGTTTGTTTCTAATTCGTTGATTGTGTGCCTCCTTGGTTTCGTCGATAATTCCCTTGCATCTGTTCCGGGCATGAACAAAGATGTTTCGATTTACGGTGTTAGGATTTTCACGCCATTGTCGGTAGGCAATATGTTTAGAAGCAACAGCTTCTTTGCATTTTCGGTCGAACCAAGGCTTGCCGTTGGAGGAGCATTTCTTCGAAAAAGGGATGTATGCTTCCATACCAGCCAAAATAACATCGGAGACCTCCCTGGCGCGGTCAGATGGGTTATCGAATCGAAAACAAACGTCCATCCAAGGGAAAGTTCGAAAGTATTCCATGAGATCTTCCCATTTAGCAGATTTGTAGTGCCAAATCTTGCGCGGCCTAGGCGCCTCTCTGTCACTGATTGGCAGGATACTCGATGTCGAAAGCAGTTTATGGTCGGAAGAACCTAACGGCGGATTTACGGTGACCGAATAAATCTCGGGATTGGTGGTTAAAAACAGATCAAGAAGACTGGCGAACTCCCCGTCTCGATCAGGGATCCGTGTTGGTTCGTCAATAAGCTGAGTTAAGCCACAACTGATTGAGAATGATTCAGCTTCACGACCTTGTTCGTCGGTAGTATTTGAATATTTGAGCCAGTTGATATTGTGGACATTAAAGTCGCCCAGGATGGCAATTTCGGCACTTGGATAGTTACTTTGTAAATGATCGATGGTGTCTGCAAGAGAAGCGAAAAGTGTTCGAAAATTGGTATCACTTGGTGATCGATACAGGATACAAATAAACCTTGTGGTTTGTTGGGTCGTTATTTTTAACCACATAACATCAAAGTTTGGGGGCTCCAGATCTTCTTCTCGTTGACAAGAGAGGTCGCTTCTGACAAAAAGACAGATTCCAAAGTTACGCCTAAATCGGGAATAGAAGTCGTACCCAGGATTAAGATAGTTGACCGTGCTGGTCGATGGACTGACCTTGGTTTCACATAGAGCGAGTACATGAGGTTTATCTGATTGCAGGTGTTGATGCACTGAATTTATGTTCGAGTTTATACCTCGTATGTTGCAAAAATCTATCTTAAAATTTTGATGTCTGCAAGTCGACGCCTCCGAACCAGCCCCCACCCGGAGATCCGAACGGGGGGGCCATTCTACCTCCGGAACTTCTTGCATCCAGGCGCCTCATCATGCTCTTTGGTCCCACAGTAGTTAATGTGGAATTTTCCTGTTCTGTCACATGTTTATCTTTGCCTTCTTTGGCTTTGATCCAGGGGGTGTTATTATTGGGTAGTTTGGGTTCTGACCAGATACTTTTCCAATGACCTGTGAGTTCTTGTTTGTTTGGTGGTTCGGTCACTGCTGTCTGTTTGCTGTGCATAGTTTTCTGGTAGAACTGTGTTTGGCTTCTTCGGAAGAGGTTGTTGGTATCTTTCCTCTCGTTTGGTTCTTTGTATCTACGAAGTCTTGCGGCATATACGGATAATTTTTGTTTCAGAGTATCCAGGATTTCTGGCAGTGTTCTATCGGGAGACCCGGACTTGATCTTGTTTATACTCTGTGTGACTCGTTTGGACACGTTCCCGTTGATAAACTGGGTAAGGTGTCCTAGATATCTCCTGATGTTGTTGATTTGGTTTTCTATTCTTATTTGCCGTTTGAATTTTGGTTTTGTGCTGTTGGGATTTCTTTGTCGTTGCGGGAGTTTTTGATTAAATACTTCGTCTGTTACGTTTGGGATTGATGGTGGTGGGTCTAGGCGGCGAGTGATTCCCTTCTCAGTGGTTTCTTTGTCAGGACTTGTGCTTTTATCAGAGCAACGCATGGTGTGTTCGTTTGTTCCTGTAGTATAACTCATGCGTTGCCTTGATTTTCCCGCCTTGGTGGGTGTCGGCTTACTCGCCGGCACAACACTTTTGGCAGGTCCATTGTCAGTTGCCCGGTCTTCATCGTGTTGGTCGAGCTGCCATTTCCCGCGACGTCCTCGACCGTTACGTCGCTCGCCCGATGCTTCTTTTATTGGTCTACTGTTGTTTGGGATGTTTTTAGTGTTTTGTGGTGTCAGAAGCTCAAAGTGTCCCGACATTGGGTTGCCTGTTAGTAGAAGGTAAATAGTTTCGATGTGTTTTCTTGTGCTTATTATTGTTGGCTTGTCCCTAAAAGTTATTTTTGTATCACTTGTTCTTCGTTGTTTTGAGAAGATATGAAAGTTGCTATTCTGGGTTTCCGAGAGGGCAAGTATCTCTAGGCTCGTTCCATAGGTGCCATTTTTCCTCATATAGTTATAGTAGTTATTGAAGTCTTTCATATCGTCGTCCTCTATTAGTGAAAATGTGTTAAGTTCCGACCAGTTTTGTTGTATATATCTTAGAGCAGCCTCTCGGAGTCTTTCATGATGGTATATGTTGGGATATGTTGCTTAAATCTACTTCAAAATATAAAGGTTTTCAGGTTTTACGCGAGTTTTAAATGCACATTTTGTGAAGTAGGCTTTGGACGGAGCGGCCATATGGTTTAATTCAATTGTTTACTCGTACGGTATCCAGAGAGGTGTCAACCCTTCAAGGATATATTCGCTCGATTGCGACATAACCTAGGTAATAGTGGCCAGTTTGAAAAGAAACGGCCCAAAAATTATTCGTCAAACAGGAATAAGGAGTCAAAAGAAATAGTAGTTTTAGGAACTATTGGAAATAATCCCAACACTTCAACCAGACAGTTAAAAGAATTCACTGGACTACCAAGAACTAATGTAAGTCGTACTTTGAAAAAGCACAAATTCAGGTCATATAGGACAAGAAAATTTCATCACCTTAGAGACGGAGATTTTCAACGGCGTATGGATTTTTGCCAATGATTTCTGGAGAATTGTAACCATGTTCCGAATTTTTCATTAAATTGCATTTAGGCAGACGAAGCTTATGTATGCAATGCAGGTATTTTTAACCATTACAATTCTTATACGTGGGCACAAGAAAATCCTCATTTAGTTGTGGAGCAAAGAAATCAAGGCAGGAATTTTTAGAGACAGGGTTATAGGTCCATTTATTTACGAAGGAGATATTTAGAAATTTTAAGGCAACTAATAGAACCTCTGCCCTTAATGGACCTTAGAAATATATTTTTTCAACACGATGGGGCACCCCCTCATAACGCTGCAGTTATCAGTAATTTTTGTCGGCCATTTTCGACAATAACTGGATAGCCAACCAAGGTCCGCACCGTTGGCCAGCAAGGTCACTGGATTTAACACCCATGGATTTCTATCTCTGGGAAGATTGAAAGACCTAATTTTTAAATTGCTGACAAACACCAGAGAAGAGCTTGAAGTCGCAGTGATACAAAGTTTTGCAGCTCTCACTCCTCTTGAACTAATCAACTCGGTAAGAAGTGTCCAGAAAAGGTGCCGTCTATGTGTAAATGAAACTGGTCGACATTTCGAACATCTCTTATCTTGTTTTGTTTTAGTTTGCTCTAGTCGGAATAAATTGTTTTATTGTTGTTTTGTTTTATTTTCTACATAGTTTAAAGTACTATAGCATTTAGTAAATTTCGTTGTAGTTATGACTCTTAGAGTTAGAATTTTTTTTTTACGATTTGACTGCTATCGGTAAACAATTGATATTGCCGCTCCGTGTAAAGCCTATTTCACAAAATGTGTATTTAAAACTCGCGTAAAAACTGAAAACCTTTATATTTTGAAGTAGATTTAAGCAAAATATAAAGTGTGCTATATTTTTAGAATGGTAATTTAAAGCTCTATCCGGACAAGGAAAAATAAACAGGATATCCCATTTAAAAAATATATTTTTGCGTTAATAACTATTAAAATATTAATTGTAAAAAAATGTAATTTACACTATTGAAATCTACGTGAAAAAGTGCTTTGAGAATGTTTTTACAGAAATCAAAAATTTTCAATAGGAAAAGAATTACAAACATTTTTCCAAAATGTAGATTTTTGAAAAACACCCTGTATATCTGAAACGGTACTAGATATCGATATGCGGTTTTCACCATTGAGTTTATCATAAAAATTGAGCCTCAGACACCGACATCAGTTTTCGTCTATCTCCTTTAGATAAAAGGGTTTACCTTTAAAAGTGTCCAATTTGGACCACCCTGTACATACAAACAAGAGGAGTATAGGCTAAGACATGGGAAGCACACTTCAGAGAACTCTATAACACCGAAGTAACAAACGACATGGAGGAATGTAAAATAGAATCTTAAGCGAACTTTGAGGAAACAGAAGTAGTAATAACAAGACTGAAGAAATTAAAGAACAGAAGAGCACCAGAAACGGATGAAATACTGAACGAACTGCTGAAATATGGTAACCAGGATCTCGCTAAGAATTTTACAACTTTGTTCAATAATATTCTAGATACAACGGAGGTGTCGAATGGTTGGCGCACCAGCACCACAATCTCGATCTTCAAGAAGGGACAAAAAACCTATCCACAAAACTACAGAGGAATAACTCTCCTAAATACAACAATGAAATTGTTCGCAGGCTTATTGAAGGAGAACCTGGAAACACAGATAAAAAATAGAGAAGAACAACAGGGATTCCGGAAAGGTAGATCTACTATAGACGTAACATTCATTATGAGACAAACTAAAGAAAAAGAAATAGAGTGCATTAAGCCAGCGTACATATGCTTCATAGACTTAGCTAAAGCCTTCGACAAAGTCCCACTCAATGACATAATACAGACGTTGATCTAGAAAAAGACACATACAAACGTTGTGAAAGTCATAAAGAACTTAACACGAAAATTAGAACAAGCGAGAACACTATAGGATATATACCAACGCCAGGAGGAATTGAGACACTGGGACAGCGTCAGTACGTTTTTGTTCAATCTTTTAATGGACATAATAATAGAAGACGTAGAGTCATCAGGAATGGGATACAGAATGAGTAAGTACAGTATTAGTCTGGTTTGTAGACGATGCACCGCTGATAGCGGAAAATGACGACGACCTACAGAGACAACTTTTTAAATTTTATCAAGCCAGTCGACAGTTTAACATGAGCATATCAAGTGAAAATACCAAAATCCTTAGTATTGCCAAAGTTCTCATAAGGTGCAAAAACCCATGGAGGGTAAATTTACAAAACAGCTAACCTAGTTCAAATACCTTGATGTGATCTATTAAGTTATCACGATCCAGTTAAAGACATTAAAGAGTTAATTAATAAAGCAGCAATTATCTCAGGCTGTTTAAGAGATGTTGTATCGTCTAATCAATACATGCTAACAGACAGCTAGGTTAAAATATACAAGACTCGCATCTCATATTTACCTTCGGTATAGAATCACGAGGAGACACCGATAAAACAAAAAGTATGTTACGTACCGCCGAAATGAAAATCCTAAGAGCCATAGTTGGTAAAACAAGAATACGAAATACAGACACGAGGAAATAATGTGGGGTACAAGACGTAGTAAGATGGGGAAGACAAAGAAGAAGACAGTGACATAACTACGTAAAAAGAATGGAGGAGCACAGCCTACCAAGAATCGCTCTGGAAGGAAAATCAGCAAGCAAGCCTCTACCGGGAAGAACACCAAAAAGATGCAAATACAGTTGGCAATATACTTCTCAAGAAATCCCATAACCTCGGAACTAAGATCATTATCCTAACACTTGCCAATATATCTTACCGTACATTTATGTGTTGATACAGTGTAAAAACTATAATCTAGTTATCGAAGAGTCACTATTATAGCTTTTCTTTGACGAGAAATTTTTAAGATTTTAGTCTAACAGTCCGATTGTTATATGGAAAGTCTTTTTTACAATGTTATGATACATTTAGTAAAGTTATCATTTGGCTACATTGTTAGAGAAGGTCCGACAGGGCTGGTAAATGGGATTTTAATAAAATAATTAAAATGGGTAAATTAAAAAAAAAAAGTATATTAGCGTCTTTTGGATTAAAAAGAAGACCCACTTCTTTATAATATATATATATATATATATATATATATATATATATATATATATATATATATATATATATATATATAAATATATATGTTTTTATAATTATGCAATGTATATATATATATATATATATATATATATATATATATATATATATATATATATATATATATGAAATAGTTGGGGAACTCGGCAAGGGGGCACAACAGATGTTCACACAATATTCATTTAACTAATATTTCGGTCCTAGGTTGGGACCTTCATCAGGGCACAAACTGAAAAAGAGCTAATGAAGCAACCAATAAGGAAAGTCGGGCGTAGAAAGTTATTATTGTTAAGTTTAAATTTTTAGTTTTTAATTTTTAATTTTTAATAAGTTCAAAATTGAAATCTTCACTACCCGTCCTCTCAATGTCAGATATTGTTTATTCGATGTCTATATCGGACAGACGTCACAGTCTCTCAATCGCCGCATCGCTTTACATAAAAGTGATACCAGATGTCATCCACAAAGGTGTGCACTGGCGAGCCACTCTGTCGATAATGGACATTCCTTCAATTTCAACGAACCAAAAATTCTTCATTTTCAAAAAAAAACCTTTCCAAAAGAGAATTTCTTGAGATGTGTTATATCAACGAAAATCCCCACAACATTAATAAAAGAACTGATCTCAACGGTTTGAGCAACATATATAGTTTTCTTCTCTCTTGTGATTCACCTTCCCCACACGATATCTCTGGGTCGTCATTCTCGTCATCAGTATTTTATAATTCTTTCCCGCCACCTATTTGTCTTTCGGTTGTCGCTTCTTTAGGTATATATTTCCATGGTTCCCGGGAATTTCTGTACAATTACATTCCCACTTTTATTAAAATTGCTTAGTATGTAATGAATAAATAAACCCTCTTCACTCTTCAGCTCTTTCTCCAATCCCTCTCCTTTCTTCTCAAGATGAATAAATCCTACTTCCTTTACGCCACTTTAATCTCCATACCGTTTAAAAATACGCGTTCCCAATGGGTACGTTTCCTGTTATACCAACATTCCAATCTGATGACGTAGGTACCTAATTTGTACTCAACCGGTTCTTTCCTGGTTATTCAACCCTTTTTTCCCTTTTGTTTTGAGTGATCCCTTACTTCTGTCAGATAGTTGTCCTTTGTCAACGCCTTGTCAAACCTGTCATTCCTTTTCAGATCACAGGTGGTTAATTAATTATAAATGAGTATTTTGATTTTTCAGCATCCAAGGTTTCTAATGGCATCCTCGCTGTAAATGGCATATTTTTAAATTAATATGTTAGTGAATAGTGGCTGTTTTGTTTCAGTGTCGGTCTTTGTTATGACAATTGTTATTTATGGTCATTCTTGTTAGATTAATTCGCACACTGCATGTGAGTCGCTTGCAACTTTTACTTTGGTACTTCTTTATAATAATAATTATAATGTATACTTCTTTATAACAACAATAAGAACGTATTAAAAATTATAAATTAAAAAAATTAAACTTAACAATAATAACTTTCTATGCCCGACTTTCCTTATTGGTTGCTACATTATCTCTTTTTGAGTTTGTGCCCTGATGAAGGTCCCAACCTAGGACCGAAATATTGGCTAAATGAATATTGTGTGGACATCTGTTGTGCCCCCTTGCCGAGTTCCCCAACTATTTGCTTATCTTAGGAATTTGTTAGATATGGCAACTTTTGCTTTCTCTCTTTATTATATATATATATATATATATATATATATATATATATATATATATATATATATATATATATATATATATATATATATATATATATATATATATATATATATATATAAATCTTTTTGTTATATCTTGGGTTTAGGTTCATCCAATTAATATTTCTGAATTCTTGTGAATGCACCATAGCATTCTCGATTATTAGAACGACTCCCGACAAATTCATGGAAGAAAGCGGATATTCGTTAATAGATATGAGACAAAAATCTCAAACATAAAGATGGTATGTTAAAAGCGGAACTTCTCAAAATTGCGATACAAAATAAGGCACAGTTCAAGAAATACGCCGTCGATGAGATGGCAAACGAACGGAATATCATTGCGAATTGAATCCCAGAGAGGTAATTTGGGCACAAATGAAAGGTTTCGTTCATGACGTAAGGCAATTATTACTCGCCGGAACAGAGAGGATAAAAAAAACTGTGGAAACAGAACCCTTAATTATCAGAAAAATAAGACAAAATAGATGCTTATACTGCACTATGTCGGTAACTTAAAGTATTTTTAAACAGCACGACTGGCACTCTAATTGCAGAAGCGCACCTTCTCGAGCTTGCCGTTCGAAGGCATAGATGGCATTGGTGTAACAACTAAAGGCGAATCGAAGATCCGCATTTTTAAAAGTTCTCAACAGTGTTCTTTGTATTTGCTGAACGATCCCAAGACACGTTTCACCGTATCACGGCTCCTCAGTTGGGCTAGGTTCAGCAAACACTAGAACACCATTTTCAGACCTTATCCAGGTACTAACGGAAAAATATGACAAAATAAATGCTTATACTGCACTCTGTTGGTGATTTATTTAAAGTCAGAGCAGCCAGCACGTCTGGCATTCTAATTGCAAGAGCGCACCTTCTCAAGCTTGCCGCTAGAAGGCATAGATGGCATTGGTGTAATAACTAAAGGCAATTAGAATGCCAGCCGTGCTGGTCGCTCAGTTTAAAAAGTCTTTAAATAAGTCACCAACAGAGTGCAGTATAAGCATCTATTTTGTCATATTTTTCCGTTAGTACCTTGATAAGGTCTGAAAATGGTGTTCTTGTGTTTGCTGGTCATAGCCCAACTGAGGAGCCGTGAGACGGCGAAACGCGTCTTGGGATAGTACAGCAAATAGAAAGAACACTTTTGGAAACTTCTAAAAATGAGGATCTCCGATTAGCCTTTAGTTGTTACACCAATGCCTTAATTATCAGTTTAAGAGAAGTCGAGTCTTCAGATTCTGAAGATGATGATTGTTTTTAATTGTAATTAAAATACTTATATACCGTGAATTGTGAATTTGTATATATACTTAAATCTACAGATTAAAAAATTTTGGTAATAAATCTTATATTTCTATAACTTTATTTTTAAAATAATTTTATTTATTAAACACTAAAAGCAGGTTACGCTCGGTTTTGGGCATTTCCAAAAACTGTTTTATTTTACCATGTCTCGAAAACAAGAGACCGTGATTGATATATTTCAGTCAAGGTTAACTTTAAGACTGGCGAAAAACATATCGTATATATATATATATATATATATATATATATATATATATATATATATATATATATATATATATATATATGGATTTGACAGACAAGAGAACAGCTAGTAAGCTGCTGGAATATGGACTTCTGTCTATTTTCAGTTGCTTTACAATAATTATATATACTTGAGGAAGGATCCCTCGAAAAAGCGCTACCTGCTTTTAAAGCGTTGACTGTGTCAACCACTCTGTCGGTTTGAAAGCTGCTGTGTCAGCTTTCGATGGAGTAATAGGTATGCGTATTTTATACAATTCGTTGTATCTTACCATCGTGCTCCGTAACTTCTGGGATAAGTACCACTTGATACCGTTCTCTTGTTTGTCAATTATAGCCTGACTGACGAGCCGTGATATCGCGAAACGCGTCTCAGGATGGATTTGACAGACAAGAGAACAGCTAGTAAGCTGCTGGAATATGGACTTCTGTCTATTTTCAGTTGCTTTACAATAATCTATAATATATATAAAATGCAACGTCTCTCTGTCTGTCTGTCTGTCTGTTCGTTAGTGCTCTTATCAGTGGAGAATCACTTATCCGATTTACGTACTTTTTTTTTTAAAACATACGTATGTTCTCTGGCCAGGTTATAGGCTATATTTTATTAGGATAGGTAGCATAAGGAATGAGTAGTGACGTAAAATAGTGAATGATGTCGGAAAAAAAGTTTGCCGCTAGCGCGTTGCCTTGCAATACACCGCCTAAACCATTAAATATGGAACAATATTATGTAGCAGAGAATATCTATAATCTATAATATATATAAAATGCAATGTATCTCTGTCTGTCTGTCCATTAGTGTGTTTATCACGCGAAAAGCATTTATCCGATTTATGTGTCTTTTTTTTAAAATTCATACATATATTCTTTGGACAGGTTACATAATAGTAATAATAATCTATATCTATAATATATATAAAATGCAACGTCTCTCTGTCTGTCTGTCTGTCCATTAGTGCGCTTATCCCTCGAGATCCACTTATCCGATTTACGTGATTTTTTAAATTCATACATATGTTCTCTGACCAGGTTATAGATATATATTTTATTACATCTATAATATATATAAAATGTAACGTATATCTGTCTGTTTGTCCGTTTGTCCGTTTGTGCGCTGATCACTGGAGAACCACTTATCCGGTTTACGTGCTTTTTTTTTAAACATGTTAAACCATTAAATATGGAACAATATCATGTAACAAAGAATATCTATAATATATATAAAATGCAATGTCTCTCTGTCTGTCTGTCTGTCCATTAGTGTGTTTATCACGCGAAAACCACTTATCCGATTTATGTCTCTTTTTTTTAAATTCATACATATATTCTTTCGCCAGGTTATATAATAATAATAATAATCTATATCTATAATATATATAAAATGCGACGTCTGTCTGTCTGTCCGTTAGCCCCTCGAGATCCGATTTACGTGATTTTTTTAAATTCATACATATATTCTCTGACCAGGTTATAGATATATATTTTATTACATCTATAATATAGATAAAATGTAACGTATATCTGTCTGTTTGTCCGTTTGTACGCGTATCACTGGAGAACCACTTATCCGATTTACGTGCTTTTTTTTAAACATGCTAAACCATTAAATATGGAACAATATCATGTAGCAAAGAATATCTATAATATATATAAAGTGCAACGTCTCTCTGTCTGTCTGTCTATTCGTTAGTGCGCTTATCACTGGAGAACCACTTATCGGATTTACTTGCTTTTTTGTTAAACATACATATGTTCTCTGGCCAGGTTATAGGATATATTTTATTACGTTAGGTGACATAAGGAATAAGCGGTGACGATAATAGTGAATCAAGTCGGAGAAAAGTTTGCCGCTAGCGCGTTCTCTTGCAATACACTGCCTAAAGCATTAAACATGGAACAATATCATGTAGCAAAGAATATAATGTATATAAAATATAACCTCTCTCTGTCTGTGTGTCTGTCCGTTAGTGCGCTTATCACTCAAAAACCCCTTATCCGATTTACGTGTTTTTTTTTAATTCATACATTTGTTCTCTGGCCAGGTTATCTATAATCTTCTATCTAGAATATATATATAAAATGCAACGTCTTTCTGTCTATCTGTCTGTCCGTTAGTGCGCTTATCACTTGAGAACCACTTATCCGATTTACGTGTTTTTATAAATTTAAACATATGTTCTATATAATTCGATATAAACCTAGATAATGGGAGATAAGGAGAAATAATGGGAGATAAGTCGAGATAAGGCTCGATAATGGGAGATAAGGTGAGTTAATGGGAGATAAATATAAATAATGGGAGATAAGGAGAAATAATGGGAGATAAGCAAAGATAAGTCTAGATAATGGGAGTTATGGTGAAATAATGGTAGATAAGGAGAAATATTGAGAGATAAGTCGAGATAAGCCTAGATAATGGGAGATAAGGTGAGATAATGGGAGATAAGGAGAAATAATGGGAGATAAGAAGAAATAATGGGAGATGAGCAGAGTTAAGGCTAGATAATCGAAATTATGTAGAGATAATGGGATATAAGGAGAAATATTGAGAGATAAAGGGAAATAATGGGAGATATTTTATTACGTTGGGTAAATTAAGGAATAAGCAGTGACGATAGTGGTGAATCAAGTCCACGCGAGCGGAGCCGCGGGCCCGGCTAGTTATATATATATATATATATATATATATATATATATATATATATATATATATATATATATATATATATTCAGAATACTACATATTTAAAATTTCTTGAAAGCCGCAATTTAAATATGACGCTAGAAAATTTTAATTACCTCTTAAATCAATTCACCTAAAAATGTTCGTGCACGCCGCTATAAAAGATTTTACTTCGAAAACAAAAAATGAAGCAAATCATAATACTCACATTCACCTTTAATTAAATGGAAAAATACTGTTAAGTGAACATTAAAATTTTTTTCTCCCCCAGTTGATCATGATGAGGGTTTTAACATCATATAAATAATTTCAAAAACAAAGGAAAAATATTATTCGCTTGACCTCAATATATCAATAATAAATAAATCAGATGGTAGCGATAAGAAAGAAATTTTGGAATGTTCTTAGTAATAAATATGCACTCTTGTCTCTTGAAATCTTCTCTGATTTTATATATTTTGCATCGGAAATGTTATAAAAGGAAAGAATACTTACAGAATTTGGGCATTGAAGCCTTAAAACAAATAAAATAAAGTATTTTACCGAATTCTAACACGAAAATTTTATTTATTTTCTGGAATATCAAATAAATTCTGTTTATTCTACATGTTCATTATGATAATCTTCAACTACATAACATCAAAATTTTTTTAGCTTACTGATGTTAGCACTTATCATTGTGAATAAAATCAGTTTTAAAGTTAAAACACTGGAGTATTTTATTATTATTTTTAATTTGCCGGTGGGATTAAACGAGACACTATTAATTATGTGGGAAAGATGCTTTTCAGTCAATACGATTTAATTTCGTCATAAAATAATCGGATGACACGAATTTTCAAGGTCAATCAATAGACCCCTCCCTTGTATTACATCCATAAATTTTTTTTTCTGAATTCAACAGTGCTGCAAAAGTTACACACTGTCGATCATGTCTTGCGGTTGAAAATTCTACCTGTGGGACACTTCATGAGTTCGCAGACAATGTACACAATTCAAACTGGGATTTTATATAGTCGTTAAGGTGTGAGAAAAGTACGAAGTCTGTAATGCAGTTCTAGTGTTGCTCAAAGTAAAGTAAGGTACGTAGTAGATTTTTTGTTGTTAAAACCGTTGCCAGTTACGGCAAGCTTCTTGTACAGTAGTATTACAAGGTATGAGAAAACTTAAACATGTTTTTAATAGATCGCGAAATATCCGCCCTCACACTTCCCAAATAAAAGAAATTATCAAATTAGTTACGTGATGATAGCAAGTGGCAGCGATAGCATATGAATAAACATTGCGTCTTGAACAATATCTGGAATTATTGACGAAGGACTAGGGAAAAACTAAAGATAATATGAGAAGCTTCTAAGACACAACATAGACATGTTTCATCGTTCATTGAAGCTTAAGACGCAAAATCTGGAGACCATCTTTGTGCCTTGTGTTTTTCTCACCAGAGTGTCGACAGTACAGTATAGTATATCTATTTCTTTGTCGCACTATAAGTGTATGTATAATTATGTCAAAAATGTTATGAGCTTGAGAAGTTCTTTGAAATTTTTTCTTTTTATCGGTATGTATCTAGTTAAGTTGTTGTTAGCCTATGGGAATTTATCAGTCTCTCGGCAATTTGCTTTTATTGTATTGCATTAATCTAGTGACTATTAATCTCATTTTTAATTTTCTTTTCTGTATTGTTACTATTAAGTCAGTCTCAAAAATACTATAAATCAGCATCTTCTAAAATATCTTGTAGGATTCAACAATATTAGCGATCACCAATATGGCTTTCGTAAACATAGATCAACAGGAGATCTTCTGACTTATGTAACACATGTTTGGAAGAAGGCAATTGAACATTTTGGAGAATCTCGAGCGGTTGCTCTTGGCATATCCAAGGCATTCGACCGTGTTTGGCACGATGGACTGTTAGCTAAGCTACGCTCCTATGGTATATCTGAAAAGTTCTGTTTGTGGCTCTCAAGTTTCCTCAGAGAGCGTTCTTTACAAGTGGCGGTCGACGGATTCCTTTCTAACACCTTCACTATCAATGCCGGTGTGTTCCAAGGCTCCATACTGTCTCCTACTCTCTTTCTCATTTACATTAACGATCTGCTGGAAAAGACTGAGAATCCAATCTACAGCTTTGCAGATGACAGTACGCTTATCTCTTCATTCACTTTGAACGCTCGGACATCGGCTATTCAGGCGAATATCCACAGACAGCAGGAGGCCGTTCAACTTAACAAAGGCCTGGAAGAAATTCTATCTTGGGGTGACAGTAACCAAGTGGAATTTAACGCTACAAAAACTCAGGCGGCAGTTTTTTCTAAAAAAGTTAACGTTGCTGAACCCGACATAGTCATGTCGGGGCACTCCATTCCTCTAGCATCGTCCCTCAATTTGTTGGGCGTTAATTTTGGAGCAATATGTCCTGGCATAAACATGTTGCAGGCATAGCAAGGAGATCTCAAAAGTTGGGAACATTATTTCGAACCAGAGAGCTTCACACTCCACAACAACTACTCATTCTTCACAAAACTCAAATTCGACCAACTATGGAATACTGTTCCCATATTTGGGGCTCCGCTCCCAAATACACACTACATTTAATGGATTCTATTCAAAGAAGAGCTGTTCGTCTGATTGAAGAGCCGGAACTGACCGGCAACCTTAAGTCGCTGGAACATTGAAGAACAATTGGCGATTTGAGTCTGTTCTACAAGTGTTTTCATGAAAAGTGTTCGAAGGATGTAGCCCGCTTAATTCCTCCCAGAATGGTACATGTTAGAAATACACGTCGCGCTAATACTTCACACCCGTATGAGGTTCAGCTTGTTACTCCACGTACAATGCTTTTCCAGCAGTCTTTTATATGGAGAACATCATCCCTTTGGAATAATTTGCCCAGAACTGTGTCCCACCGAGTACAATTTCCAGCAACTCAAGATCAACGTGAATCGCTTTTTTCCGCACATATGCCGCTCCTGAAGCACCTTAGGAACTTCCCTGCAGCACATGTGCTAGACCCATAAAAGAAAATAAATAATAATAACAAAAGTTATCTAAAAATATAAAGCTTAACTGGTATACTAAAGATGACCCATACGAACAAACTTTTAGTTAAAGTTAATAACTAAATTAGAGGAAGTTGCGAGTTTCTAATAGAATTAATGTTCATGTCTATTCAAAACTTTGTGTGTGATGGCCTAATGTGTAACCGGGGTAGTTTGGTTACTTTAAGTCCGGAAGTTTATTCACATAAACAATGAAATTTATTTTCTGTACCCAAATTCGTTAAGCTCAATTAAGTACGTACTAAAGTCAATGTATCAGAATAGGGTTGCATTATATTTTGATAAATAATTTATTTATTTTATAATGTAGCGGCATTTCGCCTCTTCAGCGTATTAGATATTGGTTGTCTATTTGTTAGTACACTTCCGGACGATTTTCCCACTGACAAACCTAGGGCGCCACCCTTTGGATTCAGATGATAAAGGGCCCACTGGAGTCTCGAGTAAGTTATTACGGTGCAGAAACGGTTACTCAGGGGACAATGTATGCTAACATGCAGCTAGTAGCTGAGAACGGCCTATCTTGGATACGCTCTGAAAAGCAAAAGAGACGGGAAAAGAAATAAAACAAGCGGTATAACCAATGTACAGGGTGGTCCAAATTGGACACTTTTAAAGGTAAACCCCTTTATCTAAAGGAGATAGACGAAAACTGATGTCGGTGTCTGAGGCTCAATTTTTATGATAAACTCAATGGAAAAATGTGTGTAATTCTTCTCCCATTGAAAATTTTTGATTTCTGTAAAAACATTCTCAAAGCACTTTTTCACGTGGATATGAACAGTGTAAATTACATTTTTTTAGAACTAATATTTTAATAGTTATTAACGAAAAAATATATTTTTTAAATGGGATACCCTGTTTATTTTTCCTTATCCGAATAGACCCAAAAATTATGCATTAAACAGGGATAAGGAGTTAGAAGAAATAGTAGTTTTAGGAACTATCAGAAATAATCCCAACACACAAAATAGGAAAAGAATTACAAACATTTTTCCAAAATGCAGATTTTTGAAAAACATCCTGTATATCAGAAACGGTACTAGATATCGATATGCGGTTTTCACCATTTATCACAAAAATTGAGCCTCAGATACCGACATCAGTTTTCGTCTATCTCCTTTAGATAAAGGAGTTTACCTTTAAAAGTGTCCAATTTGGACCACCCTGTACAGTTGAGGATGAGTACAAATGAAGATGAGGGATGTTGAGTGAGACAGTATGCGTGTATGCGCGAGAATGTGATACGAAATCAAGCGGAATGCGTACGACGGAGAGTGGTGCGTACGTAAATGTTCCCTTTGATCACGATTGACGCGAACCATGGGCGGCAGATGGCTCCACGACGATCAGGTAGAACAGAAGAATGCCGGTCGGCCTTTCTTAAACAGTGCCAGACATTCCTCGGCAACAATTCCAGTCGCACCGGTAGGGCTCGTGGTGTAAGGGCATTCTGTTTTTAGCAGCCCTCGGTCTTAAAGTAAAACTTATTGGATCTTACAAAGTACAC
>CM032446.1:197961147-198016147 GCA_019049505.1 Pachyrhynchus sulphureomaculatus
ATGGGGGGTTGATTTTCAGTCTGACTAGGACGAGATTTTATACCTGGGGTTTTTGAGGTCGCTGATATTGAAGGTCTTTTTCTACTTCCATCCTTCGAAGGGTGGAATAAGAGGGTACGGGTGTTGAATTTTGATTTTCAGTCGGATTAGGATGAGATTCTGTACCTGGGGGTTTTTAGGGTCGCTGATAATGAATCTGTGGTATTTTCTACTTCGAGCCTTCTAAGGGTGGAAAAGAGGGTACGGGGGTTGAATTTTGATTTTCAGTCTGACAAGGCCGAGATTCTCTACCTGGGGGTTTTAGGGTCACCGATAATAAATCTGAGGGCTTTTTCTACCTTCACCCTTCTAGGGGTGGAAAAAGAGGGTACAGGGTTTGAAAAAATATACTCCACTTACGTAACCTAATTGGAATGGAAAAATGTTATATCGTAAAAAAAATCCTTCAACAATGGAAATTACACTGAAAATAAATATCCGAATAATCCCCCATAAAAAAGTGTCGATTGTAAGGGGCAAATTTTTTACATTCATACGTTGAAAAATATATAATGGTTTCGCAGGCGATGACCATCAGTAAATGGAGCCAGATGCACTTCTTCAGACCGTCACTAAGACCAATCTCAGAAAGCTTCTTGATCAGTATTTTATGATCGATCTTATCGAAAGCCTTACTGAAGCTTCTTGTAAATGCAATCTACCTGCTTTCCCGAATCTATTCCGTATATATCACTTGAGAGTAACACATCAAATTGTCTCTAGAGATCTTTTTTTCCAAAGCTCTTTAGCAAAAATACAGATTTCACTTATCTATAATATATATAAAATGCAACGTCTCTCTGTCTGTCTGTCTGTCTGTCCCGTTAGTGCGCCTATCACTGGAGAACCACTTATCCGATTTACGTACTTTTTTTTTTAAAACATACATATGTTCTCTGGCCAGGTCATAGGCTATATTTTATTACGATAGGTAGCATAAGGAATGAGCAGTGACGTAAAATAGTGAATGATGTCGGAAATAAGTTTGCCGCTAGCGCGTGCCCTTGCAATACACAGCCTAAACCATTAAATATGGAACAATATTATGTAGCAAAGAATATCTGTAATCTATAATCTATAATATATATAAAATGCAATGTCTGTCTGTCCATTACTGCGTTTATTACGCGAGAACCATTTATCCGATTTACCTGTCTTTTTTTAAATTCATACATATATTCTTTGGCCAGGTTATATAATAAAAATAGTAATAATAATCTATATCTATAATATATATAAAATGCAACGTTTGTCTGTCTGTCTGTGTGTCCGTTAATGCGCTTATCCCTCGAGAACCACTTATCCGATTTACATGATTTTTTAAATTCATACATATGTTCTCTGACCAGGTTATAGGTATATATTTTATTACATCTATAATATATATAAAAATGCAACGTATCTCTGTCTGTCTGTCTGTCCGTTAGTGCGCTTATCACTGGAGAACCACTTATCCTATTTCGTACTTTTTTTTTTTTAAAACATACATATGTTCTCCGGCCAGATTATAGGCTATATTTTTATTACGATAGGTAGCATAAGGAATGAGCAGTGACAATAATAGTAAATGAAGTCGGACAAAGTTTGCCGCTAGCGCAATACACAGTCCAAACCATTAAATATGGAACAATATTATGTAGCAGAGAATATATATATTACATATAAAATGCAATGTCTCTCTGTACGTCTGTCTGTCACTGTCTGTCTGTCTGTCCTGTCCGTCCGTTAGTGCGCTTATCACTGGAGAACCACTTATCCGATTTACGTGCTTTTTTTTTAAACATACGTATGTTCTCTGGCCAGGTTATAGGATATATTTTATTACGTTAGGTGACATAAGGAATAAGCAGTGACGATAATAGTGAATCAAGTCGGAGAAAAGTTTGCCGCTAGCGCATTCTCTTGCAATACACTTCCTAAAGCATTAAATATGGAACAATATCATGTAGCAAAGAATACAATATATATAAAATGCAACGTCTCTCTGTCTGTCTGTCTGTCCGTTAGTGCGCTTATCACTCGAGAACCACTTATCCGATTTACGTGTTTTTATAAATTTATACATATGTTCTATATAATTCGATATAAGCCTAGATAATGGGAGATAAGGTGAGATAATGGGAGATAAGGAGAAATAATGGGAGATAAGTCGAGATAAGACTCGATAATGGGAGATAAGGTGAGATAATGGGAGATAAGTATAAATAATGGGAGATAAGAAGAAATGATGGGAGATAAGCAGAGATAAGTCTAGATAATGGGAGTTATGGTGAGATAATGGGAGATAAGGAGAAATAATGGGAGATAAGTCAAGATAAGCCTAGATAATGGGAAATAAGGTGAGATGATGGGAGATAAGGAGAAATAATGGGAGATAAGGAGAAATAATGAGAGATGAGCAGAGATAAGCCTACATAATGGAAATTATGTAGAGATAATGGGAGATAAGGAGAAATATTGGGAGATAAGGGGAAATAATGGGAGATATTTTATTACGTTGGGTAACATAAGGAATAAGCAGTGATGATAGTAGTGAATCAAGTCCACGCGAGTGGAGCCGCGGGCCCGGCTAGTAGGTCTATAAATACTAACATTACCTTTCTGTCCACTCTTAAAGATTGGAGTTATATGTGAAATTTTTAAGCTTCTAGAAATATTTCAGATCTCAGAGACAAGTGGAAGATAAAATGCAATGGTCAGACCAAATTAGATTTACAGTTTTTCATAAAAATTTGGGGTTAAACCATCAGATCCAACTTTTTGTTTTAGCGTCCAAATTGTCAATTAAGTTAAGAATTGCATTATAGTCATCCTGAATCTGACAATTATCCCCTTTAAAGCATGGGTTTGTCACACTGTTATTATGAAGTAAAAAAACGTTCCGCAAAAGTGAGCGAAAAGATCTCTAATACATTCCTAGTAGTCCATGGTGAAGAGTATGAGGTACAGCCGTCGAACTTTTCAGTTTACTATTAACAAAATCGGAATTTTTTTTTTTATTTTTAGACAACTCAGTCTCTATACACTTTGATTGTGGTTATCATGGCCATGATTTCATCAGTAATGGTTTTTATAATTACGATCTCTGCGTTATAAAAACTACAGTTAGATTAAAATAAGTATGTAAAAGAAATTAACATGAAGCATGTTCATACCAAAACAAAGAATATATACTAAAAGTTCTCCAAAATAACTGAAGTTGTAATTAAAGTTAGTTACTAAAAAAACTCGTAGCAATTAGTTTACGAGCTGACAACATCAAATGCTTTGTTTTTCTTGAAAGTACAGTACACGATACTCTCCTGAAAGTTTTAGTGAAAAATGAAACGTCTTCATTAATTATAATATGAGCGTCCAAGACAAGGTGGGTGGTAATTTCAGAGCAGGAGTTTTATATTATTCTGGCCTTTATCCAAGTTTTTATATTTGGATTCGTTTTTTTTTTTAAATGTATTATTCTTTTGCAAAAATATATTTAGCTCTATTTAAAAAATAATTAATCTATATTTAGATACTTTTATGAAAAATTGTTATTTTTAAATTTCATTTGGAAACCAGCCTTGTTAGAACGAATATTTTTATACAAAAAGGTTATTCACGAAACAAGAGATAATTTGAATTATTCAGCTATTCATAGCAGCTTCACGGACAAAGTATCGTATGACGTAATCAGTTTTTATGAAGGTTTTGCTCCAATAACGTGCCAAATGAAAATACGCAGTCGTATGGAAATAGGGTGGAAAAGTATTAGGACACGTTTCCATTAAATTTTGTATTAGATCGATAGTGCTCACTCTTTATTCCAGTGTGATAATAATAAAGGGTAATAACATTACAGGCAATTGAACACTTTCGAGAATCTTGAGCGGTTGCACTTGATATATCCATGGCATTCGACAATATTTGGCATGATGAGTTGTTGGCTAAGCTACGCTCTTATGGTATGTTGGAAAAGTTTTATTTATGAATCTTGTGTTTCCTCAGAGAACATTCTTTACGATTAGCGGTCCTTCACTATCAACGCCCGCCGTCCTAAAGGATCCATATTGCCTCCTACTCTATGTCTCGTTTATTTTAACAATCTGCTGGAAAGGACAGTACAAGTATTTCTTCATTCGCTTTGAATGCTCGAGCATCGGTTGCTCATACAAGCATCCGCAGACAGCAGGAAGTCACTGCTAGGCGCTAATTTGGGAGCAAATATGTCTTGGCATGAATATGTTGCAAGCGTAGCAAAGAGAGCTTCTCAAAACTTGAGAATATTATTTCGAAGTAGAGAGTTTTACACTCCACAACTTTTAATTCTGTATAAAGCTCCAATGCGACAAACGAATACTGTTCCCATGTTTGGGGCTCTGATTCTGCATTTTTTCTATTCAGAAGAGAGCTATTCGCTTGACTGGAGACCCAGAACTGACCAGCAACCTTAATTCCTTCGAAGATTGAAGAACGGTTGGTGGAGTATTTTCATGGAAAGTGTTCGATGGATGTAGCTCGCCTAATTTCTCCCAAAGCGGTGCATGCTAGAAACACACGTCGCATTAATACTAAACCTTCATATGAAGTTCAGCTTGTCACCCCTCGTACAACCCTTTTCACAAAGTCTCTTATATGGAAAACCATCTCCTTTTGGAAGATTTGCTCAGGACTGTATTTCCCACCTAGTACAATTTACAGCGATTCAAGACCAACGTGAATCGCTTTTTCCGTATACCCGTCGCTCCTGTGATGTTTTAGGAACCCTTGCTGCAGCACGTGTGCTGTTCTCATAAAAAAAAAACGATGTCAGATTTTATTTTTATAGTAATTCAAATTTAGAACAACAAATAACAATTTATTTTATTACTGTTATTAACGTGATACTCGTAATAATTTTTGTGAACAAACTGTTAGTTACAATTAATCGTTACACCCTTTGTATATTAGTTTTCGATCGAAAATACTGGTTTATGTATCTCAGCTTTCTGGCTATAAAATTTTGTTTAGATGCGTCTATATATCCGAAGTAATTTACATTCTCAGTTAATTAAACCATAATTTATAAAGATGTAGATCTTCAAGAAAAGAATAAAATACAAAAAGCCAGAAGGATCATAGGAGCTCTTAACTCAATATGGTGGGATCAAAACATAACTACACAAAACAAAAAGAGAATTGGAAGAACAATGGTAAAATCGGTTTTAAGTTATGGTAGTGAACTGTGGGTAATGAAAGAAGAGGATAAAAGAAAAATAACGACGATAGAGATGGATTACCTGAGAAGAAGCGGCGGAAGTGTCCAAATTTCAACACATAACAAACCAAGAAATACGCAACAGAACAGCAGCAACAGAAATAATTATACAAAGAACAGAAAATAGAGGATTAAAATGGTTTGGACACCTACTCAGAATGAACGATACAAGATGGCCCAAAAGGCTCTTGACATGGAAACCACAGGGAAGAAATAAAAAAAGGACGACCACGTAGATCCTGGAATGAAGATATGAGACAAGCCATGAGGTCATGAGGAATGGACGAAGAGATGGCGGACGATAGAGAGGTTTGGAGAAGACGAATGGGAACACAACACTTAGTTGTATAATTGTTATATATTACTTGTGTATATATACAGTTAAACCCCAATATATATATATATATATATATATATATATATATATATATATATATATATATATATATATATATATATATATATATATATATATAGATATATAGATATATATATATATATATATATATATATATATATATATATATATATATATATATATATATATATATATATATATATATATATATATATATAAGAATCAAGAAAGTCCTACATGTTATAACTAAAAAAAAAAATATTTAAGGTGCATGTCTATACCGTTCATACAGCGATGAATGAACAAAAAATATATTTATCAGTCTTAACTTGGGCATTTCTTAATTTATAGTCCACTCTCTTCTTCCTTCGGATGTTAAAAGAATAAGGTAAGGGTTTTATATAGAAAAAATCGACTTTACTCTTTCCTCTAATAATATTAGACCTTATTACACTTGATACTAACTGGAGAATAGGATTTTTTACATAATGGTTAACTTCCAATAATTTAAGATATAAAAACAATGTCCAAAAATTGAATGTTTTAGCTACTGCTACTTGTATTTGTGAAAAAAATTACAATCCGAGATTTTTGCATTTCTTTACGTTTCAATTTTTCTAGATTATGAAACACATACTCATTTCCATTAGTTTGTCGATCTGTCGTACTGCTTGTCTGTTGGTACGATATCTCCCGAAGAAAAGGAGATAACAATGTCAAATTTAATACATATATTTGACACGTACTTGACGTAGTGATAGAACCTATAAATTTTGGGTAATCTTGCTAAAAAGAAAGGGTGGGGGTCGAAAAATTTTGTTTATTTTCTAAATCTTTAAGTTTTGCTTGGTGTTGATTAACAGCAAAAACTCTAATACCTTTTGATTTTTAATCGTTGAAAAGAGGATATCTAAAAATTATTAATTAAAAATTGAATTTTAAAAAACGTTCTAAACTTCGTATATTATGTTTTTCGTTGGGGCAACCAGTCCTTTAAAAACACAATACCCCTCCGCATAATCATTAATTAAATATCTGAATACTGGTTCTCATCTTTATTTAATTATTTAAACCCAATGAAAAATGACATATATAGTTGGTACTCCTACATATATTTACGAACCTATTTCCATGCGATTACGTATTTTCATTAAACAATTCCATTACCCTTTATCAAAGCTAATGATGTCATATAATAATTATATCCCAGCCATTGAGCAGCTGTATGCTTGTGAATAATTCGTATAATGTCGTGTATTACTAATGACTAGTTTTTAATAAAAATGCAATGAAAACAAAAAAACACTTGGTTTTGTCCATATGTAGCTTTTTCTTTATGTTCTATGACAATTTTGTTTACGGGCATTGCAATTTCGCTATAATGTATTTAATTAGGGAATTTAATAAAAATATTATACATGGGTCATCCAATAAGTAGAGACGATTATTGGTCTCAACTTAAAACCCATTCAACTAAATCGCTCCATACTTCTAGAAGTGCGAGTTGGCAACTTTGTGATGAGTTTTAATCAGTTGATCATGTAATGTAAACATAACTTCAAAATATTCAATTTACCATGGCGAGCCTATTAGAAGAGTGCACTTTAGAAGAGCAGCGTTCTGTCATCAGATTTTTAGTAACAAGAGGTGTTAAGCCAAGTGAAATACATTCTAGAATGTTATTACGCTATGGACAAAGTTGCATGAACCGTGCGAACGTTTACAAGTGAATAGATCGGTTCAAAAGTGGTCGAACACGAGTGTGTGAAGAGCAGCGAAGTGGACGTCCAGTCAAAGTTTCTGGTCCCTCATTTCAGCTTCAAGAACTAGGTTGGAAGATCTTGCATCATAACGAATACAGCCCAGGCTCCGTATGATTTTTACCTGTTCAGACTTCTCAAAGATGCCCTACGTGAAAAAAGGTTCACCGATAATTAAGAAGTGAAGTGAAAAGTGTAAGAGTGGCTTCAACGTCAACTGAAAGAATTCTTTGCCACAGGAATCAAAAAGGTAGCAGAAAGGTGGGAGAAGTGTTTTAACGTTGGGAGTGATAATGTCGAAAAGTAGGCCAAATTTTGTAATAATCGAATAAACCGTTCTTGGGTAATCTGTCTTTTTTACTTATTGAGTGATCCTCGTATCAGAGAAGAGGATAAGAAATATAAAAAAAAGCCTTACAAAGATGTTAGTAATATTATATTTTACTTATGTTCCCGTACTGAAGCAGATTTCTTACAAACTCTGAGTATAATTCAAATATGAGATACATATTGGTTTTAAATTGATCATGAAAGGCTATCTGGTACGGTTTTCAATTAGATGTATAATCAACTCAACATATTTGCAATATCTGCCATGTTTTTTGAAATTAATCGGTTTTTGATATGACTGTACTATTTTTTTAACGGTATACACAGTTTGTCTACCGGTTTCTCGTGTAAACATATAATATTTATCTTTTTATCTTAATTTGTTTATAAGACTCTCGGTATAAATTTTTAAAATCCTTAGCCTTGTTGCCACCTTGAGTATATATCCTTTATTTAGTTAAAGTACAGTTCTATTCTATTTTTTTTCGACAGTACAAATTTAGTTAGGTTAAGTTTTGACACATTTCTTTCTTTCATTGCTGAGATTTTTTCTACTATATTATACTAGAGTTAAATTTACAGTCACGTAGAAAATGTATGTCACAAAACTATAACCACACTAGTAAGTAGTTAATCACTATTTCATCATTGATAGGTTTTGGTTTTTGAATTGGATGGTGCGTAAATTTAAAACATAATTATTTATATATATATATATATATATATATATATATATATATATATATATATATATATATATATATATATATATAATCCGTGCCCGCGGCTCCGCTCGCGTGGACTTGATTCACTATTATCGTCACTGCTTATTCCTTCTGTTACCTAACATAATAAAATATATCCTATAACCTGGCCAAAGAACATATGTATGAATTTCAAAAAAAAAAAACGTTAATCGGATAAGTGGTTCTCGAGTGATAAGCGCGATAACGGACAGACAGACAGACAGGCAGAGAGACGTTGCATTTTATATATATATATATATATATATATATATATATATATATATTATATATATATATATATATATATATATATATATATATATATATATATATATATATATATATATATATATATTATAGATAATACAAGATATAAAGAAAAATTTCATCTAAAGATTGCACCGATAAGTTTTTATTTTATAAAAAGTGTTTTATACATTTATTGCTTTACTATTTTTTGATAAAAAAGTTCTTTATTAACATTAAAGCTGGCAAAATTATTTTTAATTTTAGGGAACCTAACATTAAAATACTTACAATAGGGAAGATATGATGACCAGGAAGTGAACTTACCTGTAACAAAAAAACACATAAATAAATATTCAATATAAATAAATACTTACATGATATTTATATATAAGTTAAAATTGGCGGAATATATACAGAAAACCCGTATTATTTTACATTAGTAGTTATAAGAAATCGTTGTTCCTGGGATTAGACTATCCCAAATTGGAGTAACTTCCAGACATATCGCCTACGATTATACGAGGCATCTTCAGGGATCTTAACTCTTTGAGATTATAACATTCATTCAGTGTTCATAGGATCAAAAGAATTCACCGTTTCTTATCTATTATTTTATTTTTAATGTTAGTCCATATTTTTATAAAACCGATAAAAATAAATAAATCTTAAACCTACAAGCGTGACAGATTTTAAATCTGCACCTGTTTTAAAGTTTGTCAAGTAAGAACGTGTCCTAGATAATTCATTTTTAGTAGATGGGATTCTAGCTATTCAACCAAAAATCGGTATATGTATATATTCAACGGAACTTGAACATGATTTCAACTTTAATGAAACAAAGATTTTAAACAGGGACATTAATATTGGAAAACTTGCAATAAAAGAAATAATCGAAATTAAAAAAAATGAGAAATTTACAGTCAATGATAATAGTGATATAAAAGGAATTAGCCATATTTATACAAATTTAATAAGGTAATATTTTAAAGTGTATACTGGTCCTTAATATATTAACAAAAAGACTACCTGCTTAATATTCAACAAAAAAAAATCACAGATCAATAATACAAAATAAAATCGATAAGAATGCCACTATGACTTATCAGTAGTAAATAAAATATGTGAGATTCAAGGTAGGTCCCATGTAATTTTAATTTTTAAAGATAGAACTAAGAATTTATGTAGAAAGTTTATGGTTGCGTGTGTTAAATAATTTGTGTTGTACTAGTGTACCTAAATGTAAATTATTTTTATATTTTGTATATTTTGTAGAAATAAAGAAAAACATGAAAATGCCCTAAACCAAAGGGCGAAACGTCAATTTAAGTTTAATTTTGAATACCAAATATTCATAAAACGAACCCAAAGCCCAAGAATTGAAAATAAATATTAACTGACGGTTCAAGAAAATTTTAAAGTATATATATATATATATATATATATATATATATATATATATATATATATATATATATATATTTATATATATATATACAGTAATACCCCGCTTAGCGCGACCCCCGTTACGCGCGGTTTCACTATAACGCGAATTTCAAATTTCGCGCTCATGTAGTCATTAACTTCTCTATGGTCGCGGGGGGATCCCCGCTTTCTCTGAATATTCTCTTTGAAGAATTGGGAATTCCCTGTCCTTCGACTTTGTTCTATGGGGATTTCCTCGTTCGTTTCGTGTGTTCATTTGTTCCGTAATGTTAGTTCGGTCGGCTGGCAGTTTTGTTTTAATATTTATTGGAGATACATACATACATAATTTAACCCTACGTTAAAAATGCCGCCTGTAAAGAAAAAAGAGCGTAAAAGCGTCACTTTGGAATTGAAGATGAAAGTGTTAAGAAGAATGGAAAATGGAGGCAAAGCAACAATTGTTGGGAGAGATTTTGGACTCTCAGAATCGACTGTGAGAACGATTTATAAAAATCGGGAAAAAATTAAAATCTCCAGCGAAGGTTCAACACCTATAAGTGCAACAAAACTTTCTCGTTCGAGATCATCTATCTTAGAAAGAATGGAGAAATTACTGTCAGTCTGGATCGAAGATTTGAATAAGAAGAACACACCACTAAGTCAAGATCTCATATGCACAAAAGCAAAATCTTTGTATGAGATGCTGAAAACAAAAAAGAAGGAGAAGGGAGTGCCACTCCGACTTTTGCTGCCAGCAGAGGCTGGTTCCATCGGTTCAAGCAGCGTTCTAATCTTCACAATATCCACATAACAGGCGAGGCGGCCAGCGCGGACATTCAAGCTGCAGCTGAGTTTCCAGACAAGTTTCAAGACTTCGTTAGACGAGAGAAAATTCCTGCTTGTCTCATCTTCAATGTTGATGAGACCGCACTTTACTGGAAAAAAATGCCATCTCGAACATTCATTTCTAAGGAAGAACGTCAAGCCAGTGGTTTCAAAGCTGCGAAAGATCGACTAACACTTCTGCTGGGTGGTAATGCCACTGGTGATTTCAAACTGAAACCTTTACTAGTGTACCATTCAGAAACACCCCGTGCAATGCGAGGCACAGACAAGACAAGTCTACCAGTTGTGTGGCGATCAAACAGAAAGGCGTGGGTTACACGGGAAATTTTTCAAGAATGGTATTCTAATAGTTTTTGCCCATCAGTCAAATCATACTGTGACAGAAATGGGCTTGAACCTAAAGTTATATTACTCTTAGACAATGCCCCAGGACATCCAACCTCACTTGATACGCCCAGAGACTTAAAAGTGTACGTAAAGTTCCTTCCACCAAACACTACGTCAATATTACAACCTATGGACCAGGGAGCAATAGCAAACTTCAAAGCTTATTACCATCGCCGCACTTTTAGCCAACTAATTCATGAAACTGACGGGGAAGGAAGACAGTCTATGCGAGAGTGGTGGAAGTCATACAACATTATGAAGTCTATTCACAACATAGAAGAGGCTTGGAAGGAAGTTAAAATGAGTTGTATGAATGGGGTGTGGGCGTAATCTTTGGCCAGATGTAGTGGAAGCACCTAGAAGAATTGTCCAGATGCAGAGACAAGTGCTTGAAGACATTGCTGCAATGATTGAGGGGTCTGAACTTGAAGATGTCACGGTAGAAGATCTCGTAGAACTTGTAGCAACGCACGACGATCCTATTAGCAATGAAGATCTGATCGAGTTACAGAATAATCCTATCTACGATGAGGAAGAACAAGTAGAAGAGAAAGTTTTATCTTCAGGGGAAATACAAAATGCACTTTCAAAAATTTATTCAGGTTTGGACATATTGCAGAGTATAGACAATAATGATGACCGTGTCTTGACCGTGTGTCAAACAATTAAAAACAGTGTTGGGTGTTATGAACGTATTTTACAAGAACGTAAACAAAACGTTACCCAAAAGACAATAGATGTATTTTTCCGTAAAAAATAAGAGTATGTATTGCATAAAGTGTTCTTAGAATTAAAGTGATTGATTAAAATGATTTGTATTTTTTTGTATTAAATTTTGACTATGTTTAATCATAAACCTCGATATACGCGAATTTCAGTTAACGCGATTTTTTTCGGAACGTATCCCTCGCGTAAAGCGGGGTATTACTGTATATATATATATATACATATATATATATATATATATATATATATATATATATATATATATATATATGTATATATATATATATATATATATATATATATATATATATATATATATATATATATATATATATATATATGTATGTATATATATATTTATATATATATATATATATATATATATTTAATATTGAATACCAAATATTCATAAAACGAACCCAAAGCCCAAGAATTGAAAATAAATATTAACTGACGGTTCAAGAAAATTTTAAAGTATATATATATATATATATATATATATATATATATATATATATATATATATATATATATATATATATATATATATATATATATGTATGTATATATATATATATTATATATATATATATATATATATATATATATATATATATATTATTTATATATTATATATATATATATATATATATATATATATATATATATATATATATATATATATATATATGGCGGCTCATGGCTCCGTGGCGTAGTAACTTCTTTGCGGTGCAGAAGGTCTCGGGTTCCCGGCAAGTTGGTATACTTTATTTATTAATTTATTGAAGTATATCTGGCCTGGTCACGTACATAGGCAGTAGTTGTTTGCAGAAATGCAATGACGTCCGTGGCAGCACTACCGCGTTTTTTAAAAGGTGCTGTGAAATACAAAAATGTATGTTTCGGCACTTGAACAACGATGACGGGTATTATGACATCCCCACCGATATCTTCAAGATATGAAAAAGGGTAAAATCCCTACTCAGGCAGAGAGGTGAACAATAAAAAAAAATATATTTAAAATATTATTATTCGGCTAGGTCAAATACTACTTTATGTTGCAACGTAGCAGAGAATGGCAAATGCTTAAATCCGTCATTACTGTATAAGGCTGCTTAAACCTGATCCAACTGACGAGGTAGTTAACGCTTCCTCACAATAAAAAGTCGATCTAGATAAGAGTTTAGAACCGACTCTGACGAAAAACTGCAACACGGCATGTTGTTGGTAGGGAGTCACTTGAACCACAAGAGTACCATTGTAATTTTGCGAAAAAGATCTGAACCTGTACAATAAGAATCGAAGGAACCCGTCACACCTCCCCGCAATACCAATAAGAAAAGCTGGTGGAGGAAGTACAGGTTGGCTCACATCGACGTTCATAGCCAGTCAGAAGCGACAGCAACTGGCTGAAAGAGTACTTACTGCCGATCATGTGGTTGAGACCCCACGTTATATAGGACCATGGCTGACAGTTCCTAGATATTACAGTGGAGTTAGCAAAAAGGATCTATCAGTTCTGTTTACTTGGCTATAAGCCGACATATCCCTGCCACTATTACTACTATGGGGATCATTGATAATTTGTATAGTAGGTGATGAACATATGCAGAAAATCTGTACCTCATTCTAGTCCTTATTCTAATGACGATTCTCTTAAAAATCATTGACTACGAATTCTAAGTTGCCAAACTCATTTTATCTTATTTATTTTTCAAAAACCAGAATACATTTAAAATTTAAATTTTACTGTATAAAATATTTAGGTATAATGACGAGTAATCCGATTTAAAACCAATATTCTCGTTCATAGCTGTCCGGTGCATCGAAAGCATGTTGACGCGAGGAATCCCAACATTTAATGTGACATCGGAAACGACAGCACGTGGAAATCCGACACGCCTAGAAGCTTTCGGCGGAGAATATTGATCTTGTTTTACACGTTTTATGCACCGCGACGTTGTTTTAAGGGTTGTTCATTTCGATACAATTGTACTATATCTAGTACAATGTATCCGCATTTGGTATTTTTGAATACTTGGTTCAATTTGGATAACAATACTTTTGGCTTTAAAAATCAGTAGAAAATCTACTCAAATAGCACGCATTATCTCTTGAGATTTACATTATCAATACATTAGCTGCTCTTAAAGAACAGAACATTATATATCTCATGACATCTTTAAAGACATTTTTAAGATCTGTTAAGCCATTTTTCTGTGATGCTGTAGCATACAAACAGAAATATCCTACTTGTGTTTTTTTTAACCTCTAAATGCATTAAAGAATAAGTACTGGTCACTTTTTCGAGAAAGTAGTTAATATAACAGTAAACATATAACTCAGTCGCGACAATCAGACTGGATACCTTTGATCTCAAGGGGTTCCAGTTTGTAATGATCATATGACCCTTTCGTCATATTGCTGGTATGATGCCCGCGAATTTTTGAAATATTCAAATTCCTTTTTTAAATAAAAATAAATTTTGCTGATTGAAAGGAAGAAAAAAACAAGAAAAGTTTTTTTACAATCATTTTTTTATCAAGTTCTCTATATCTGATATATAGTTTTTCAATAACCAAATTGACATCGGGTCGGTCACATGCTGATAACCATAATTCTGCCCTGAATTCAGAAAAAAAATTACAAGGGGAATAACATAAACCAATACTTAACAATAATAAAACACCAACTGTTTTACAAATAAAATGTATCTCTAATATGGAAACACAATTATCATATTCTTTATATAATATATTGCATAATAGAAATAAAGAATTATCAATAAATTACCTTTTAGGATCTTTGGATAATCTAAAAAAACTCCTTTGGAGATACCACATATATTTTTACAAGCACTAACCGCACAACAAAAACTTCCTTTTGACCTCTTTTTTATAATTACTTTCAATTACAATGCAGAGTCATTTGCTTATTGCACGTTATAAAAACGTTCTCCTTGAAATCTAGATGCAAACACAACCCGCAACCTCGCTGGCAGCCATGTTGTTGGTGATATGGGAGGCATGCATAATAAAAAACAGGATCTAAAAATTTTCTTGAGCGTCGTTACTGTGTTTTATGTTTACTGTGTTAATATATAGACACTACTCTACTTACATGTGTACATGTGTATTAACTATACCGAATGGCATATATAGGTTATACAACTCATCATTTAAGTATTAGAGCGAAATATTTGTAACACACATTGAATGCTTTGTATGAACTCAAATTATTTCGGTGTGTTGTCAAATCTAAACAAATAAACTTTTTAAGCAGTTTTATGAAGATTCGAAAAATGTATTATTACCTAATAGGACCTAACGAAATGGTTCCCTCTCTTGTCCTTGCTATTATTATTAATTCATATAGGACATTTTATGAAATCTAGGATTATTTCAAACATTTCGAATAGCCGACATTTGTAACTCCTTGATTTTGAGAGCACAACGGCAACACCGTTAGGAGTATTGTTTTTGTTTTGTGACTTATTTTTACTTCTGTGAAGTTTTTGTGAAATATTTGCCTTATTGGAAGTCAACTAGAAGATTTTTTTTTTATTTTGAACTTTACATTTAAAAACAAAATTATAAATGTGTTCCTTTCGTCTAGAAATATTTAAAAAACTGGTGCTAATGTTGGCTTTCATAGGGAAATTATATAAATAAGAACATAGGCGTACAATAATAAATTGCACCTGCATGATGTTGGAAAAACAAGTAATAAAAATAAAATTGAAAAAAACAGTTTTTTTTATCGTTCACCTCCTCGCCTGAGCATGGATTTTACATTTTTTCATATCATAAGGATATCGGCGCAGTGTGACCATTCGAGTGGTGTTTCAAAAATACCTACAGGTCTCAGGATTCTTTCATTTTTAATATATTTTTAATTTCTAAATAATCCTGATCAAATTTCGGAAAGATCTTCGGAAACCTATTTTTTAAAAAAACCTCACCTTACTTAACCTAACGTAACCTAATCTACCGTAAAAATAAGGAAATGAAAAGTAATAGTAAGTCTCTGAATCTAAAAGCCTTAAATATAACCCTAACCTAATCTGAACTAGCCTAGCCTAGCCTAACATAATACAAAATAAATATATGTAAAATATATGTAAGGTAGGAAATGAAAAATAATAGTCTCTGAATCTAAATGCTTTAAATACAACCTAACCTAATCTAACCTTACTAACCATATATTTGTTAGATATAAATTTGTGTTGACATGATTAAGTTACATGCAATTCATATCCGAAAGCAGTATAGCCTGTCCCAAAATATAAGATCCAAAAGATCACTTTTTTTATAACTAAAGTCAAAATAAATGTAATTTTCTAACATATATTCCTGTATTTTCGATTTGGTGTTGGCCGCATTAGGAACCTTATTTAGTAGGCGACTATGGTAACTTGTATTGTCCATAACTATAACTCTCTGTTCGGGAACATTTAGCAAAAGAGAATTTTGAAACCAATTTTCAAAAAGTTCTGCGGTCGTGTCTTCGTGATACTCCAAACTAGAATCTTTTATGTTTTTTTGCAGATAATTTGAAACCTAGCTCTTTTCAGGTCCAGCATGCAAAATGGTTATTCATTTACCTTTCTTTGAAGGTGCGTTAGTCTGACACTTTGTACCGATGTCAACCCATCCTTTCTGCACAGTGTCATGGGTATCGAACCATGTTTCGTCAAGGTAAATTATTGGCCAATTCTCTGATCGATACTTTTTAATTTCTTGTAAATAAGTATGTCGCAAGATTCATAATCTTTGTGACTCCATCACTACTTGCCTTTTGTTGATTTTTCCCATTCTTAAGAGAATTCTGTGAAGGGTTGATCGGCCACAATGTATATTGGTCCCGTCCTGCACCAGTCTTAATTTTATTTTGTCTAGTGTCGGCACCAACTGCTCTTCATACATACAATATATTTTTCTCCTGATGACGTCTTTTTCCCAATAGTCTACATGATGCTTTTGAAAATCTTTCCGTTTTTTTTCCTGTTCCTGAGTGATGGTTTTCCTACAATACCCTTAATCGTAGAAATTGGGGTTTTTGTTAGATCACTGATTTCTTGCAAAGCACTTTGTTTATTTAAATTTCATTTTACCAAACTGTCGTAAACATTTTTCACTGTTTGTTTAGCGTCAAGTGATAAATGTTTTCTCTTGCGATAGCCACTATTGCAATTTTTCCACGGACGCCACATAATTAAAATGGACGTGGTAAGTAAAACTAAAAATAAGAATAATAAAAAATATCTTTCGATCTTAATGTGGACCTGTGGTCATTAGGCCTATATTATCAAATACTTAAAGGGCTCCCAACCGGGTTGCCAGGTCCAATATGATTGCAGGTGCAAGTGAGGGCGGTATACAAACCAGGTAAAATAAAAATTCGTTTATCGTAATACCTGGCAACTATGCACAAAACCTTAATAGGGTCGTTTATTGCCCCACTGAAAAAGCAAAAAAAAAAAGCGGGATCTTATATCTTGGGATTTACTATACCCTTTATAACATCATGAAAAATATTCCTTCCAGAGTGGTACACGGTAAAAATACACAACGCATATCCTTCACTGAGGTGCTTTCTTAGTCCACGTACCGACTTCTTCTAGAACTATGCCATGTTAATAACCTGCGATGAATGAAGCTATTCTGTACTAACCATATATAGGTTAGACTCTGCATGTCAATCTTATAAATATCTGTGAATAGCTGTAAAGGGAAAGTCGGTTAGATTAGGGCCCAAAAGTCACAGGCGGCTCGTTTTTAAATAATAGACGTAAATTTAGAAACCATAGTTGTTATATTTGGTAGTTTAATTAATAACTAATTTACAAAAAAAATGCTGCCTGTGTATAGGATAATATAAGAGTAAATAAATAAAATGAAAAATAAAAATCTTGAATTTATCTGATGAATTTCAAATCTATTTTAAAAAGGCTTAATTATGTACTTACTTCTTGATTAAATAAAATATGAATTCATTTGTCCATTTTATTGAATACAACTATGACGTCTAAAAAAAGCATTATAAAAATAATTTATTAAAGTAAAAGGGGCTGTTTTTCAAGACGTGATGTCCGAAATTAATATTTAATTCAAGAGAAAAATAATGGATAGATAACTGGCTATTTGTAATGCCATCAGTATTAAAAATGTACGATTTCATGACAGTTCGTGTTAATGTTACGTGTATTAGAAATTCAATATTTAAAAATTCGTTTGATTGCAAATGGTATTAGTTACGTTGATGTGTGTCGGCTGACACATAGGTAAATAAATCAAACAGAATGAGGGATTTTAAATTTACCTATCGAATTATAGATTTAATTTTTTTTAGTTCATCTGGGTTTTTATTTTGTTTTAATTAGTTACTGGATGTTATCTGATTTACGCCACAATGAGAATTTAAATAATTCAATACTTTTTTATGACTGTGTAGGAAACACAGCAAATCATTCCAAAGGGATCATGTTCTCCATATAAAAGACTGTTGAAGAACTGTACAGGGTGAGTCAACGATAGAGTAAAGTTCTTTATCTAATTTTTTTCGGGAATGACGAAAAAATGTTAAATACACTAGTTTTAAGGAAGGAGCACAGTTTAAAACTATTTTTAAGTATACAGGGTAATTTAAAAAAGTGTGGCCGATATAATATATGGTTTTTTAAATGGAACATCCTATTTTCTAATTTATTTTTAAATTTAAAAATACTAGTTTTCAGTTTTGTAACAAATTGGCAGTAGCGTGATTGTTTCTGAAGGTGGAATATTCATAACTGGTACGAGAGTTCTATAGAGATGAAAAAAAAAAGATATATGTAAAGAAATTTGTGTTAGATGCTACAGGGTGTTCAAAATAAATTTATGCATTTCGACTACTTTAAACTGAAAAATCTTAAATTTTTTAAATGGCTCACCCTGTATATTATTACTTTTCTGATAGATTTTACAAAACTCTCCAACTTTTATTAAGTATGTTATATACCTATTTCTAGTAGTTTTGGATTTATTTTGAATTTTTCAATTTTTACTCTTGTTTTTAATACACTTAGGCTATAACATCACAGTTGCCAAGACAAAACAAAAATGTAGACATTTTCAAATTTTGACATGTCCATTAAGTAAGTAAAAATACTTTAATCTGTTGTAGTAAGTGACGTATAAAGGTAATGATTATGGATTTTCCTAAAAATGAATTAATTGATATGATATAAACCATATCAATTAAGGGATGTCAAAGATACGGCCCGCGGGCCGCATCCGGCCCCCGGACGTATCAAGAAGGCCCGCGATCGCAATGTGTCACAGAAAGAAGAATCATGTTTTTTAGAGCTTTTAGACTTCACTCGATTCCTCTACGGAAGTTCTAAAATGCGCACACTACATTTATAAGAAATTTCAAGGGCAGCGCGTGCCTTGACAAGCGAGAGAGATAGACAGTAATGCCATCTCTTAGCAACAAGCGGAAATACCCTATTATTTTTGTTGAGAACAATAGAATCTTCCACGCGCTTCGAGTCTAGACTAGAACCTTCCTTATCGATATTATAAAAGGAGTGCGTCGGCGCGACGTGAGTCAGTTGAGTGTGAGTCGAGTAATCGAAGCGATACGGTCGGAGAAGGATTTTAGTTGTACTGCGAAGTAGTGATTGTGAAGGTATTGTGCATTTGTTTGTGTCGTGCGCGTGCGATATCCATAATTGTTGTGTCAAGTTCCATAATTGTTACGATTTTGGCATAATGTCACAAAAACGTAAAGTTGATAGTGAGTGCAGAGTTTTTCAGTCTAAATGGGAAATTGCATATTTTTTCATAGAATGGAAAGGTAAACCACTGTGTTTGATTTGCAATCAAACAGTTGCTGGTTGTAAGGAGTTTAACTTGAAGAGACACTATGATACGAATCATAAATCAAAATTCGATTGTTACACTGAAAAAATAAGAATGGACACATTGTCATCTTTAAAATCTAAACTTCAAGGTCAACAATCGATGTTTACTAAAGCTAATACTGAGAGCGAAGATGCCCTGAAATCAAATTTTATTATTGCATTAGAAATCGCGAAGAGATCAAAACCTTTCACTGATGGTGATTTTATTAAAGACCGTATGTTAAAAGTTGCCGATGTTTCATTTCCATTTCAAAAGTCAATAATTCAAAATATTTCGCTGTCAAGAAACACTGTTGCTTCAAGAATAAATGATTTATCTCAAAATTTGGTTCTTCAACTGAAGGAGAAAATGAAGGAATTTACAAACTTTTCACTGGCTGTTGACGAGAGCACTGATACTGTTGATACAGCTCAACTTGCTGTTTTTATACGAGGTATTAACAGTAACTTTGAAATAACTGAAGAACTATTAAAGTGCGTTCCATTGACAGGTACTACAACAGCAAATGATATTTATTCTGCAATTGAGCATTTGATAGTAGAATATGAACTCGACTGGAATATACTTAGCAGCACAACTACGGATGGCGCTCCTGCCATGGCTGGCAAACATTCGGGCGTTGTAACTAAATAAAACAGAAAACATCAGGGAATTTTGTGGGATTTCACTGTATAATTCATCAGGAATCATTGGCATCCAAACATTTAAAAATGGACCATGTCATGCAACCTATAATTAAAATAGTAAATTTTATAAGGAGCAGAGGACTAAATCACCAACAGTTCAGGCAGTTTTTACAAGATTTGGACGAAAAGTTTTCTGATGTTCCTTACTTCACCGAAGTTCGTTGGCTCAGTCGAAGAGTAGTTTTAGAAAAATTTTTTGCATTACGTGACCCTATTCAAGCTTTCATGTTAGAAAAAGGCAACCCAATTGATTATGACAATGACTGGTGGGTTGATTGTGCCTTTTTGGTAGATATGAATAAACACTTGACTGATCTGAATGTAAAGTTATAGGGTAAAAATCTGATTGTCACTCAAATGTATTAATGTATTCAAGTCTTTGAAACAAAGTAGAGGCTGTGGGAAAATCAGGTAAAAAATCAAACTTTGGATCATTTCCCTCATTTAAAATCATTTGGCACAGTGAACCAAAAAAAATTGGATCAATATTCTCAACTTCTGCAAAATTTGATCACGGAATTCAACAATCGTTTTGAAGACTTTCACAAAATGAATGAAATGGAATTCCCAATTTTCAACAATCCATTCAATTTTGAAGCTTTACAGGCACCAGTTCATTTGCAAATGGAGTTGATAGATCTTCAATCGGACAGTATTTTGAAAGAAAAATTTAAAGAGATTAACGCTCTTACATTTTATACACAATATTTCAAGAGTTTGGATAACTACTCGGAATTAGAAAAGCATGCAGCACGCATTCTCTGCATGTTTGGTAGCACCTATTTATGTGAGCAGATGTTTTCCATCATGAGAATAAATAAGAACAAACATCGCACAAGACTTTCGAATGAACATCTCCAATCAATTCTTAAAATAACTACAACGAATATGATACCTGACATCAATGAGCTTGTCAAAAACAAGAGAAGTCAGGTATCTGGATCCTCAAGCTCAAAATAATTACCCTCTTTTATAACTTTGATATAATTTTTAACAACCGTATATAATATACTATATAATTAAATAAATAAAATGTTATAATAATTCAGTACATTTTTTTTATTTGAATCTGGCCCGCCTACACATTCTAAATTTAATATATGGCCCTCTGCAAAATTGAGTTTGACATCTCTGGTTTATATACTGGGCGAGACGGGAAAAAATTTTCTTTGGCGTAAGGCTTTATCGAGCAAAGTACCCTAATAGACGAATACCATCTAGAAAATCTTTTCAGTGCGTAATGGAGCGGTTTGGTGGTAGTGGTAGCGTTGAGTATACGAAACGGAAAGTAGTAAACCAGAATGCTACCAATAAGGAAAAATAAATGGAGATCTTACTTCATATTGAAGATAATCCCCAGGTCAGCAGCCTTCAACTAGCTGATTTATCTGACACATCTCAATCTACGGCTAATCGCACCACGAGAAAATACAAGTATCATCTCTTCCATATGGAACCACACCAAGAACTTCAAGACCATGATTTTAAACGACGAGTAAACTTTTGTACCACCATGAATGGAACAATAGAGGCCGATCCAAATTTTTTATCCAAAATAATGTTTTCTGATGAAGCTACTTTTTGCAGTAATGAAGCAGTTAACAGCCACAACATGCATTATTATTCAACAGTTAATCCATTTTGGGTCCAGGAAGTTCAAAACCCAAACCATTGGTCGCTTAATGTGTGGTGTGGAATATTAAATTTTTGAATTATTGGTCCATATTTTTTTCGCGAACGGCTTAAAGGGCCTAGATATGTAAATTTTTTGCAAAACGAATTACCCCAGCTTCTTGAAGAAGTTGATAACTTTGAAAGGGAATAAATATGGATTCAACAAGGCGGAGCTCCTGCTCATTACGACCGGGAAGTTCGGGAATTTTTAAACGATCGTTACACACAAAAATGGATCGGTAGGGATGGATTCATTCAGTGGCCCCCTTGATCATGTGACTTAACACATTTAGCCTTCTTTTTGTGGGGCTACATTAAAGATCGTGTTTACGTGACTCCCTCTACAACACCAGTAGATATGGAAAATAGGATACGGGATGCGTGCATGACAATAACGCCCTTTATGCTAAGGAAAGTGAAGAGAAATATAGCAAAACGACTAAACATGTGTATTCAAGTAGACGGGCATATTTTTGAACATTTATTGCGTAATAATAATTAATCATTAGGAAAGTTAAACTATTTAAAATTATTATTAATTCTTTGTTTATGTTTTCACAATAGCGTAAGTGTATAAAAAACAAGGGTAAAAATTTAAAAAATCAAAATAAACCAAAAACTATTAGAAATAGGTATATGACATACTTAATAAAAGTCGGAGGATTTTATAAAATCTCTCAGAAAAAATAATAATATACAGAGTGTGCCGTTTAAAAAATTTGAGATTTTTCAATTTAAAATAGTCGAAATGTATAAATTTATTTTGAACACCCTGTAGCATCTAACTCAATTTTTTTACATATATCTTTTTTTCATCTCTATAGAACGCACGTATCAATTATGAATGTTCTACCTTCAGAAACAATGGCGCTACTGGCAATTTTTTACAAAACTGAAAACTAGTATTTTTTAAAAAAAAATGAAATATTGGAAAAACAACTGGGTTTAGGTATATAACATTATTAATAAAAAAGTTATAAAATTTTAAGTAGAATTTAAAAATAAATAATAAAGAAAATAGGATGTTCCATTTAAAAAAAATGCTATATCGGCCACACTTTTTTGAAGTACCCTGTATACTCAAAAATAATTTTAAACTGTGCACCTTAACATTCCTTAAAACTATTTTAACATTTTTTCGTCATTCCCGAAACAAATGAGATAATGAACTTTGCTCTATCGTTGACTCACCCTGTACAAGGAGGGACAAGCCGAACCTCATACGGATTTGATGTATTAGCGCGACATGTATTCCTAGCACCCCTCTAGGAGGAATCAAGCGGGCTACCATCGAATACTCTTATGAAAATACTAGTAGAATAGACTCAAGTCGCCAGCCATTCTTTGGTATTCTAAGGAATCAAGTTCTCTGGTGAGTTCTGCATCTCCAATCAAGCGAACAGCTCTCTTCTGAATAGAATCGAACAAATGCAGTGTATGTTTGGGAGCGGAGACTCAAACATGGGAACAGTATTCGTCGAATTTGAGCTTTGCAAAGAAATAATAGTTGTTGTGGAGGGTAAAGCTTTCTAGTTAAAAATAATATTCTCAGCTTTTGAGAAACTCTGCTGTGCATGCGACATGTTCATGTCAATACATATTTGCTCCCAAGTTAACACTCAGTATATTGAGTGAGGATACTAGAGGAATGAAGAGTCCCTGTATAACTATGTCGGGTTCAGCGCCTTGATTTTTGTAGCGTTAAATTCTATTTGGATACTGTCACCTCAAGATAGACTTTCCTCCAGGTATTTGTTAAGCTGAACGTCTCCTACTCTCTACGGATATTTGCATAAGTAGACGATTTTCGAGCGTTCAGTGAATGAAGAAATAAGCATACTGTAATTTGCAAAGCTATAGATTGGATTCCTGGTTTTTTCGAGGACATCATTAATGTAAATAAGAGAGAGTAGGAGACAGTATGGAGCCTTGGGGCACATAGGCATTGATAGTGAAAGTATTAGAAGGAAATCCGTTGAATGCCATTAGTAATGAACGCTCAATGAGGAAATACGTGAGCCATAAACCTTTCAAACAAACCTTAGCCAACAATCCGTGATGTTATACACGGTCGAATGCCTTAAATATATTAAGTGCAATTATTCGATTCTTCCAAAATGCTCAGTTGCGAGGTTCCAACCATGTGTGACATAAGTTAGAAAATCTCCTGCCTACGCCTTATTGACGCAATTGTCTTTTACATGACTACTAAAGAATTCATAGCAGTTTCTGTCGGTCTCCTGGTCTGTTTGACTATTAGCCTGTTAGTGCCACGATAATTCCCAAGAGCAAAGAAAAGTCGATTTCACATTTGGCCCACATGTAGTACCTAAAGTATGGGAAAAAACTTTTGGAGCAACAGTGCTTTAGAGAGAAGAGTTGCGAGGATTATAATCTATAATCTATAATATATATAAAATGCAACGTCTCTCTGTCTGTCTGTCTGTCCGTTAGTGCGCTTATCACTGGAGAACCACTTATCCGATTTACGTACTTTTTTTTTTAAACATACATATGTTCTCTGGCCAGGTTATAGCCTATACTTTATTACGATAGGTAGCATAAGGACTGAGCAGTGACGATAATAGTGAATGAAGTCGGAAAAAAGTTTGCCGCTAGCGCGTTCCCTTGCAATACACAGCCTAAACCATTAAATATGGAACAATATTATGTAGCAGAGAATATCTATAATCTATAATATAAATAAAATGCAATGTCTCTCTGTCTGTCTGTCTGTCCATTAGTGCGTTTATCACGCGAGAACCACTTTTCCGATTTACGTGTCTTTTTTTAAATTCGTACATATATTCTTTGGTCAGGTTATATAATAATAATCTATATCTGTATATATAAAATGCAACGTCTTTCTGTGTGTTTGTCTGTCCGTTAGTGCGCTTATCACTGGAGAACCACTTATTCGATTTACGTGCTTTTTTTTAAACTTACATATGTTCTCTGTCCAGGTTATAGGATATATTTTATTACGTTAGGTGACATAAGGAATAAGCAGTGACGATAATAGTGACTCAAGTCGGAGAAAAGTTTGCCGCTAGCGCGTTCTCTTGCAATACACTGCCTAAAGCATTAAATATGGAACAATGTCATATAGCAAAGAATATAATATATATAAAATGCAACGTCTCTCTGTCTGTCTATCCGTCTGTTAATGCGATTATCACTCGAGAACCACTTATCCGATTTACGTGTTTTTTTTTTAATTCATACATTTGTTCTCTGGCCAGGTTATCTATAATCTTCTATCTATAATATATATAAAATGCAACGTCTCTCTGTCTGTCTGTCTACCTGTCTCTCTGCCTGTCTGTCTGTTTGTCCGTTAGTGCGCTTATCACTGGAGAACCACTTATCCGATTTACGTGTTTTTATAAATTTATACATATGTTCTATATAATTCGATATAAGCCTAGATAATGGGAGATAAGTATAAATAATGGGAGATAAGGAGAAATAATGGGAGGTAACGGGAAATAATTGCAGATATTTTATTACGTTAGGTAAGAGATAAGTCTAGATAAGGAGAAATAATGGGAGATAAGGAGAAATATTGTGAGATGAGTCGAGATAAGCCTAGATAATGAGAGATAAGATGAGATAATGGGAGATAAGGAGAAATAATGGAAAATAAGGAGAAATAATGGGAGATAAGCAGAGATAAGCCTAGATAATGGAAATTATGTAGAGATAATGGAAGATAAGGAGAAATAATGGGAGATAAAGGGAAATAGTGGCAGATATTTTATTACGTTAGGTAACATAAGGAATAAGCAGTAACGATAGTAGTGAATCAAGTCCACGCGAGCGGAGCCGCGGGCATGGCTAGTCATATTATATTTTCGACAATTCCGCCTACAACAGAAACAGTATGCACAGGGGACTAGAATGAAATTATAGAATGGCTTAAAAATATTACTAGACTATTTGGAAAATAGGCAAGTTTGAACAGTAAATATCTTGTTACATATAAAAGGGATATGAAATATACCGGCAAAGGCTGGTTTTTAATATGATATGTTATATGGCAATTTTAGTATTGTTGGAGTCAAGTAGTTCAAAAATAATTTTGAAATAACACGCAGGCTGAAAAATTTTTGGTCTTGCTATTTAAAACACTTTTTTTTTTGCAAAAATCGACTTTATTCATCAATATAGTCTTCTTTAAGAGCGATACAATCAGTCTAATGCTTTTCTAACATTTCTTGTTGAAGAATTTGTCCTTGCCTTCAAAACCTGCTGAGTTTCGGCGATGACTTCTTCATTGGAGCCAAATCTTATTCCTGCGAGAATTTCTTGGAGGTCTGCGAATAGATACTATTCACTGGATGCCAAATCTGGACAATACGGTGGATGAGGAAGCAATTCGAACTTTAATTCAGGCAATTTTGCCATCGTAACTATTAACATATGACAAGGTGCATTATCTTGATGAAAGAGTAGTTTTTTCTTGTTCATTTGGGGACGTTTCTTTGCGATTTCTGCCTTCAAACGCACCAGTAACTTTATATAATATTCGCTATTGATGGTTTTCCCTTCTCAGCATAGTCGATCAGAATTATTTCATGCGCATCCCAAAATACAGAGGCCAAAACCTTTTCAGCCGACTATTGTCTCTTTGGCCGCTTCGGGCGGCTTTCACCGGCTCCTGTCCACTCAGCTGACTGCCGATTTGATTCCGGAGTGTAGTGGTGGATCCATGTTTCATCCATTGCCAATATCGCTTAAAAAAATCCTTTTTATTGCGCTTAAACAGGCCCAAACAGCGCTCAACACGTTATGGTTTTTGGTCCACTGTAAGCAAACACGGTACGGACATTAAATGTCTTTTGTGGCACCCGGCGCAAGAAAATTCATTCGCAACTTAAAATTTTCAACAAATTTGGTCTACACATTAATTCATTATAAAAATCTCAAAACGCTTTACATATCTTTAGCGGCTGCCAAGAAATTGATTGCTACATCTGTTTTGGACTCTATGTAACAATTAGGGGTGATGCTTCTAAGTTAAAGTAGAAAAAAATTTTTTCGATACTTTTCATGCAATGATAATGTTTAGGCGCTTTTTTAATAAAACAAGAGAGAAAGAAATAAATGATAAATAAATTTAAGAAACCAGAGAAAATAATAAATGACAAATTTAAAATGTTATGGTTATATTTGTGTAATTCTGCAGAACACAAAGATGTATAGTATAGTTTCAAATACACATTTTACGATATTTTCCTTGTATTTTACGAATAAAAAGCATACCGTAAAGTGAGTAAGAATGACAAATTAAGAGAATTAAAAGGATTTATTTAATCTCTAAGTACAACTCAATAAATTTTATATTCTTAAGAGTTAAAGAAAATCCCTCACTTATTTTACATTAGTATAGGGATATTCGAAGTTCATCGAGCACGTATGACTGCAGGAAATAAATAGTAGTACTGTGGACTTTTATGAAACTTAGATAATCTGGGAATATTTTCATAAGTAAAAATTTACATATACATATATATATATATATATATATATATATATATATATATATATATATATATTTATATACATATATATATATATATATATATATATATATATATATATATATATATATATATATATATATATATATATATATATATATATATATATATATATATATATATATATATATATATATATATATATTTTAATATCGAACCTTTGAGAGGCGCAAGATAAACACATTTAATAATGGTACCTACAGGGTTAAGGTAATAATTGTTTTTAAAATCAGTTGAATTTGAAATTTCTAGTCTTCCAGTTCACTTTTCCTCTTTGCACTGTTATTTCATAGGGAAAATACACAGATATAGGAGTATATGGACGTAAGGTAAGCCCTTACTTTAGGCTACGGGTACTCACTTTGGGTACTGGCGCCCACTTGTGATTGGCGAGGCCTCGGCGCATGATCAGTTCCACGAAATTTGAACAACGTCATAGTTCATATGTAATATTCTTGAATAAAACAGTATTTTTTATTGAAAATAGGAGGAAGAAAATGCCAATCACAATAACTTTTATTATTTTTTTCAACGTTTAAATGCTGTAATATCTTATTTTCATTGTCGACTTCCGGAAAAACTCTTGTGATTTATGTTATTAATGTGAAAAATGACATCTGTTTCAATACATTCGGTAATTATACGAAAAAATTACAATTTTGAGTTTAATTCTACATCACAAGTTTTTGTGCAAAATTTGTAAAATTTTTTAACTAATTGAATCTATTCTATTAATTGTATTATATTTATTATAATGTAATAAAATTATATTTTAGACTATATTATATTTTAGACTATATTATAATACTATACTTATCATAATAATTATTATATATTATATTAGTTGATTAATTGAATAATTATTTAATAGCAAATATTTTAAATATGAAACAATAAAGCAAGCGTGATCCATGAAAAAAATTTTATTTATTATAATAAAATGCAAGTAAACAGCATACACAAATATACAAAATATTCGGAAATAGCCCCTATTTTTTAACAATAGGGCAATACACCCTTAACGTCCTTCAAAGAGAACAAATTACTTGTGAAAAGTGAGTTTTCTATGATCCTTTTTAATATTCGATTGCTTTTTCCAGTGGCAATGGTCCGCCCTATTTTGACATGATGCGACTGAACACTTTCCCATTTTAAGCTTTTCGAAAATCAAAATTTGTTTACAACAGAGTCGCAAATCGAACAATGCATATAAAACATCATATAATACTTGATTCTCCTAAGTCCTCAAAGATTCTATTTTTTTTTTAAACTCTTGTTGCCAAATTAAACTAATTTTAATTGTAAATGTATTCAGTGAAAATTTTCAACAAACCAAAACATTCTTCTATTAATTTTTTAACATAAGTATTGTTTTTAAAATTTTTTTTATTTTAAAGTATAAAATAATACTTTAAAAATGGAGCAATTTTAAAAATCGAATCTTTGGATTAACTCATATTTAATTCCCAGTAATAAAGTGATGCACACTAAAAAATAAATTAAAATTACGCCAAATTAAATTAGGCATATAATGAATTTTTGCGACCTTTTTGAAATAAAAAAGAAACAAAATTTAATTTAATTGAGTTATTTAATTTCCACGGCTACTATATTCATGTTCATCAATGTTATTTATAATAAATAACTATTTAATTTACGAAATAAATCGTAAAATGTGTAACAACATACACATAAAATGTCACAAATACTTCAAACTCTAATAAATATAAATTGTGACGTTTAGTATTGAAATAATAAGTTTGATCAACTTAATTTTGATTAGGTCTCTCAATCAGAACGATCAGATTTTTTTAATTCTCGCATAAATTTAGTACTAAAAACGTTGATTTGATTTAATTTATAGAATTAATTTTTGAAATGGTTCTTCTACGTTAAATATAACAGAATTTTAAAGTATTATGATTTTCATTGAAAAACTTACTTTACTTTTTTTTAAAAAGAAAAGTTCATTGGAAAAGGTCACTATAGATAATTTAACTTTAATAAAAATATAGTGTGATCAGGTTACTTACAAAAATAGTTTTAAATTTGAAATGCAAAAATTTTACATACATATATTTAGTGAGGTACTACAAGATAAAAGAGGCAAAAAATTAAAGGGGATTTAGTTTCCTGTCTTAATGCAAGAATCTATCTTACAGTTTTGTGTTATAAGATTCTCCGATTATTTCATAAATTTATATTTTGAATAAAATCACTTACCATTCAAATTTTCTATTTTAAGGTGTTGAATTATGAACTGATATAGAAATTTATTAAAAACTAATATGAATTAAGCCAACGAAACGATTAACAGAAGATAGTTTAAACATTTCTTAATACAGGGTCAAAACCAATGTTAATATAAAATACTAAATTTTCAGACAACAAAATAACTTTTGAATGTTGAACCATTCAATTGTTATCAAGTGTCATATACACAAAATACTACATAGGAGTTGTCACCACTACACAAAATAATTCACTCTTGCGATCTACGCATGTTTTGCTAACCATGTTTGCATCATCAGAAGAAATGATTGCGTCAGTAATCGTATATATAAATATAAATATATACATATATATATATATATATATATATATATATATATATATATATATATATATATATATATATATATATATATATATATATACAAAATATGGCTATAGCGGTAGAAAATAAAGAAATTTATTGTAATCTTGAGATTTATTGGATATTTCAATATTCAAAACTTTCTGACGGTTATTAAAGTTACGCCGTGGATAGTAACTTCCGGGCCACTAAGTATATATTATTTATATTTAAATAACACATAATTAATTTTTTTCAAAATTTCGAATTCTGTTACAAGAAGTCGAACAAAAGTAACCCATACAGAGCCTCAATAATGAGGCTAAAGCGAAAATGGACAAGTCCTGTACCGAGGACTCGGAATAATAGATAGACGAAAAGAGTGCTGGAGGAGACATTCTGACAAGAAGCCTATCGAAATATAGGAAGAGCCCAACAAGATGGTGTGATGATTTGATCTGAGCTACCGGAAGCTGGATTCAAGCAGCTTAAAACCGAAGCAATTGAATTAGAATGAAAGGAGGCCTATGTCCAGCAGTGGACGTTGCAGGCTACGTGATGATGATGCAGTAATTTTATCCGATTTTGTGGCAATTTAAAATTTACATTTTCTGCAAATTTTTTTCCGGCATTGAGAAAGGACCTACAATTTAAACATCATTGTTTAAATAAGTATCTAGAACTATTGAGTTGAGAATCGTGGTATTAAAATTTACAGAATAGAACTGTTTTACTCACAGGGGCAATTTCGGACTATTACCTTCACGTACTATTTTTACACTTTTACACTTACATTATACTTTGTAAATTTTTACTGTTTTACTCTTTTGAGACTAATTTACTACGTAAACCGAAGCGTTTTCATAAAATGTACATAAAAATAATCATAAAATAGTAATGTAATTAGTATTCATTCTACTTTACGGCGTACATATCGTCTAAAGAGAGTTGTAATTAGTTTAGAACATGTAATTTCAAAGTAGTTAAATATGTTTATGGTCTTTCATTTAGACGTTTAGGGTTAAAAACTACTTTTGTATTTAATTGAAAATTTATTATTTTTCCGAACAAAAATTAGTTTTTTTCTTTACTATCAAAACCTAAGTTGGGAATGTGGAATCTTTGGCACAATGATACTACTCAGTATATATCACCAGGAGCGATGATTGATCGCTCCTGATGAAGATAACATGGTTAGCAAAACGCGCGTCGAGTGCAAAAATAAAGTGTTTGGTGTAGTGGTGATATATACTGAGTAGTATCAAAACCTAAATAAAGTCGATATTTTAGTAATTAATTTTTACTTTTCTATTTGTCAAATTATCTTGGTATGTACATTTTGTCGTATCACTAACAAGGTGGTGCACTGAGTTAATGTAGCATTAATCACGAAATTTACTACTGTAGTTAATGCAATTTACCATACAACATTTTGTACAATTAAATACATTGGTTATATAACCTCGAACGACATTAATTACATAATTCTAAATTAGGTTATATTTTGTTTAAATCAAATTTCATTAAATGATTAAATTAACTGGTAAATTGTTTGAATACATAATACAAAGTAAAATTTTGAAATAATCTAGATTCAAGAATAATATTTAGTTATCAGTTCGGATATATTTAATATATATTATATATCCTTAAATATATTTAGTTTTCTTATATCAATATATTTAGTTCATTTCAAAACCTTACCCTTTAATTTCTACAAAATTATATTTAATTTAGTTGACAACTGATCAATTATAGAAAAAAATTTAATTATGCCAATATATAAATGAGTTGATTATTTCCATCAATTTTAAAAAATCATAAACTAAAATCAGTTTCTTTTTACTGCTCAAAGGGAAATTAACAAAGGAACAATTAGGAAAATATTCGGTTCAGTTACAAATGATTAAAATCAATACAAAAAGTTTAGTTAAGAACTGGAGATTATTATAGATCGTCATTTATCATATTACCGTAAAGTCAAAACCAACACCAAGAACCAATCATAATTTAATACTCTGGATAGGTAAAATTTAATATATTTTAAACATCTTAAAACTAGGAAGTAAATGATGAACATGTAATATGAATAATTATTATGAGTTAAAATCGACGGAGAGGCGATTAAGAACATAAACTTTGTCGTCGAACTTGAGTAATTTAGAAAGCCAGCAAAAAGAAATTGTACCCCTATCTTATTTATTTAATTTTTGTAGTTAATAGTTGTTTTCATTACTGGTCCATGATTATCAATTCATATTTGGCGTGGCCTATCGTTTATTTAGTAATTATGACTATAACATGGGTCTAAAAATTCTTTTGTACATTGTACTTGCATAGCCTTTGGTCTCTCTTGGTCTAGAAGAAAGATCCCATCAGATCTACTCTCACAAAAATAATTTTGGATTAATACTTGCTTGTTACTATGTTCACATAAAAGTGAAGTATTTCTCAACATCTTAAATTTGATATAAAAAATTTACTTTCTAATTCTTATTTATTTTTATTGTTTTATTGTATAAATTTTTACGAAATATATTTCATATCAGGAGGTGATACTGGACACAACTCAGTAGTAAATAAACTTTGCTTACATCATTATATATATATATATATATATATATATATATATATATATATATATATATATATATATTTATATTATATATATAAAATTATGGACCATTTTTTGTCAACCGGACCCCCCCCCATTAGTCCAGAAATTGACGCAATTTATGAGGACACAACCTGGTCGACATTAAAGCTTATGAAAATTGTGCTAATATGTCTCAATATCGACCCAAATCTGAAAACGGATTTTAAAAAATGCCAGAAAAACTAAAGTAAAAACGTAATTTCCTATTAGAACAAAAAGTTTTTCTCTAATCTCTAGTCTTGTTCTACCCTAAAAAACCTACAACTTTTTTAGGAAAAGTTTTATTTTTTATAACGGATTGTTAATTAAAGATACCTCAAAAATTCTGAAAAAATTTATGATGATTCAAGTATTTTTTGTTTCTTATATAATTTCCCTAAAAGTTTTAGTTTTCCAGTAAAAAATTGTTGCATATCCAAAATATAGGAAATACGCTGTGATAAATACTTCCGAAAATTGAGGCTATAAAAAAACTTTTCCTTCAAAAGTTGTAGGTTTTTTAGGATAAAATAAGATTATCAGAGAAAACTTTTGGTTATATTGGGAAATTACATTTTTACTTTAATTTCTCTGAAATTTTTTTGAAACTCATTTTCAGATTTGGGTCGGCATATATATGTATATATATATATATATATATATATATATATATATATATATATATATATATATATATATATATACATATATACATATATATATATATATATATATATATATGTATATACATATATATATATATATATATATATATATATATATATATATATATATATATATATATATATATATATATATATATATATATGTATATATACATATATATATATATATATATATATATATATATATATATATATATATATATATATATATATATATATATATATATATATATATATATATATATATATATATATATATATATATATATATATATATATATATATATAAACAAATAACAAATAAAACAGATAAAGTTGAGTTTTTCCTTTCAAAAGAGCAGGTAGGTTTTCACACAGGGTATGAACCAGCGATCATCTGCTTACAGTTAAAGTCCTCGTCGAAAAATGTATAAAATATAATAAGCCTCTGGTGTTCATATCCGTGTACTTCGAAAAGGCTTTTGATTCTGTAAACTAGCAGAGACTTTTGCTAATTGTCGTATTGTTCATCGATACTCCAGTGTAATCAAATACATTTATGAAAATGCCATTGCTAATGTCAAAACACAAACTAACAAATCCACCAGCAAATTTCAAATCGAAAGAGGAATGCGCCAGGGTGATACGCTCTCTCCCAAGCTTTTCATAACACTTCTAGAAATTATTCCACAATCAATTAACTGGGAAAAAATGGAGTTTAACATTAACGGTGATAAGTTAAATCATCTTTGTTTTGCTGACGATATTGTCTTAATAACAGACAGTATGCAAGTAGCACAAAATGTGCAGCATACACATGCTTCAAGAAGCCTCAGGAAGGGTTAAGGTTCAAAATCAATCTATCTAACACAAAGTTTATGACAAATCTTGTATTAAACAACACTATAAAACTGAATAACGTGGAGATTGAGCAAGTACGAGTACATCGATATAAATACCTAGGACATGAAGTCAGCATAGAACGAGACAACCAAACAGATGAAATTCAGCGGAGGATAGGTCTGTCTTTGGCGGCATATGGCAAACTGGGCTATTTATTTAAATCTAATCTTTCGATGTGTTTAAAAGGAAAAATTTTTGACAGATGCGTACTACTCCTTCGTATGGAGCCGATACTCTCACATTGACGAAGAAAAATATCAACAAAATATGTGTCATGCAAAGAAAAATTGAGAGGTCAATGTTAGGCGTTACTCTTAGAGATCACATCCTAAATCACATTATGAAGAAAGGAACGGGGGTACAAGACGCAGTTAAATTCATTCTACATATGAAATGGAACTGACCAAGATTCGAAGCCTATCGGAGTAGAGGTAGCCCACCAAGTCAGTGGACTGATGATTTGAAGAAAGTCGCTGAAAATTGCGTACAAGTGGCCCAGAACAGAAAAAGGTGGCAAGATTTGAGGGAGATTTTCATTCAGTAGTGGACAGTATAAGCTCATGATGACGACGATGATATATATATATATATATATATATATATATATATATATATATATATATATATATATAATATATATATACATATATATATATATATATATATATATATATATATATATATATATATATATATATATATAAAGGGAATTAAAATTGGTCCCTACACCGATGGGGGAACAACGAAACAGATCTCTGACCAGCAAGCCAAGGTGCGCTGGTGCCTTGACTTAATTGGTAGAGTGCAGGGATGTATACTGTAACTATTTTTAATCTCTCTTGTGCTTTTGTCTTTATTTTCAAGTATTTTCCTGACTTCGGTTTCCTTAACTGGGTTCATTCTACACCAAAAATAAATATTAGAAAAGTTATTGCTCCGATAATAATTCATCACCAATAAATTACTTACCAGCATAAATAAAGGGGTTAAAACTGTGATATATTGTATTATGCTTTATTTCATTTTGTTTGTTTTGATTGTAAATTGTGACGAATGTAAATACTATACTATATTAGTACGAATTAATAAAGAATGAATAAAAGTAATATTGCTATTCATGTACTTAATTTTAAAGTAATAAACACTAATCTAATGCCATGTCAAAAACCAATTATTTCGTTTCTATACGTGATAAGTATGCTGTAAAGTAGAATAACCATTACGCTGCCATTTTATCGTTATTTTTATGTGACTTTCGTAGAAACGTTTCGCTCCATATAACAACCTGGCGACATTTACGAAACACTCTGGATAATACTAAGAAAGCAGGAAAGACATTTTAAATAAATTGTATTTAACCTTGTGGTTGACTAATTTATAATATTATTTAAGAATTTGTTTATTTACTCTATTGTATGAAATGCGCCTGTGCCCAACTATCGTAGAATTTTTATATAATTAGCTTACAGTTATATAGTTTTATTAAAGTTCGTTGGGGACTATAATTAACCACAAACTTAAAGTAATATATTATCATCTATTTCGGTTTCCAACATATAGAAGCAATAAGGTGGTAAATACATTAATGTAACATAAAGCTGCGATCCGAATTTGTCCTAATGAGACTGCAATGCTGATTTAGCTAAAGTCCTAGTTTATGTAGAAGTAAGCAAGTTCAACTCGAAAGTTGATATTTAAATATAACTGAAGAAAAAAGTGAGTAATGAATTATTGCGACAATGTGTTCTTTCTTATATTTATTAGACACAGCCCTAAAAAATATATTGAAGAAGAAACTAGAAGCTGAAAATATAATTAATGGATATAACAAACTCAAAGGCCCATAATGTTTTAATAAAAATATTTACGGACATGTTTGTCACTGATGACAGTACCAACTGTTATTAGGTTTTTTTAAATATTTAAGTTGTCCCTGGTCTTTTATGTCAATTTCTCTTCATTTTCCTAGATTAATTTTAATTTTGCAGCTTGAACAAATAAGTTTTAGGTGTTAAAAAAATCGCAGTAAAAAGATATTTTGTCCATTTTTTGGTAACAAAAGGCTATATTAGATGACAAAGAAATAGGCTATTTCATAAAGCTAAAAAGCTCTTTCTGGATTATTATAACTAAACCTCATATCATTATACGGTTAATGATTCGTTATCCTTTATCCGGAAAATACAATCGTAAACCGGCAAAAATTGATATTATTTTTATTAGGCTGCTGATTCTGTTCTGTTTTTCCTGCTTCAATTTTAGAAAATAAAAAAAAAAGGAATTTATAATATCGCAAACAAAGACAAAAGGCAGCTTTCGGGAGATTACAAAATAAAAACAAAGATTTAAGACGTACGTGAAATTAAGAATATTAAATCACAGAGGAACGTGAATAATAACAAAGGAAACAATGAGTAAGATGTAAACTACTTAACACTACATGGAGACAGCAATCCTTAATAACGTAGGAAGATAATTTTTTTGCATAAGACAGAGTTGGAATTATGTCCAGTGTTTTCTACTACCATGCTAAAAGACATAAGTGTACAGAATGACAAGATGACATTAGAAAGAAGGTTGACGATTATTACGCAAAACAGAGATATATAAAGGGAATGGAAAAGCATTATATACACACGAACAATGTTCTGAGTTTGATAAATTTCAGTGTTCCACCAAAATCAGCAAGGGATCACTCACTCTTCGCCCGGAAGTACCCCAGATGTAACTATGGCCTATTCTCGCCGATCACTAGAATCACTAATTGCGCTGGTGAAACGGAACTTGATTTTTTTAATCTCTCTTTAAAACGTTTAAAAAAAGAACTGTTGATAGTCCATACTATAATTGTTGTAATATTTTTAATTCTGACATAAATAAATAAATAAATAAATAAATAAATAAATAAATAAATAAATAAATAAATAAATAAATAAATAAATAAATAAATAAATAAATAAATATAAATAAATAAATAAATATATATATATATATATATATATATATATATATATATATATATATATATATATATATATATATATATATATATATTTACTCAACGTTCGTTGTTCGTGTGAATATAGTTCTTTTCCATTCCCCTCTATTTGTTTCTGTTCTGTGCAATAAACATCCACTCCTTGTCTATTGTCATCTTGTCATTCTGTAGACTTTTGTCCTGAAGCATGGTAGTAGAAAGCACCTGACATAATTCTAACCCTGTGTTATTCAAAAAAATTATCTTACTACGCTATTAAAGATTGCTGTCTCCATATGGCATTAGGTAGTTTACATCTTACTCATTGTTTACTTTATGATTGTCCGCCTTCTAGGTCAATGAAAACAGGACATCTATAATATAGTGGTTTAATATTCTTGGTTTGACGTACGTCTTAAATCTGTTTTTATTTTGGAATACATGCTTTAATCTCTCAAAAGGTGTTCTTGTGAGTCTTATTCTTCTATTTAAATCTACCCCTATAGTGTGATTGCGGAGCCGACAGACAAACCGTGCGGCATATAATAGGAGAGTGTGCTGTAAGATCTTATACTGAACACCCGAACGACTTCCTGACTGCGACGAAAAGTGCAATAGACTATGTTGATAATTTACATTTGCGTTGTGATCATTATTGTGTACCTGTTTGTTTTGTACATTTTTTTTAATGTTACTGTTTTATAATATTTTTTTTTAAATGTATTAAACTACATAAATTTTAATCTTTTTTTTATCTATTTTTACAATGGGTTAATTATTGTAGTATTACAGACTAGTAAAAGAGTACAAAATTATTTTTTCATATTCTACGCTTCACTAATGTTCAATCTTTTATATGCCATCCCCTTATAAATAAAATTCCTTATTTATACTTAAGGAATACATTAGAAATTCCTTCCTTCTAAAATTGTAGCAGTAAAAACAGAACCGAATCAGCAGCCTAATAAAAACAGTGTCGTTTACGACTGTGTCTTCCGGATAAAAGATAATGAATTATTAACCGTATAATGAAATGAAGTTTAGTTATAATAATCTAGAAAGTGCATTTGAGTTTTTTGGAATAGTCTATTTCCCATTTCTTTATCATTTAATAATACCTTTTGTTACTAAACAATGAAAAAACATCTTTTTACTGTGATTTTTTTAAGATATAAAACTAATAAACTAAATTTTTTAAAGTACGAAATTAAAATTAATTAAGAAAAATGCATAATTTGACATTCAGTGTAATAATATATAGCAGTAAAATAGCTTATTTTTAAAATTATGCAGTATACAATTGATAACATGTTTTATTCATTATTCGGCAGATGAACATAAAACTTATATTAAAAATTTGGCAAATTTTTCGAATTTATTTCAAACCTTCAGTTATCCATTTTTACATTTTACAGTTTTACAAATATTTTTTTTATTACGTCTAATTTCTTTCCAGTTTTCTATTGAAAGTTTTGTTAGTTAATGTTTCTAAGTAATACAAATAAAAAAATGTCCTTATCCTCGCCAAGCGTTTGATCATACTTTATAGATGCCCATTGGAAAGTACGAAAAGTTAACACAAAAAACCAAGAGCTACTTAAATATTTAAAGGTCGTAATATCAATTGGCTGTAATAAAAGTCAGGTACTGTCATCAATGACAAACATGTCCGTAAAAATTTTTATTAATATATTATACGAATTTGAGTTCGTCATTGCATTTGATTCTATTTTTAACTTTTATGTTTTTTTAATATATTTTTTAATGTTGTATATACCAACTTTCGAGTTGTACTTGCTTATTTCTGCATAAACTGGGACTTTCACTAAATCAGCTATAACCCATTGCAGCATCTCGTTATTACAAATTCGGTCATACTAAGCTCAGCTTTATGTTACATTCATGTATTTACCATTGAATTGCTTCTGTATGTACTGGACATGTTGGAAACCCAAATAAATGATAATATATGACTGCAAGTTTGTGGTTTATTTATTTAGTGCGCCCCAACAAGCTTTAATAAAATTGTATAAGCGTAATTTGATTATATGAAAAAGTTGGGCATAAATGCATTTTATACGATAGAGTAAATAAATGCAAGATAATTAAAAAGAGTTTCTCTGTGCTGGTGGGATTCGAACTCACGATGTCAGGATATACATATATCCATATATATATATATATATATATATATATATATATATATATATATATATATATATACATACATGAAATACTGCAATGGGTTATAGTTGATTTAAGTAAAGTTTATGCAGAAATAAGCAAGTACAACTCGAAAGTTGATATATACAGTATTAAAAATATATTAAAAAAAATAAAATAAAAGTTAAAAGTAGAATCAAATGCAATGACGAACTCAAATTCGCATAATATATTAATAAAAATATGATAAAGGAATGGGAAATTGACTATTCTGGATTATTATAACTAAACTTCATATCATTATACGGTTAATAATTCATTACACAGCCCCACAAAAAAAAAGTGGGGTATACTTTTGATGCGATATATCAGCTCCGTAGTATTTTTGCCCGCTGATCACGAATCTGACGTCAGAATATCGCCATCACATCTCAATTTTTTTCTAACCTCAAAAAATAGGTCAAAATTAGTAAAAATTAAGAAAAATATACTCCTAAAAAATTGATTCAAGCTTTTTCATGAATCCAAAGATGTATTAATATGTATTCGGACACGCTAAGCTAATATTCATCGGTTGGATTGAGCCATACAGTTCTGTTTTCTTTCTAACCTCAATAAATCAGACAGATATAGTGCTTCTCGAATGCAAAAACGAATTCAAATTAAAATTCAACCGATCCTTACCAAATTTGGTACACGGGGATTTTTTGGGTCGCTGATCACGAATCTGAGGTTGGATTTGCAAAATTCAAGATGGCAGATGTTTTCGCGCCATTTTGAACGCCGAGAAAATTCATCGGTCGATTTTTTATTCTTCTACCTGCATCCAGGGCACCTCCACGTGGTGACGGTGGGCAACGGTGTTACTCCACTAGCCGGCAGAGTCCCTGGATAACGGCTTAGATGCCGTCATGGCAGGTAGAAGAAAGAGAATTACGATGCAGGGACTCGGAAACCCAGTATCGGCGGTTGGTCAGGGTGGGAAAGCGGGCCCGCAGCCATCGTCATCCAGCGACCGTAGCTCTTCATGTGTGGGTGACTTGGCTCATGTAGAGTATAATGCTACAAGAAAACGGTCTCACGGTACATAAGTGCGATAAAAACAGTGATTCATTTTGTTATATTTGCTGTCAACACGTATTGAGTAAAATGGGGTCACCGATAACGGATAAGATTAAAACCTTATATAAGGATTGTTTTAACATTGAAATACAGCACCAGGATACAGATTGGGTTCCCCACATCATTTGCAGTTCTTGCAAAATAATGTTGTACATCAATAAGAAGGCGATTAAATATTCCAGACCAGCAATATGGAATAGACCATACAGTGAAAATGATTGCTACTTTTGTATGAATGTTGTATCTAGGCATAACCGAAAAAATAAAAGCACTATTACTTATAACGATGTTTCGACAGTAACAAGACCAACTAAACTAATTCCGCCTCCTGAACCACTTGATGCTGATGTTATGGAAACAAATGATTTCACCTTATCGGTTCATACCGAAAACATTGAGACTGTCGAAAAAGATTCAAACACTGTTACTAATGAATGTTCTAGTGACAACCTATCATATACTAGTGACACAGATAAAGAAACCTCAATAAATCAGACAGATATAGTGCTTCTCGAATGCAAAAAACGAATTCAAATTAAAATTCAACCGATTCTTACCAAAGTTGGTACACGGGGGTTTTTTGGGTTGCTGATCATGAATCTGAGGTCGGATTTGCAAAATTCAAAATGGCGGATCCAAGATGGCGGACAAAATTTTTGAAAACCAACCGATTCCTACCAAATTTGGTATACAGTTGGGGAATCCTCAAACCTGATACTCTTAAACCCTAAACCCTGAAACCTTAGACTCCCACACCCTGTAACCTCAAAAAATAGACCTCAATAACCGTGTAACTTTAAAAATGAGACCCAATAAACTCAAAACCAGGACTTTTAAACCATATACTCTCAAATAGTAGACCCTTAAGCCCTAGAATTGCGAAGGTTAGACCCGCGCCTAACTTTCCTTTTTTTGGCTGTATGTTGTTCTTTTTTCCGCGAATGACCTATTCAAAGGCTTTCTGCCCAAACGCTTTTGAGGACTTGTTTCTCTTTTTAGCGACCAGCAATAGTCCGCTAGCATATGGTCATCCCATCGTCCTTGATACCGATTTTCTATGATTTTCAGATCTCGGTGAAAACGTTCTCCTTGCTCCTCACTGTAGTCACCAAGATTATCTGGAAAATCATCGATGTGGGAGTCCAGGAAATGTAATTTTAGATTCATTAAGCAACCTAATGTTTGAAAATTTTTTACCATTTTCTCGACTATTTCTTTGTACTTAGGAATTTTATTATTTACCAAAAAGTTTGTTGCGACTTCTTTAAAACTAAGCCAAGCAGCTTTTTCAACTTTATTCATTTTAGTAACAAATAATGAATCTTGAAACAATTTTCTTATTTGTGGCCCGTCAAATACGCCTGCCTTAATTTTAGCTTCAGAAAATTTCGGAAATTTTTTATGCAAATATTTGAAACATGGGCCGTTTGTATCTAATGCTCTCGTGAATTGCTTCATAAGTCCAAGCTTAATGTGAAGCGGGGGAATAAGAACTTTTCCTGGATCTACCAATGGTGGAAACAATACATTATTTTCACCAGGAGTGAACGATTCTCTTGTTGGCCAAATTTTTTTTTTTATAATGACGTTCCCTGTCTCTGCTATTCCACAGACATTTATAACAGGGATAAAGTGTAAACCCTGACTGTTGGCCAAGCAATATTGTTACAATTTTCAGATCTCCACAAATTTTCCAGTTATGATCAGCATATTTTATTTTTATCGAAAGCTGCTTCATTTTTTCATATTGCTCTTCCATAACTGTGGAATGAGCAATCGGAATGGGAGCGTAAACGTTGGTATTATGCAGCAAAACTGCCTTAATGCTCCGTTTAGAAGAATCAATGAACAGTCTCCATTCTTCAGGATCGTATGAGTTATTTTTTTGAAATTCATCCATTAGACCTTTATATGAAAGTGACAATTCCTCGTCCATTGTGAAATATTTTCGAAATTCTTCATCTCTGTTTCTATAATAAGAAATCGTAGCTTCTGGCTTAAGTAAATGTCTTTTCTTTAAAAAGGAAGCAAGATGCTCTGAACCATCTTTGGATAAGCCTAAATCTCTGACTAGATCACTAAGTTCTGACTGTGATACGAGTATTGGTTCTGGTTTACGGTTGTATTGTAGAAATTCTTTATCTGTGTCACTAGTATATGATAGGTTGTCACTAGAACATTCATTAGTAACAGTGTTTGAATCTTTTTCGACAGTCTCAATGTTTTCGGTATGAACCGATAAGGTGAAATCATTTGTTTCCATAACATCAGCATCAAGTGGTTCAGGAGGCGGAATTAGTTTAGTTGGTCTTGTTACTGTCGAAACATCGTTATAAGTAATAGTGCTTTTATTTTTTCGGTTATGCCTAGATACAACATTCATACAAAAGTAGCAATCATTTTCACTGTATGGTCTATTCCATATTGCTGGTCTGGAATATTTAATCGCCTTCTTATTGATGTACAACATTATTTTGCAAGAACTGCAAATGATGTGGGGAACCCAATCTGTATCCTGGTGCTGTATTTCAATGTTAAAACAATCCTTATATAAGGTTTTAATCTTATCCGTTATCGGTGACCCCATTTTACTCAATACGTGTTGACAGCAAATATAACAAAATGAATCACTGTTTTTATCGCACTTATGTACCGTGAGACCGTTTTCTTGTAGCATTATACTCTACATGAGCCAAGTCACCCACACATGAAGAGCTACGGTCGCTGGATGACGATGGCTGCGGGCCCGCTTTCCCACCCTGACCAACCGCCGATACTGGGTTTCCGAGTCCCTGCATCGTAATTCTCTTTCTTCTACCTGCCATGACGGCATCTAAGCCGTTATCCAGGGACTCTGCCGGCTAGTGGAGTAACACCGTTGCCCACCGTCACCACGTGGAGGTGCCTGGATGCAGGTAGAAGAATAAAAATCGACCGATGAATTTTCTCGGCGTTCAAAATGGCGCGAAAACATCTGCCATCTTGAATTTTGCAAATCCAACCTCAGATTCGTGATCAGCGACCCAAAAAATCCCCGTGTACCAAATTTGGTAAGGATCGGTTGAATTTTAATTTGAATTCGTTTTTGCATTCGAGAAGCACTATATCTGTCTGATTTATTGAGGTTAGAAAGAAAACAGAACTGTATGGCTCAATCCAACCGATGAATATTAGCTTAGCGTGTCCGAATACATATTAATACATCTTTGGATTCATGAAAAAGCTTGAATCAATTTTTTAGGAGTATATTTTTCTTAATTTTTACTAATTTTGACCTATTTTTTGAGGTTAGAAAAAAATTGAGATGTGATGGCGATATTCTGACGTCAGATTCGTGATCAGCGGGCAAAAATACTACGGAGCTGATATATCGCATCAAAAGTATACCCCACTTTTTTTTTTGTGGGGCTGTGTTATCTTTTATCCGGAAGACACGGTCGTAAACCGACAAAAATAGACACTGTTTTTTATTAGGCTGCTGTTTCGGTTCTGTGTTTACTGCTACAATTTTAGAAGGAAGGAATTTCTAATATAGTCGTTAAGTTTAAAGAAGGAATTTTATAGATAAATGGATTGCATATAAAAGATTGAGCATTCGTGAAGAGTAGAGACATGAAAAAACAATTTTTGTACTCCTTTACTAGTCTGTAATACCACAATAATTAACCCATTGTAAAAATAGATTAAAAAAAGCAAACGACAAATTTAAATTTATGTAGTTTAATAGACACAAATATTATAAAACAGTAGAGTTAAAAAAAAGTACATGACAAGCAGGCGCACAATAGTGATCATAACGCAAATCTAAATTATTAACATAGTCCATTGCTCTTTTCGTCGCAGTCAGGAGGTCGTTCGGGTCATCAGTATAGGATCTTACAGCACGCTCTTCTATGCCGCACGGTTTGTCTGTCGGCTCCGCACTCACACTGTAGGAGTTAATTTCAATTGAAGAATAAGACTCACAAGAACACCTTTTGGGAGATTAAAGCATGTATTCCAAAATAAAAACAGATTTAAGACGTACGACAAACCACGAATATTAAATCACTGTGTTATAGATGTCTTGTTGCATGAACCTGGAACGCGAATAATCAGAAAGTAAACAATGAGTAAGATGTAAACTATCCAATGCCATATGGAGACAGCAATTTTTAATAGAGTAGTAAGATAATTTTTTTGAATAACACAGGGTTGGAATTATGTCAGATGCTTTCTACTTCCAAGCTACAGGACAAAAGTCTACAGAATGACAAGATGACAACAGACAAGGGGTTGACGTTCATTGCACAGAACAGAAACAAATAGTGGGGAATGGAAAAGAACTATAACCATACGAAACCACGAACATTGACTAAATATATATATATATATATATATATATATATATATATATATATATATATATATATATATATATATATATATATATGTTTTTATTTATTTACGGGCAGACCCAATTTATACATAGTTTCTACAGAATTTAAAATAATACAACAACAATTATAGCAATACATCAACAACACCAGCAAATATCCTCACATAACTTAGTGGACTGTCAACAGTTCTTTTTTTAAATGTTTTAAAGAGAGATTAAAAAAATCAAGTTTCGTTTCATTAGTGATTTTAGTGATCGGCGAGAATAGGCCATAGTTACATCTAGGGTACTTCGGGAGAAGAGTGAGTGGTCCCTTGCTGATTTTGGTGGAACACGGAAATTTATCAAACTCAGAAGATCGGAGCAGTCTATATGGCCATTTAGTAGTCGAAATAAGAGACATATATCAGTAACTTTCCTATGTCTTGAAAGCGATTTCAGCTTGAGTCTTCGCAGCACGTCCCCATACCCTTTCAATACTTTCAATATGTATAGCATATGAAGGCGACCATACACACGACAGATACTCTACAGAAGATCTTACCAAGTCCTTATATGAAGTATTCATGCTATCTACAGTCTGGAAATCCCTAGTATTCCAACAGACGAAGCCAAGGAGTTTTAAACATTTGTTAGCAATAAAATCATAGTGAATATGAAAATCGAGCTTAGTGTCCAAATAAATACCTAAGTCACATAATGAAGACTTTTTCCAGAAGACAATTATTGATGCTGTAGTCATATAAAAGAGGAGTTTTCACCTGAACATTAACTTGCATTTTTTAATATTAAGATTCATTTTGTTTCTTCTGCACCTGTCATTGACTCTATCCAAGTTTCCTTGTAGAATAACATCATCATCAACAGAATGAATTACCATAAACAATTTCAAATCATCTGCAAAATATAAATATATATATATATATATATATATATATATATATATATATATATATATATATATATATTATATATATATGTATATATATATATATATATATATATATATATTATATATAATATATATATATATATATATATACATATACATATATATATATATATATATATATATATATATATATATATATATATATATCTATATATATATATATATATATATATATGTATATATAGCCTCTGGGGAACCATACATTTCCATCTACACATTTCAAATGCTTCTAGCTTCTTAGTAGTGTTGCTTCAACGTCCATCTCTCAACTCCATACAAAAGTTAAGACCACACATAACATTCCAGGAAACGTAATCTTAGAGAGAGAAGGATAAGTTTCTGTTACAGAACATTGTTTGGAATTTTAAAAATGACTTTCTTGCAATCTCTATTCTAGTTTTTAATTGCAGGGTCTTGGTCAATATCAAATATGTCCAGGGCTGTGTTTCCCTCCGAGTACAATTTACAGCGATTCAAGAACAACGTGAATCGCTTTTTCCGCACACATGCCGCTCCTGGAGCGCTTTAGGGACTTCCCTGTAGCACGTGTGTTAGACCCATAAAAAAAAAGGTGCCTAAATACTTTTCTATACGTTTATTTGTTTTCCATCGAGGAATAATTGGCAATTGTTGGTTTGATGTTTAGAAACGACCATAAATTTTGTTTTTTCTGTGTTTATCAGCAAACCCATTTCGATATTTTTTCTATTCACTTTGTCAACCAATGCTTACAGTTCCTCTAACGTTTTCCGTGTATTTTCAGTTGTTTCACAGATGTTAAACATTTAATTTTGAGGAATTTCCAACGTAAACAAACTATATTAACAGCTGATGGGCAAAAACGTCAAATGTCGTTCGCGTGAAAAACAAGCTGTTTCTCAGGGTGAATCCACCATGATTATAAATTGGTTCTGTATGGTTGAATTACCATACGGGATCGACCGGTTGCTTCTAGTTTAGGGGGTAAGTAGTAAAGCTACGTGAGGAACTTGCCCCAGTGGCTCTCTGGTGGTTCGAAGCCTTTCCATTTTTGTAATGTTAATGAAATTTATACATCTTATATTGCTAATAAGACATTATCTACTGTAAGCACTACGTAGCGCATTGAGGTAAATCAAGTGTAGATCCATAGTTTTCTTGGCAACTGGTTAAATTTTAGATAGGTATCAACTAGCTTAGCTGCAGTAGACGTCAAAAGTTTCTTGTAATAACAACAGATTTCAATTTTATTTTAAATAGTGTAATATATTTGATGTATAACAACTAGTACTTTTCCAGAATATGCAACTGTGTGGAGAGAGAGAATAGGTACCTGAGACCATCCTCCGTTTTATCATTAGTTTTCTCAACTTCCACCTACTTATATTTTTTGAAATTAAATACTTTCCTAGCTTAATTCTTAAACAGAACCATAATAGCGATACGAATAATGAACTTTAAATAACCTTTTCCAAATTTTTCATGTGGGCTATTCGTTTCTTAATTATTTTTACGATCTTTATAAATATTTATTGCTTGAATAACCATTATTAAATAGGAATTCTAAAAATGCCTATCAAGCAGAATCTACAAAAAATAGCTTATCATCAAATGCCATTGTCAAAATTACTTAACAGACGAGGCTTGATTATATAAAATTATAAATAAAAAACTGTGAACATGTAAAAATTGCAATATAAAGTGGTGTTTAATTAATTTAGTGATTATGTCACGCACAATTTTGGATATTTTATATGGAGAGCAATTGCTCATTTAAGGTACATCAAAATAAAAAATCAGTTGAACTTCATTTAAAGGTCAGAGCCACTTGTTAAGGGGCAATTACTTTAAGAATAAACGAACTTGCTTTCAATTCTGATAGTAAAATTTTTTTTTCACATTTTCACTTGCAAAAAATCTTCATTTATTATTATTATATTAGTGAATAGTACATGGCATGTTTCGTTTCGTCAGAACTGAGTAAGATAGATTTTCATCAAGTAATGATCAAGTCAATTACGAGCTTGCTTTCGCCTGTAATTAACAAAATTCTTTTGATATAATAAATAAGAAATTATGGTTAAATATTATTTTACTATGTGTGCGGTGTATTATCTATTATTATTTTGATTTGTTACATTAATTGTAACCAAAATTTGAAAATTCCTAATTATTGCAAAAAAATCGTAGGTTTTGGCAACACATACTTACGCTTACAGTAACAGCTATTCAGGGGCGGGTTAATTTTATAAAAATGATTTGGTAAAATGCAGTTTTGCTCCTTTTTTTTTAATTTTTCAAAAATTTCGAATTTGAAAAAGAAATGATTGTTTATGGCTTATATATGATCTCACGAGTCACCTATTTCAATATATGCAGTGAATTTCGTAACACCCTATATCATATATATGTATATATTACTGACGATGCCAATGCGCGTGACGTCAACGAAATTAAGATTAGTTCTTGACTAAGGTGGAGGAAACGACGAGGCAGATCTCCGACCACCAAGCAAATAAACGCGCGTGCTGTGGCATAATTGTGATTCAAATCCCACTAGCACCGAGACATTTTTTTTATTCTCTTGTATTTATTTACTTTATTGTATAAAATGCGTCTATACCCAACCTTGTTACATAATCAGATTACACTGATACAATTTTATTAAAGCTCGTTGGGGCGCACTAAATAAATATAAACCATAAATTTAAAGTCATATATTATCATTTATTTAAGTTTCCAAACATATTCAGTACATAGAGAAGCAATGAGGTTGTAAATACATGAATGTAACTCAAAGCTGCGGTTAGTATGACCGAATTTGTACTAATGTGATACTGGAATGGATTATAGCTGATCTAGTTAAAGTCTCAGTTTACGCAGAAGTAAGCAAGTACAACTCGAAAATTGATATTTAAATATAATCGAAACAAAAATGCGAGTAATGAAAATACTCTTAACAATATTTTTTCAACCTTATATTTCTTAAACTCTACATTAAAAAAAAAAAAAAAAATTTAAAAAATAGCATATAAGCTAAAAATAGAATCAATTGATATAGCAAGCTCAAGGCGCAAAATATTTAAATAAAAATATTTACGGACATGTTTGTCGCTGATGACAGCACCTGACTTTTATTACGAGCAAGTGGTATTACGACTTTTAATTATTTAAGGAGCTACTCTTTTTTTATGTTAACCTCTCCTTTTTCCAATGGGAATCTATAAAGTAAGATAAAATGGTTGACGAGGATGAGGACTTTTTATTTGTGTGACTTAGAAACATCATTTAAGAGAACCTGCATTAGAAAATTAAAAAGAAATTAAGTGACACCCAAAAACATTTATTTAAGAAAACTGAAAGTAAAAAACAAATAACTAAAGGCTTGAGGTAAGTACGAAAGTTATTAATTTGCTAAATTTTGATGTAATTTTTATATTCATCGTCATAATTAATCAGAAAAAAATCTAAATCTAAATCAACAAGAAATCAATTGTATTCTATATAATTTTTAAAAACTAGCTGTTTTTAAGGTGGCCTAATACTCTAAATGTCAAATTATATGGTCGCGTGATTAATCTTCATTCTCCTGGATGATCTTCCTTAATTAACTTTAATTTTATGACTGATACAAATTAGTTTTATAACAGATATGTTTGCAATTTTTTTGGTTACAAAAGGTTATATAAAGATGATAAAGGAATATACTATTTCATAAAACTAAAATGCACGTTCTGCATTATTATAAGAAAAGTTCACATCATTATACGGGTAATGATTCATTATCTTTTGTCCGGAAAACACAGTCGTAAAGTTGCACAATTAACGCTGTTTTTATTAGGCTGCTGATCTGGTTCTGTTTTTAACTGCTTGAATTTTGGATAAGCAGAAGAATTTATGTTATCGCCAGAGAATTTTATTGATATTGATAAAGAGATTGAATATGAAAGATTGAGCGTTAGTGGTAGGAATATGAAAAAATAATTTGTCATACTTTACTATTCTGCAATGTTTACAATAATAAACCCTTTATTGTGAATGAAATAAGGACAGAAAAAATAGAACGGTACTTATAAATCTGAAACAAAATATAAGGATAGGATAGATGAACAGGATTCACACGGACCGATTTGGGAGATTAAATTATATATTACAAAAGAAAACAATGAGTAAGTTGTAAACTACCAATGCTACATGGAAAGACCAATCTTAAATAGAGCTGTGAGATAATTTTTTCGCTTAAGACAGGCTTAGAATTCTGCCCAGTGTACCAAATGGGAAGATATCAAAGGTGATGAAGGGAATAAGATTAACCAGGAAAGCGACTGAATGAGAATATTTAGATTCTAAAAATGACATTAGGATGACGATGATTACACAGAACAGAAACAGATGGAGGGGAATGGAGAAGGAATATATCGATATGAACTATGAATGTCGTATATAGGTATATAATATATATATATATATATATATATATATATATATATATATATATATATATATATATATATATATATATATGTATGTATGTATATTATATATATATATATATATATATTATATATATATATATATATATATATATATATATATATATAGCTTATCCGCGACAAAAAAAAACAATACAATATCAAAGTGTTATATCTACTAAATCAAGCTATTAGTAGCCCTAAATTGTATCTAGCCCGTAGTCAGGCTTCCTTTTTGGATTGGATCACGTTGCTCGCACGTGGGTTGGCTAACAATAACAAAATTCCAGTAACAAAACCAGAATTACAAACATACAAAAAAACCCTAGAACGAATCCTTGTTTAGGATCTTATAGTCCAGTATATGTCCTGATCGTACCGACCAGGCCCAGAAAATTCTCTGATATAGCCGAAAAAGAATTCCTTAAAATGGCTACTCACATAGAATAGGTTTCTTCTTAGGCTCTTCTTTACCAATGAAAAGAAAAATAAATCGTTAATGTATTGTTGGCCAGGTATCGTATCAACACTACTAACTATACCGTAGCTTGAAAATTCAGCTTTTGTCAATCGGAACGTTGGTCTTTTAAAACTTTACTGAAAACAGAAATACGTTTCAAAATTTTCGTGAGAGAACATCAAAAACCATCTTTTCTTCAAATACCATTCTCCCACTCTTTTGTATACCAAACTAAATGCAAAACAAGATTTTCCAAATATCAGACACCAGCATGCGTCCCCAACCTCTAATACAAAAAAAGAAACTAGAGGTTATATCTTATTCATATCGAATCCGAAGGTAAAAGTGAGACCAGGCGAATCTACTGCGCCGGTCATAAAATACAGGATAATTTAACTAAATTGGATTGGATTTGATATTTTCGCCTACAGATGTAAATAAAGAACAATTACCTAAATCGGATTTAATTTATGAATGTATCCAGGAAAATTAAATTTTTCCATCTATTCATCGACTGGGAAACACGAGGGAAACTATAAACTAACTCCCTACATTTTGTTGGGAATAACTATAAATTATTTGGCAAAACCAAGTTAGTGTTCATATAAACAAAACAAGGTAAAATTAATTTTCATTAATTAAAAATGTAACGTTCTAAAACGAAATGGAAAATAAGTTATTTCAATTTATGCCTTATTTAAACGGACTAAAATCAATTCAGTATTTAATTTAAATAAAGGATAATTTATATCTATGAGAAAAAATAGATGCTTCGCTTAAAAACGATGAGGAAAGCGAGTAAGCTACGAGCGGCAGCATCAGCAAGATCACAGTAGCGAGTAGCAGCAACAGCAAAAGCACTTGAAAATGCCAATGAGATTTTGCCGAAACGTCGTGCAAATTCATTGTTAGACGGACGGATTGAAATCTGGAATTTTAATTTAGATTCCACCATCCCTGAAAACCTTTATGGTTTCTGGTTAATATGACTTTACCCTGGATGGCAAGTAAGAAGCCTTCTGTTTCAGGGAATAGCTGCCCATCCTGTAACCAGGTGTATGATTGTTTTCATCTTTTCCTGTTGTAATTGGACGTGACTGTGTGTGTCTGCTGAGTGGTCTGCACAAGATAAGTCGAGAGGTCTGTAATTTTTGTCTGTTTTCACTGTCGCTGGGTGGAGGCTAGTTTGCTTGCTGTGAAAGAATTTCCTAAGTGCTTGTATTTATTTTGTGTGTAGTGATCTGATGTCTATGATTCCTCTTCTTTCTGCCTTCCTCTTGATGGTAAGTATTTCTTTGCATGCGTTGGGGTGTAATTTTCTGTATTCTGGTGAATTGAATACGTATAAGGATGTGAATGTTTTCTATATCTGTTTGTAACCATTTGATGATACCAAATGCATATGTGAGTATAGGTATAGCGAACGTATTGATGGCTTTAGTGAGATATCTGGAGTTGAGTTTGGTTTGTAAAAGTTTCGTGAGTGTGTTTTTGAATTCGGTTCTGAGCTCTGTTTTGATGTGAGTGTGGTTCAGTTTGGTGCTTTGTTGGAAGCTAGATATTTGTATGTTTCTTTGTCGAACATGTTATCGAGTGTTTCATTGCCGATGGTTTGTCTGTCTCATGGTGGCCCATTCCATTGGCCTTTGTTGATGTGGTGCACTTTGCATTTACTTATACCAAATGTGACATCTAAGGTGAATATTTCTGTGATTTTGAGTAGTTTTTTTAGCTGTGTTTTTGTGGCAGTGTAGAGATTTATGTCATCCATATATAGGAGGTGGTTTATTTTATGTTGATTAACTTTTTGGTGTCTGATGTTGAAGCCATGATCTGTTCTGTTTAGTATATTTGAGAGTGGATTGAGACAGAGGCAAAACCATAGAGCGCCGAGCGAGTCTCCCTGAAATATACTCCATCTGATGTACAGCTCTTCTGTTTGGATGCGTTCGGTTTGTGGTTCTAGGCGTATTTTGGTTTTCCATGTTTTCATAATTGCGCGAGAAAAGGCCTGAGGTGTTGGTTGATTTTATAGATTTCTAGGCTCTGATTAACTAGCTGTGGGGTATTGAGTCGAAGGCTTTTTTATAGTCTATGTAACCGATGTGAAGGTTTCTGTGTTCTTTTTGGTTTGTCCCGTAATCTACCATTATGATCAGCTGCTCTTTGCATCCTCGACTGTTTTTCCTGCATCCCTTCTGCTCTTCTGTGAGAATATTGTTGTCTATTAGGTGTTGTTCTATTTTCTTGGAATTGTGGCTATGACGATCTTGTATAGGGTTGGAAGACAGGTGATAGGTCGGTATTTCGACGGGTTTGTGGTGTCTGAGCTTTTGGGTTTGACGTATGTTATTCCTTGTGTAAGGAAAGTCGGAAATGTGTGTAGTTGTACTGTTGTACCAGAAGTTTTGTTTATTGCCTATTCCAGGACATTTCCAGTTGTGGTGTGTATTATTATTATTATTATTAGCTGTAGCAGTAATCTTATGCCCAAAGCTTATTTTTTATTTTATTTTTTTTTATACTCCCAAAAAGAACTTATAAAATAAAAATTTATTTGCAATCTGTCCTTGTTTGTGTAAGTTGCAATACTTTATTGTGTGAAACACAAGGAAAAGCCAGTATATCTATTTGCGTATAAGCCAGTAAATGTAGCTAAGAAGCATTTTCGTGTTGGGTGTCATCCATTTCAATCCACGGCAGCATTAAAACTCGCAACTGAAAAATCAAATTTTAAAAAACTCTGTGACGTTATTGTCGATTCACTAGTACGAGAAGCCTAAATTTGAAATCTGAATTAATTAATAAAAATAATTATGTGTCTGCTATCATTATTGCTAATTGAATTTTTAGTGTTGAAACTTTAGTAAATATCGGTTGTAAGCTCTCCCTGTTTGTACACATTTTGTGTTTTATTTTTTATTTTTATCTAGCAAGCGATATTTTAAAAAGGTTATTTAAGATTGAGGATACTATAGGTTATCGAACGCGGGTCGGTTATAGATGACTACTTTTTTAATACATAAGTTATTTAATACAAAAATAAAAAGTTAAATTTTAGATCGATTAAAAAACCAGCAATGGCCTTTTCATGTAGTACATTGATTGAAACTTTGTGTTAAAGCTAATAGATTTACTATGTTTTCTCGCAAAAAAGAGACCATTGTAGCAATACCTTTAGAAGACTAGAGTATAAAAAGTGTTTATTTTAGAAGTAAATGGCTTTTTTTTCATTTATACGTAGCCTTGCAATAAAGATTTAGAGGTATTATGGCAAATTCACCTATATACTTATGCGTACAATTTCGAAAAATATTTTTACATCGGTCTATTCACATTCAAATGATTAAGGGGATATACTTAGTAATCTAGGTCAAAAAAATCGATTTTTGGATTTTTACATTTTTTTTTTGTAAGATAACAGCGCCATTGGATGAGTTTTTTTAAAATCCTTCGTTTAAAGACAAGAATGATCCTTTAGTAAACTAATTTCTTTAGGAATTTTGGTTTTAGATGATCCAAGCTCCCAGCAATCGTGCTCACCGCAATGCTCCTTAAAAAAAGATGTTGCAGGGTAACGGGTTGTCTTGTATTTTTTGTAGCGCCGACATTTTTCTTTAAATCAAAATTTTCCCAAATTATATTTATGTTAGTTATGTTATTATCCATATAAAATAAAAGCCTGATTTATATATATAAGATTTTTTTCATTCGTATATATGTAGTATTTATATATATATATATATATATATATCTTAAATATATATATATATTATATGAGTTATATATAGATATATATATATAGATATA
>CM032446.1:198017569-198030069 GCA_019049505.1 Pachyrhynchus sulphureomaculatus
ATATATATATATATATATATATATATATATATATATATATATATATATATATATATATATATATATATATACATACATGAAATACTGCAATGGGTTATAGTTGATTTAAGTAAAGTTTATGCAGAGAAATAAGCAAGTACAACTCGAAAGTTGATATATACAGTATTAAAAATATATTAAAAAAAATAAAATAAAAGTTAAAAGTAGAATCAAATGCAATGACGAACTCAAATTCGCATAATGTATTAATAAAAAAATATGATAAAGGAATGGGAAATTGACTATTCTGGATTATTATAACTAAACTTCATATCATTATACGGTTAATAATTCATTACACAGCCCCACAAAAAAAAGTGGGGTATACTTTTGATGCGATATATCAGCTCCGTAGTATTTTTGCCCGCTGATCAACGAATCTGACGTCAGAATATCGCCATCACATCTCAATTTTTTCTAACCTCAAAAAATAGGTCAAAAATTAGTAAAAATTAAGAAAAATATACTCCTAAAAAATTGATTCAAGCTTTTTCATGAATCCAAAGATGTATTAATATGTATTCGGACACGCTAAGCTAATATTCATCGGTTGGATTGAGCCATACAGTTCTGTTTTCTTTCTAACCTCAATAAATTAGACAGATATAGTGCTTCTCGAATGCAAAAACGAATTCAAATTAAAATTCAACCGATCCTTACCAAATTTGGTACACGGGGATTTTTTGGATCGCTGATCACGAATCTGAGGTTGGATTTGCAAAATTCAAGATGGCAGATGTTTTCGCGCCATTTTGAACGCCGAGAAAATTCATCGGTCGATTTTTATTCTTCTACCTGCATCCAGCGCACCTCCACGTGGTGACGGTGGGCAACGGTGTTACTCCACTAGCCGGCAGAGTCGCTGGATAACGGCTTAGATGCCGTCATGGCAGGTAGAAGAAAGAGAATTACGATGCAGGGACTCGGAAACCCAGTATCGGCGGTTGGTCAGGGTGGGAAAGCGGGCCCGCAGCCATCGTCATCCAGCGACCGTAGCTCTTCATGTGTGGGTGACTTGGCTCATGTAGAGTATAATGCTACAAGAAAACGGTCTCACGGTACATAAGTGCGATAAAAACAGTGATTCATTTTGTTATATTTGCTGTCAACACGTATTGAGTAAAATGGGGTCACCGATAACGGATAAGATTAAAACCTTATATAAGGATTGTTTTAACATTGAAATACAGCACCAGGATACAGATTGGCTTCCCCACATCATTTGCAGTTCTTGCAAAATAATGTTGTACATCAATAAGAAGGCGATTAAATATTCCAGACCAGCAATATGGAATAGACCATACAGTGAAAATGATTGCTACTTTTGTATGAATGTTGTATCTAGGCATAACCAAAAAAATAAAAGCACTATTACTTATAACGATGTTTCGACAGTAACAAGACCAACTAAACTAATTCCGCCTCCTGAACCACTTGATGCTGATGTTATGGAAACAAATGATTTCACCTTATCAGTTCATGCCGAAAACATTGAGACTGTCGAAAAAGATTCAAACACTGTTACTAATGAATGTTCTAGTGACAACCTATCATATACTAGTGACACAGATAAAGAATTTCTACCATACAACCGTAAACCAGAACCAATACTCGTATCACAGTCAGAACTTAGTGATCTAGTCAGAGATTTAGGCTTATCCAAAGATGGTTCAGAGCATCTTGCTTCCTTTTTAAAGAAAAGACATTTACTTAAGCCAGAAGCTACGATTTCTTATTATAGAAACAGAGATGAAGAATTTCGAAAATATTTCACAATGGACGAGGAATTGTCACTTTCATATAAAGGTCTAATGGATGAATTTCAAAATAACTCATACGATCCTGAAGAATGGAGACTGTTCATTGATTCTTCTAAACGGAGCATTAAGACAGTTTTGCTGCATAATACCAACGTTTACGCTCCCATTCCGATTGCTCATTCCACAGTTATGGAAGAGCAATATGAAAAAATGAAGCAGCTTTCGATAAAAATAAAATATGCTGATCATAACTGGAAAATTTGTGGAGATCTGAAAATTGTAACAATATTGCTTGGCCAACAGTCAGGGTTTACACTTTATCCCTGTTATAAATGTCTGTGGAATAGCAGAGACAGGGAACGTCATTATAAGAAAAAAATTTGGCCAACAAGAGAATCGTTCACTCCTGGTGAAAATAATGTATTGTTTCCACCATTGGTAGATCCAGGAAAAGTTCTTATTCCCCGCTTCACATTAAGCTTGGACTTATGAAGCAATTCACGAGAGCATTAGATACAAACGGCCCATGTTTCAAATATTTGCATAAAAAATTTCCGAAATTTTCTGAAGCTAAAATTAAGGCAGGCGTATTTGACGGGCCACAAATAAGAAAATTGTTTCAAGATTCATTATTTGTTACTAAAATGAATAAAGTTGAAAAAGCTGCTTGGCTTAGTTTTAAAGAAGTCGCAACAAACTTTTTGGTAAATAATAAAATTCCTAAGTACAAAGAAATAGTCGAGAAAATGGTAAAAAATTTTCAAACATTAGGTTGCTTAATGAATCTAAAATTACATTTCCTGGACTCCCACATCGATGATTTTCCAGATAATCTTGGTGACTACAGTGAGGAGCAAGGAGAACGTTTTCACCAAGATCTGAAAATCATAGAAAATCGGTATCAAGGACGATGGGATGACCATATGCTAGCGGACTATTGCTGGTCGCTAAAAAGAGAAACAAGTCCTCAAAAGCGTTTGGGCAGAAAGCCTTTGAATAGGTCATTCGCGGAAAAAAGAACAACATACAGCCAAAAAAAGGAAAGTTAGGCGCGGGTCTAACCTTCGCAATTCTAGGGCTTAAGGGTCTACTATTTGAGAGTATATGGTTTAAAAAGTCCTGGTTTTGAATTTATATGGTCTCATTTTTAAAGTTACACGGTTATTGAGGTCTATTTTTTGAGGTTACAGGGTGTGGGAGTCTAAGGTTTCAGGGTTTAGGGTTTAAGAGTATCAGGTTTGAGGATTCCCCAACTGTATACCAAATTTGGTAGGAATCGGTTGGTTTTCAAAAATTTTGTCCGCCATCTTGGATCCGCCATTTTGAATTTTGCAAATCCGACCTCAGATTCATGATCAGCAACCCAAAAAACTCCCATGTACCAACTTTGGTAAGAATCGGTTGAATTTTAATTTGAATTCGTTTTTGCATTCGAGAAGCACTATATCTGTCTGATTTATTGAGGTTAGAAAGGAAACAGAACTGTATGGCTTAATCCAACCGATGAATATTAGCTTAGTGTGTCCGAATACATATTAATACATCTTTGGATTCATGAAAAAGCTTGAATCAATTTTTTAGGAGTATATTTTTCTTAATTTTTACTAATTTTTACCTATTTTTTGAGGTTAGAAAAAAATTGAGATGTGATGGCGATATTCTGACGTCAGATTCGTGATCAGCGGGCAAAAATACTACGGATCTGATATATCGCATCAAAAGTATACCCCACTTTTTTTTTTTGTGGGGCTGTGTTATCTTTTATCCGGAAGACACGGTCGTAAACCGACAAAAATAGACACTGTTTTTATTAGGCTGCTGTTTCGGTTCTGTGTTTACTGCTACAATTTTAGAAGGAAGGAATTTCTAATATAGTCGTTAAGTTTAAAGAAGGAATTTTATAGATAAATGGATTGCATATAAAAGATTGAGCATTCGTGAAGAGTAGAGACATGAAAAAACAATTTTGTACTCCTTTACTAGTCTGTAATACCACAATAATTAACCCATTGTAAAAATAGATTAAAAAAAGCAAACGACAAATTTAAATTTATGTAGTTTAATAGACACAAATATTATAAAACAGTAGAGTTTAAAAAAAGTTCATAACAAGCAGGCGCACAATAATGATCATAACGCAAATCTAAATTATTAACATAGTCCATTGCTCTTTTCGTCGCAGTCAGGAGGTCGTTCGGGTCATCAGTATAGGATCTTACAGCACGCTCTTCTATGCCGCACGGTTTGTCTGTCGGTTCCGCACTCACACTGTAGGAGTTAATTTCAATTGAAGAATAAGACTCACAAGAACACCTTTTGGGAGATTAAAGCATGTATTCCAAAATAAAAACAGATTTAAGACGTACGACAAACCAAGAATATTAAATCACTGTGTTATAGATGTCTTGTTGCATGAACTTGGAACGCGAACAATCAGAAAGTAAACAATGAGTAAGATGTAAACTATCCAATGGCATATGGAGACAGCAATTTTTAATAGAGTAGTAAGATAATTTTTTTGAATAACACAGGGTTGGAATTATGTCAGATGCTTTCTACTTCCAAGCTACAGGACAAAAGTCTACAGAATGACAAGATGACAACAGACAAGGGGTTGACGTTCATTGCACAGAACAGAAACAAATAGTGGGGAATGGAAAAGAACTATAACCATACGAACAACGCACATTGACTAAATATATATATATATATATATATATATATATATATATATATATATATATATATATATATATATATATATATATGTTTTTATTTATTTACGGGCAGACCCAATTTATACATAGTTTCTACAGAATTTAAAATAATACAACAACAATTATAGCAATACATCAACAACACCAGCAAATATCCTCACATAACTTAGTGGACTGTCAACAGTTCTTTTTTTAAATGTTTTAAAGAGAGATTAAAAAAATCAAGTTTCGTTTCATTAGTGATTTTAGTGATTGGCGAGAATAGGCCATAGTTACATCTAGGGTACTTCGGGGAGAAGAGTGAGTGGTCCCTTGCTGATTTTGGTGGAACACGGAAATTTATCAAACTCAGAAGATCGGAGCAGTCTATATGGCCATTTAGTAGTCGAAATAAGAGACAGATATCAGTAACTTTCCTACGTCTTGAAAGCGATTTCAGCTTGAGTCTTCGCAGCACGTCCCCATACCCTTTCAATACTTTCAATATGTATAGCATATGAAGGCGACCATACACACGACAGATATTCTACAGAATATCTTACCAAGGCCTTATATGAAATATTCATGCTATCTACAGTCTGGAAATCCCTAGTATTCCTACAGACGAAGCCAAGGAGTTTTAAACATTTGTTAGCAATAAAATCATAGTGAATATGAAAATCGAGCTTAGTGTCCAAATAAATACCTAAGTCACATAATGAAGACTTTTTCCAGAAGACAATTATTGATGCTGTGGTCATATAAAAGAGGAGTTTTCACCTGAACATTAACTTGCATTTTTTAATATTAAGATTCATTTTGTTTCTTCTGCACCAGTCATTGACCCTATCCAAGTTTCCTTGTAGAATAACATCATCCTGTTGAATGAATTACCATAAACACTTTCAAATCATCTGCAAAAATATAAATATATATATATATATATATATATATATATATATATATATATATATATATATATATATATATATATATATAGCCTCTGGGGAACCATACATTTCCATCTACACATTTCAAATGCTTCTAGCTTCTTAGTAGTGTGTTGCTTCAACGTCCATCTCTCAACTCCATACAAAAGTTAAAACCACACATAACATTCCAGGAAACGTAATCTTAGAGAGAAGGATAAGTTTCTGTTACAGAACATCGTTTGGAATTTTAAAAATGACTTTCTTGCAATCTCTATTCTAGTTTTAATTGCAGGGTCTTGGTCAATATCAAATATGTCCAGGGCTGTGTTTCCCTCCGAGTACAATTTACAGCGATTCAAGAACAACGTGAATCGCTTTTTCCGCACACATGCCGCTCCTGGAGCGCTTTAGGAACTTCCCTGTAGCACGTGTGTTAGACCCATAAAAAAAAAGGTGCCTAAATACTTTTCTACACGTTTTATTTGTTTTCCATCGAGGAATAATTGGCAATTGTTGCTTTGATGTTTAGAAACGACCATAAATTTTGTTTTTTCTGTGTTTATCAGCAAACCCATTTCGATATTTTTTCTCTTCACTTTGTCAACCAATGCTTACAGTTCCTCTAACGTTTTCCGTGTATTTTCAGTTGTTTCACAGATGTTAAACATTTAATTTTGGGGAATTTCTAACGTAAACAAACTATATTAACAGCTGATGGGCAAAAAACGTCAAATGTCGTTCGCGTGAAAAACAAGCTATTTCTCAGGGTGAATCCACCATGATTATAAATTGGTTCTGTATGGTTGAATTACCATACGGGATCGACCGGTTGCTTCTAGTTTAGGGGTAAGTAGTAAAGCTACGTGAGGAACTTGCCCCAGTGGCTCTCTGGTGGTTCGAAGCCTTTCCATTTTTTGTAATGTTAATGAAATTTATATATCTTATATTGCTAATAAGACATTATCTACTGTAAGCACTACGTAGCGCATTGTGGTAAATCAAGTGTAGATCCATAGTTTTCTTGGCAACTGGTTAAATTTTAGATAGGTATCAACTAGCTTAGCTGCAGTAGACGTCAAAAGTTTCTTGTAATAACAACAGATTTCAAATTTTATTTTAAATAGTGTAATATATTTGATGTATAACAACTAGTACTTTTCCAGAATATGCAACTGTGTGGAGAGAGAGAATAGGTACCTGAGACCATCCTCCGTTTTATCATTAGTTTTCTCAACTTCCACCTACTTATATTTTTGAAATCAAATACTTTCCTAGCTTAATTCTTAAACAGAACCATAATAGCGATACGAATAATGAACTTTAAATAACCTTTTCCAAATTTTTCATGTGGGCTATTCGTTTCTTAATTATTTTTACGATCTTTATAAATATTTATTGCTTGAATAACCATTATTAAATAGGAATTCTAAAAATGCCTATCAAGCAGAATCTACAAAAAATAGCTTATCATCAAATGCCATTGTCAAAATTACTTAACAGACGAGGCTTGATTATATAAAATTATAAATAAAAAACTGTGAACATGTAAAAATTGCAATATAAAGTGGTGTTTAATTAATTTAGTGATTATATCACGCACAATTTTGGATATTTTATATGGAGAGCAATTGCTCATTTAAGGTACATCAAAATAAAACAGTTGACTTCATTTAAAGGTCAGAGCCACTTGTTAAGGGGCAATTACTTTAAGAATAAACGAACTTGCTTTCAATTCTGATAGTAAAATTTTTTTTTCACATTTTCACTTGCAAAAATCTTCATTTATTATTATTATATTAGTGAATAGTACATGGCATGTTTCGTTTCGTCAGAACTGAGTAAGATGGATTTTCATCAAGTAATGATCAAGTCAATTACGAGCTTGCTTTCGCCTGTAATTAACAAAATTCTTTTGATATAATAAATAAGAAATTATGGTTAAATATTATTTTTACTATGTGTGCGGTGTATTATCTATTATTATTTTGATTTGTTACATTAATTGTAACCAAAATTTGAAAATTCCTAATTATTGCAAAAAAATCGTAGGTTTGGCAACACATACTTACGCTTACAGTAACAGCTATTCAGGGGCGGGTTAATTTTATAAATGATTTGGTAAAATGCAGTTTTGCTCCTTTTTTTTTAATTTTTCAAAAATTTTCGAATTTGAAAAAGAAATGATTGTTTATGCTTATATATGATCTCACGAGTCACCTATTTCAATATATGCAGTGAATTTCGTAACACCCTATATATATATATATATATATATATATATATATATATATATATATATATATATATATATATATATATATATATATATATATATGTATATATTACTGACGATGCCAATGCGCGTGACGTCAACGAAATTAAGATTAGTTCTTGACTAAGGTGGAGGAAACGACGAGGCAGATCTCCGACCACCAAGCAAATAAACGCGCGTGCTGTGGCATAATTGTGATTCAAATCCCACTAGCACCGAGACATTTTTTTTATTCTCTTGTATTTATTTACTTTATTGTATAAAATGCGTCTATGCCCAACCTTGTTACATAATCAGATTACACTGATACAATTTTATTAAAGCTCGTTGGGGCGCACTAAATAAATAAACCATAAATTTAAAGTCATATATTATCATTTATTTAAGTTTCCAACATATTCAGTACATAGAGAAGCAATGAGGTTGTAAATACATGAATGTAACTCAAAGCTGCGGTTAGTATGACCGAATTTGTACTAATGAGATACTGGAATGGATTATAGTTGATCTAGTTAAAGTCTCAGTTTACGCAGAAGTAAGCAAGTACAACTCGAAAATTGATATTTAAATATAATCGAAACAAAAATGCGAGTAATGAAATACTCTTAACAATATTTTTTCAACCTTATATTTCTTAAACTCTACATTAAAAAAAAAAAAATTTTTAAAAAATAGCATATAAGCTAAAAATAGAATCAATTGATATAGCAAGCTCAAAGGCGCAAAATATTTAAATAAAAATATTTACGGACATGTTTGTCGCTGATGACAGCACCTGACTTTTATTACGAGCAAGTGGTATTACGACTTTTAAATATTTAAGGAGCTACTCTTTTTTTATGTTAACCTCTTCTTTTTCCAATGGGAATCTATAAAGTAAGATAAAATGGTTGACGAAGATGAGGACTTTTTATTTGTGTGACTTAGAAACATCATTTAAGAGAACCTGCATTAGAAAATTAAAAAGAAATTAAGTGACACCCAAAAACATTTATTTAAGAAAACTGAAAGTAAAAAACAAATAACTAAAGGCTTGAGGTAAGTACGAAAGTTATTAATTTGCTAAATTTTGATGTAATTTTTATATTCATCGTCATAATAATCAGAAAAAAATCTAAATCTAAATCAACAAGAATCAATTGTATTCTATATAATTTTAAAAACTAGCTGTTTTAAGGTGGCCTAATACTCTAAATGTCAAATTATATGGTCGCGTGATTAATCTTCATTCTCCTGGATGCATCTTCCTTAATTAACTTTAATTTTATGACTGATACAAATTAGTTTTATACAGACATGTTTGCAATTTTTTTGGTTACAAAAGGTTATATAAAGATGATAAAGGAATATACTATTTCATAAAACTAAAATGCACGTTCTGCATTATTATAAGAAAAGTTCACATCATTATACGGGTAATGATTCATTATCTTTTGTCCGGAAAACACAGTCGTAAAGTTGCACAATTGACGCTGTTTTTATTAGGCTGCTGATCTGGTTCTGTTTTTTACTGCTTGAATTTTGGATAAGCAGAAGAATTTATGTTATCGCCAGAGAATTTTATTGATATTGATAAAGAGATTGAATATGAAAGATTGAGCGTTACTGGTAGGAATATGAAAAAATAATTTGTCATACTTTACTATTCTGCAATGTTACAATAATAAACCCTTCATTGTGAATGAAATAAGGACAGAAAAAATAGAATGGTACTTATAACTGAAACAAAACATAAGGATAGGATAGATGAACAGGATTCACACGGACCGATTTGGGAGATTAAATTATATATTACAAAAGAAAACAATTAGTAAGTTGTAAACTACCCAATGCTACATGGAAAGGCCAATCTTAAATAGAGCTGTGAGATAATTTTTTCGCCTAAGACAGGCTTAGAATTCTGCCCAGTGTACCAAATGGGAAGATATCAAAGGTGATGAAGGGAATAAGATTAACCAGGAAAGCGACTGAATGAGAATATTTAGATTCTAAAATGACATTAGGATGACGATTACTACACAGAACAGAAACAGATGGAGGGGAATGGAGAAGGAATATATCGATATGAACTATGAATGTCGTATATATATATATATATATATATATATATATATATATATATATATATATATATATATATATATATATATATGTATGTATATATATATATATATATATATATATATATATATATATATATATATATATATATATATATATATATATATATAGCTTATCCGCGACAAAAAAAAACAATACAATATCAAAGTGTTATATCTACTAAATGAAGCTATTAGTAGCCCTAAATTGTATCCAGCCCGTAGTCAGGCTTCCTTTTTGGATTGGATCACGTTGCTCGCACGTGGGACTAACAATAACAAAATTCCAGTAACAAAACCAGAATTACAAACATACAAAAAAGACCCTAGAACGAATCCTTGTTTAGGATCTTATAGTCCAGTATATGTCCTGATCGTACCGACCAGGCCCAGAAAATTCTCTGATATAGCCGAAAAAGAATTCCTTAAAATGGCTACTCACATAGAATAGGTTCTTCTTAGGCTCTTCTTTACCAATGAAAAGAAAAATAAATCGTTAATGTATTGTTGGCCAGGTATCGTATCAACACTACTAACTATACCGTAGCTTGAAAATTCAGCTTTTGTCAATCGGAACGTTGGTCTTTTAAAAACTTTACTGAAAACAGAAATACGTTTCAAAATTTTCGTGAGAGAACATCAAAAACCATCTTTTCTTCAAATACCATTCTCCCACTCTTTTGTATACCAACTAAATGCAAAACAAGATTTTCCAAATATCAGACACCAGCATGCGTCCCAACCTCTAATACAAAAAAGAAACTAGAGGTTATATCTTATTCATATCGAATCCGAAGGTAAAAGTGAGACCAGGCGAATCTACTGCGCTGGTCATAAAAATACAGGATAAATTTAACTAAATTGGATTGGATTTGATATTTTCGCCTACAGATGTAAATAAAGAACAATTACCTAAATCGGATTTAATTTATGAATGTATCCAGGAAAATTAAATTTTTCCATCTATTCATCGACTGGGAAACACGAGGGAAACTATAAACTAACTCCCTACATTTTGTTGGGAATAACTATAAATTATTTGGCAAAACCAAGTTAGTGTTCATATAAACAAAACAAGGTAAAATTAATTTTCATTAATTAAAAATGTAACGTTCTAAAACGAAATGGAAAATAAGTTATTTCAATTTATGCCTTATTTAAACGACTAAAATCAATTCAGTATTTAATTTAAATAAAGGATAATTTATATCTATGAGAAAAAATAGATGCTTCGCTTAAAAACGATGAGGAACGAGTAAGCTACGAGCGGCAGCATCAGCAAGATCACAGTAGCGAGTAGCAGCAACAGCAAAAGCACTTGAAAATGCCAAATGAGATTTTGCCGAAACGTCGTGCAAATTCATTGTTAGACGGACGGATTGAAATCTGGAATTTTAATTTAGATTCCACCATCCCTGAAAACCTTTATGGTTTCTGGTTAATATGACTTTACCCTGGATGGCAAGTAAGAAGCCTTCTGTTTCAGGGAATAGCTGCCCATCCTGTAACCAGGTGTATGATTGTTTTTTATTTTCGTGGTCTTGTTCTATGTGGTATCTGTGTTTTCCGTGGAGTGTTTTCTCTGACCACGTTTTCATCTTTTCCTGTAGTAATTGGACGTGACTGTGTGTGTCTGCTGAGTGGTCTGCACAAGATAAGTCGAGAGGTCTGTAATTTTTGTCTGTTTTCACTGTCGCTGGGTGGAGGCTAGTTTGCTTGCTGTGAAAGAATTTCCTAAGTGCTTGTATTTATTTTGTATGTAGTGATCTGATGTCTATGATTCCTCTTCTTTCTGCCTTCCTCTTGATGGTAAGTATTTCTTTGCATGCGTTGGGGTGTAATTTTCTGTATCTGGTGAATTGAATACGTATAAGGATGTGAATGTTTTCTATATCTGTTTGTAACCATTTGATGATACCAAATGCATATGTGAGTATAGGTATAGCGAACGTATTGATGGCTTTAGTGAGATATCTGGAGTTGAGTTTGGTTTGTAAAAGTTTCGTGAGTGTGTTTTTGAATTCGGTTCTGAGCTCTGTTTTGATGTGAGTGTGGTTCAGTTTGGTGCTTTGTTGGAAGCCTAGATATTTGTATGTTTCTTTGTCGAACATGTTATCGAGTGTTTCATTGCCGATGGTTTCTGTCTCATGGTGGCCCTTCCATTGGCCTTTTAATGATGTGGTGCACTTTGCATTTACTTATACCAAATGTGACATCTAAGGTGAATATTTCTGTGATTTTGAGTAGTTTTTTTAGCTGTGTTTTTGTGGCAGTGTAGAGATTTATGTCATCCATATATAGGAGGTGGTTTATTTTATGTTGATTAACTTTTTGGTGTCTGATGTTGAAGCCATGATCTGTTCTGTTTAGTATATTTGAGAGTGGATTGAGACAGAGGCAAAACCATAGAGCGCCGAGCGAGTCTCCCTGAAATATACTCCATCTGATGTACAGCTCTTCTGTTTGGATGCGTTCGGTTTGTGTTTCTAGGCGTATTTTGGTTTTCCATGTTTTCATAATTTGCGCGAGAAAAGGCCTGAGGTGTTGGTTGATTTTATAGATTTCTAGGGCTCTGATTAACTAGCTGTGGGGTATTGAGTCGAAGGCTTTTTTTTTTATGTCTATGTAACCGATGTGAAGGTTTCTGTGTTCTTTTCTGGTTTGTCCCATAATCTACCATATGATCAGCTGCTCTTTGCATC